>ML663566.1:28256935-28651182 GCA_007570785.1 Antilocapra americana
CAGCCACTTGTAAAAGAATGAAACTAGATCACTTTCTAACACCATACACAAAGATAAACTCAAAATGGATCAAAGATCTAAGCATAAGACCAGAAACTATAAAACTCCTAGAGGATAACATAGGCAAAACACTCTCTGCTATAATCTTGTCAATTTTTGAACCCAGAACAGCTCTTCATTGTTTATTCTAGTTAACGATCTTTATCAATTCTCAGCTAAGGAGGCTCCAGAAAAGACAAGAATTTTTGTTTTTTTAGAGGTAAGGAAAGGTGGAACACTGAGAATAGTTTCTTTATTATGAGAATAGGATGAAGTTACTGGGGTTATATATGAAAAAACAGGAAATTCAGAATTCTGCATTTGTCTACACAGTATCTAGTTAAAGGGGAAATGGCTTCTTAGTGAATTAACTAAATGGTAATATAAAAAATTGTTTTTTAAAAGATCATTTTATTTAAACTTTAATATAAACATCATTGGAATGTATTTGCTCAATTTTTATGTATTTGTTTTCATTTTCCTTAATCCTTTTTCTATTTTACAATTCAAGATATCATATTCCCTCCCTTCCCAATTCCCTATATCATGGGTCTCCTACTCCATGACCACAGACTGGTACTGGTCCACACACAGTTAGGAAACCAGCAAGAGTGGTGGGCAAGTGAGCAAAGTTTCATGTGCTGCTCTTCATCAGTCCCCACCACTCTCATCACCACCTGAATCATACCCCTACTTCTGTCCATGGAAAAATTGTCTTCCATAGTGCCAAAAAGGTTGGGGACCACTGCCTGCTGTCATATCACAAACTTTGCATTCTGTGAACCAACAAGCAGAACTCCAGTGTTGTGTAGGTGTAATGGGTTCTGGAAGAATATATTTCCTCCATATCTAAGTATGAGCTATGTGAGTTCCACATATTGGTTAAAAATCATGAACTATAAATATTTTCTGTCAAAAGATCTAGAGTGCCTTAGGAACCAACTCATATGGTGATATTTTTATGCAAATTCAAGTATTTCATTTATGAAAAAACTAAATTTTTTCTGTGTAATAACTTGCCAGACCATTCCTTAAAAGCAAAGAGGGTTCTTGACAAATGCACCTTAATTAATAAGAGTGTTTAGTCCTAATTAATAAAGCTATTAAATTTGACATCATCACTTCATTGAATACCAATTAACATAATGCCAATTAACACAATGACAATTAACACAAATGTTATAATGGCTTACTCATTTAGAATAATTAACACTTGTATTTAATAATCACTTGCATATACATAATTAGTAAAACTAATTAGTAGAAAAACAATTATATATATGAAATACCATTACTTTTATATGTGGTGGTATCTATCATTTTTGATCTATCTTTAGCTCTAAAACAAAATTGAATAATTAGAAGGCTAATTTTCAATACATTTTATCTTACACAAAAAGCCAGTAAAATGCATAGTCCAAATTCACTTGGTTTGCCCTAATGATCATCTCATCTTTTGGAGCACATAACATGCTATGGCTTCATGATTTCCTGTCTTTCAAGGAAGCAGTGATTTCATGCATTTCCTTGACTTCCAAATGTCTAAAGCAGAACTCATAAAGTTTTGTTTTCCCATCATTCAACCCAAGTTCCAAATATTGCCAAGTAGCTCAATTCTATCAATAAATTTCCCTTGACATATATTTTCTAAACTCTTCTATGAGTTGACTCTAGATTATTCTCTTCTCCCAGAATCATTTTAAAATTATACATACATAGATATTATAATTAAATTTACTGTATATTAAAATATCTCAGACTTTAATTCTAGTATTGGTATAAATATTTTAAGATCACATAAAAGCACTACCATATATTCAAAATCTGACTTCCTAAATGTTACCTATGACTGCTTTGACATTCTCCCCAGTGTATACCAAATTCATTGTAAATGACAGCCAGTTCAAACTAAAATCCAATGCTATATTTCATGCTGAAAAATAAAATAGAACTCCCATGGAGTTCTATACAAGCATAGGCATTGTATATAGACTGTTCAGTTCAGTCCTGACTCTTTGAAAACCCATGGACTACAGCATGCCAGGCCTCCCTGTCCATAACCAACTCCCAGAGTTTACTTGAACTCATGTCTGTTGAGTTGGTGATGCCATCCAACCACCTCATCCTCTGTTGTCCCCTTCTCTTCCCACCTTCAGTTTTTCCTAGCATCAGGGTCTTTTCAGATGAGTCAGTACTTCGTATCAGATGGCCAAAGTATTGTAGTTTCATCTATAGCATCAGTCCTTCAATGAATATTGAGGACTGATTTCCTTTAGGATGGACTGGTTGGATCTCCTTGCTGTCCAAGGGACCCTCAAGAGTCTTCTCCAACACCACAGTTCAAAAGCACCAATTTTTTGGCACTCAGTTTTCTTTATAGTCCAACTCTCACATCCATACATGACTACTGGAGAAACCATAGCCTTGACTAAACAGACCATTATTGGGAAAGTAACATCTCTGCTTTTTAGTATGCAGTCTACATTGGTCATAACTTTTTTCCCAAGGAGTAAGCATCTTTTAATTTCATGGCTGCAGTCACTATCTGCAGTGATTTTGGAGCCACCCAAAATAAAGTCTGTCACTGTTTCCACTGTTTCCCCATCTATTTCCCATGAAGTGATGGGACTGGATGCCATGATCTTTGTTTTCTGAATGTTGAATTTTAAGCCAACTTTTTCACTCTCCTCTGCTTCTGCCATAGGGATGGTGTCATCTGAATATCTGAGGTTATTGATATTTTTCCTGGCAATCTGATTCCAGCTTGTGCTTCATCCAGTCCAGGATTTATCATGATGTACTCTGCATATAAGTTAATAAGCATGGTGACAATATACAGTGTTGACATACTCCTTTTCCTATTTGGAACCAGTCTGTTGTTCCATATCCAGTTCTACGTGATGCTACTTGACCTGCATACAGATTTCTCAAGAGGCAGGTCAGGTGGTCTAGCATTCCCATCTCTTTCAGAATTTTCCACAGTTTGTTGTGATCCACACAATCAAAAGCTTTGGCATAGTCAATAAAGCACAAATAGATGTTTTTTGGAATTCTCTTGCTTTTTTGATGATTCAACAGATACTGGCAATTTGATCTCTGATTCCTCTGCCTTTTCTAAAACCAATTTAAACATCTGGAAGTTCATGGCTCACATATTATTGAAGCCTAACTTGGAGAATTGTGAGCATTACTTTACTAGCGTGTGATATGAGTGCAATTGTGCAGTAGTTTGAGCATTCTTTGGCAATGCCTTTCTTTGAGATTGCAATGAAAACTGACCTTTCCCTGCTGCATTTTCCAAATTTGCTGGCCTATTGAGTGAAGCTCTTTCACAGCATCATCTTTTAGGATTTTAAATAGCTCAACTGGAATTCCATCACCTCCACTAGCTTTGTTCATAGCGATGATTTGACTTCACATTCCAGGATGTCTGGCTCTAGGTGAGTGATCACATCATGTGATTATCTGGGTCATGAATTTCTTTTGTGAAGATCTTTTCTGACAAAATGTATATAGAGTGACTTAAATTCAAATAGAAGGAAAATCACCTTCTCCTTTTCTTGGTGAGCCTGGCAAAAGGTTGTCAATTTTGCTTATCTTCTCAAAGAACCAGCTTTTAATTTTACTGATCTTTACTATTGTTTCCTTTTTTTAATATTTTATTATTATTATTTTTTTAATTGTAACAAATTCAGGGAAGACTTTTTTTTTTTACATTATTGTGTTGATTTTGCCATACATTGACATGAATTCACCATGAGTAAACATGTGTTCCCCTTCCAGAACCCGCCTCCCACCTCCCTCCTGATTCCATCCCTCTGGGTCATCTCGGTGCACCAGCCCTGAGCACCGTGTATCATGCATCAAACTTGGGCTGGCGATTCATTTTACATATGATCATTGACATGTTTCAGTGCCGTTCTCCTATATCATCCCACCTTCATCCTCTCCCATAGAGTTCAAAAGACTGTTCTATATTTCCACTCAGTCTTTATGATTTATTTCTTTACTAATTTTGTGTTTTTTTGTGTATCTGTGCTCTTCTTTTTCCAGTGGTCTTAGGTGTAAAGTTAGGTTTTCTGTTCTATTTCTTTCTTATTTCTTGAGGTAGGATTGTATTGCTATATACTTTCTTCTTAGAACTGCTTTTGATGAATCCAATAGGTTTGAGTCATCATATTTTCATTGTCATTTATTTCTAACATTTTTTATTTCTTTTTATTCTCTCTGTAATGTGTTTGTTATTTAGAAATACACTGTTTAATCTCCATGTGTTTGTGTGTTTTACAGTTTTCTTTTTTTCCTGAAATTGATATCTAGTCTCATAGCATTGTGATCAGAAAAGATACTTGATGTGATTTCAATTTTCTTAAATTTGCCGAGGTTTCACTTATGACCCAAAATGTGGTCTATCCTGGAGAATGTTCCATGTGCACTTGACAAGAAAGTGTATTCTTCTGCATTTGGAGACCTTAACATGCCACTTATACTAATGTACAGATTTAAGGAAAATAAATAAATAACAGAAAATTAATAACAAAACACGAGCTTTAAATGACATATTAGACCAGATGAACTTACTTGATATCTTTAGGACATTCCATCTAAATGCATTTATATACTATCCTCCCTTATCTCTTCTAATGTCCTTTATTTTAAGGTCTATCTTATCTGATATAAGAATTGCTGCTACAAATTTCTTTTATCTTTTTATATCCTCTTACTTTCAGTCTGTATGTGTCTCTTGGTTTGAAATGAACCTCTTGTAAACAGCAAATTTATGGGTCTTGCTTTTGTATCCATCAGCCAGTTTTTCTTTTGCTTGTAGTGTTTAATCTATTTACATTTAAAGTAAGTATTGATATATATGTTCCTATTGCCATTTTCTTGTTTTGCATTTGTTTTGTAGGTCATTTCCTTCCCTTGTGTTTCCTGCATATAGAAGTCCTTTTAATATTTGTTGTAAAACTGGTTTGGTGGTGCTAAATTCTCTTAACTTTTGCTTGTCTAAAGCTTTTGATTTCTCCATCTATTTTGAACGAGATCCTTGCTGGTAGAGCAATCTTGGTTGCAGAGTTTTCCCTTTCAGTACTTTTACTGTAGATTTCTTTTTTGTTTGTGTGAGGAATTCTGCATAAGGTACTGCTAGCATTTGGAAATGCTAGGTCTTAGATACAGGTAGAGGCCTTATGGGAGTTTTTACTAATCAATAGTCTCTGAAGTAGGAAGTTCTCAGGAAATCTAGTGTCCCAGACTTAGTGCTCCCACTATAGATGCTCAGGCCTAATCTCTGGCCAGAGAAACAAGATCCCACAAGCAGTTTGTTATGGCCTTAAAGAGCATTAAAACACACACACACAAACACACACAAAAGCAAAAATACTAAAAAAGAAAAAACAAGAAACATAAAATGAACCCCAGACAAATGGAAAAGCAAAAATCAGAAAAATAATAACAAAATCAAAGGAACATACACACACAAAAACAAAATGAAAACCATCCATATAAAGTAAAGAGTGATGCAGTGAACAAAGAAAACAAAAATGCTATTGAGAAATTAAAACCAAAAATAATATAAAACACAAGCCAGAAAAGAAGACCAAAGCAGAGTACCAACTAGGAACAAAAGTAAAAAGAAATAAAGAAAGAAAAGGGAAAAAAATAAAAAAACAAAGTGAAATAGAAGTATATTATGAGGACTTTTTACAAATTCTACATATCAGAGCGATCAATTCAAGGTCAAAAATATCAATGAGTAGGCATTTGCTATAGGCTTTAGGTAAAGAAGGAAATATGCAAACTTTAGACAAGCTAATTGATTAGGCCATGTTTGCAATTTTAGTTAATAATAAGCATGCTGCTAGATTTGACAGATTTAGAGTTGACTTATCAAAGAGAATAGCCAGAACTCTTCAAATTTAAGAAAAGCATAGGAGTCCCCAATGTTTCTGTCTCAAAAAAGAAGATGGAGAAAAGTTGGTAAAGTTTCCCAAATTAGCAAAAAATAAAAAGGGAAAACATTGTTCAGAAGATAAGAAACAGCATAGATAACAGCATAGATAACCAAAGCAGATTTGGTTTTTGACTAGTTGTGTTTATGTATTTATCAATAATCTAAGTACCGTGTTTGCTATAGAGTAATAGAGAATAGGAAAGAAATCAAGTCGTGATTAAAGACAAGGTCTACAGGAATGTTTCATGCATGTAGAATACTATATAAAATGGAAAAACAGTGGTTTTCAAGTTTTCTTAGACATCAGAATCCCTGAAAGATTAAAGAATAAAGAAAGGAAAAAAATATAAGGAATATGAGATTTAAAAAAATAAACAAGATTAAACCCCAAAGTTTTTACTTAGCTGTACATCTAATTAGCTGGGCATCTAATTTTTCTTTCAAAGTCCTTTTCATTTCAGTTGAGTTGCTCAGTCATGTCTGTTTGTGACTCCAAGACTGTAGCACACCAGGCTTCCCTGTCCATCACCAACACTGGAGCTTGCTCAAACTCTTGTCCATTGAGTTGGGGATGCCATCCAGCCATCTCATCCTCTGTCATCCCCTTCTCTTCCTGCATTCAATCTTTCCCAGCATCAGGGTCTTTTCTAAGCCAGTTTTTTTTTTTTTTTTTCACATTGGATGACCAAAGTACTGGAGCTTCAGCTTCAGCATCAGTCCTTCCAATGAGTATCAGAAGGACTGACTTCCTTTAGAATTGACTGGTTTGGTCTCCTTGCAATCCAAGGGACTGTCAAGGGTCTTCTCCAACATCACAATTCAAAAGCTTCAATTCTTTGGCACTCAGCTTTCTTTCTTGTCCAACTTTCATATCCATACATGAGTACTGGAAAAACTGCAGCTTTGACTAGACAGACCTTTGTCAATCGAATAATGTCTCTGCTTTTTAATATGCTGTCTAGGTTGGTCATAGCTGTTCTTCCAAGAAGCAAGTGTCTTTTCATTTCATGGCTGCAGTCACCATCTGCAGTGATTTTGGAACCCAAGAAAAGAAAGTCTGCCACTGTTTCCATTGTTTCCCCATCTGTTTAATCTACCATATTAATTTATCACTATTATATTCACTTTTAAAATCTTCTATTATTTATTGTCTCTTTCACTCAGTTGTATTTTAATAAATGAGTCCACTTCCTTGGCTTTAAAGTACAACTCAACAGAGTAAACAAATTTTTTAATTTCTTCTGGAATGCATGTTATGCATTCTGCTTATTCACATTTATTTCAATATGAGCCAAGTACTTTGTTACTTTCTGTTTGTCAATAAGTAATTCAACAATGTCTTCTTGACTTTCAAGCTATCTACTTTCCTTGCATTTTTCACATTAATGGCAGATTATTTAAATGAGTTGAGGATTTAAGCCTTTTTTGAGTCATTAATTTTACACACCTGTGATTTATTAAGTGCTCTATATTCCTGGGTGTTACTGACTCTAAAAGAATTAGAAATAAAAACTTCTCTTGCTGGGTTTCGTGCTGCAAATTTTACTAATGCTATATTTTAATTTAATTCCCTTTTGTTAATTTAATAATGCTGTAATTCATTTTTTAATAGTACTCAAGTTGTTGGAAAGTCCATTTTTCCAAATACATTAATTTTAAAGTTAAAAAAAACTTTTAAAGAAAGTATTGAGATAGTTTAAATGTTTTTGATAACCCGAGTATCTTTAGTTTCAGAATATTGGAAAAATATCTCCTTCCTAAATTCTTGATTTTGAGATTTCTCTCATGAAGTATACTAGGAAATAGAGACTTTCAAATTGTAAAATACATTCCTAATTACATTTAAAAATATATTACCAGGTCAAACATTTTTATATGAGTGTTCACATTTCATTTTAGCAATTCAATCATGTTATTATCATTCTTTCCAGATGCGAAAACCAAGACACAGATTGATTGGGTCATTTACCTATAATAACATATATATTAGGTATATATTGTTTGAGCTTCCTAGGTGGCACTAGAGGTAAAGAACCTGCCTGTCAGTGCACAGGCTTGATGCCTGGGATGGGAAGATCCCTTGGAGGAGAGCATGACAGTATGTTTCAATATTCTTGTCTCTCCATAGAGTCACAAAGAGTCAGATACTACTGAGTAATTAAGCATGCACAATACACTCAACCTTCATGAATATGGTTTGAAATTCCCAGTGCTACATCACTTCTCACAAAGAGAAGTTCATGCTATATGTTTAACCCTATGTGGCAATATTTTTCTATGACATAAATTTGACAAATAATCACTTATTTTTAAAAAGTAAAAATACTTATTATGATAATTTCCAGGGTCCTAATAAAACTTTAAATATATTTGGGTAAATGTAGGACAGAATCTCACTGTTTGTGACCCCATGGACTGCTGCACACCAGCCTTGCTTATCCCTCAGTATTTCCCAGAGTTCGCTTAAACTCATGTCCATTGAGTCAGCGATGTCATGCAACCATCTCATCCTGTGGCTCCCTTCTCCTACTTTCAATCTTTCTCAACATCAGGGTCTTTTCCAAAGAGTCAGCTATTCACACCAGGTGGCCAAAGTATTGGAGTTTCAGCTTCGGCATCAGTCCTTCCATTGAATATTCAGGGTTGATTTGATTTAGGATTGATTGGTTTGAACTCTTTGCAGATCAAGAGATTACTAAGAGTCTTTTAGAGCCCTTAAATTCAAAAGTGTCAATTCTTCAACACCCAGTCTTCCTTATGGCCCAACTCTGACATCCATACATGACTACTGGAAAAACCATAGCCTGAGTATCTGAACCGTTGTTGGTAAAGTGATGCCTCTGCTTTTTAATACATTGTCTAGGTTTGTCATAGCTTTTCTTCCAAGGGACAAGTGTCTTTTAGTTTCATGGTGACAGTCACCATTCACAGTGATTTGGGAGTCCAAGAATATAAAATCTGCGATTCTTTCCCCCTTTTCCCTTTCTGTTAGCCATGAAGTAACGAGACCAGATTCCATAATCTTAGTTTCTTTTATTTATTTTTTTAATGTTCAACTTTAAGTCAGCTTTTTCCACTCTTCTCTTTCACCATAATCAAGAGGCTTTTTAGTTCCTCTTCAATTTCTACCAGTAGATTGGTATCATCTCTCTATCTGAGGTTGTTGATATTTCTATCAGCAATATTGAATCCAGCTTTTGATTCACCCAGCCCAGGATTTTGCATGATGTATTCTGTATATATGGAGAGGGAAATGGCAACCCACTCCATTGTTCTTGCCTGGAGAATCCAAGGGACAGAGGAGGCTGGTGGGCTGCCGTCTATGGGGTCGCACAGAGTCGGACACAACTGAAGCAACTTAGCAGCAGCAGCAGCACACAGTCAAAGGCTATCACAAAGTCAATGAAGCAGAAGTAGATTCTTTTCTTTCTTTATGGAATCCCCTTGCTTTTTCTATAATCTAATGTAAATTGGCCGTTTAATCTCTGGTTCCTCTCCCTTTTCAAAATCCAGTTTGTACATATGGAAGTTCTCAGTTCACGTACTGTTGAAGACTTGCTTGAAGGATTTTGAGCATTACCTTGCTAGTACGTGAAGTGAGGGCAGTTGTATAGTAGTTTGAATATTCTTTGACATTGCATTTACCTGGGATTGAAATGAAAACTGACTTTTTCCAGTCCTGTGGCCACTACTGAGTTCTCCAAATTTGCTGACATATTGAATGTAGCACTTTAACAGCATCATCTTTTAGGATTTGTAATAGCTCAGCCAGAATTTCATCACTTACACTCACTTTCTTCATAGTAATGCTTCCTAAGGCCCACTTAACTTCACACTCCAGGATGTCTGGCTCTAAAGGAGTGACCACACCATCATAGTTATCCAAGTCATTAAGACTTTTTTGTATATTTATTCTGTGTATTACCACTTCTTCTTAATCTCTTTTGCTTCTGTTATTTCCTTGATATTTTTATTCTTTATTGTGCCCAACTTTGTATGAAATATTTCCTTGGTATCTCCAATTTTTTTGAAGAGTTTTCTTTTCTATTCTATCGTTTTCCTCTACTTCTTTGGGTTGTTCACTAAAGACGGCTTTCTTGTATCTTTTGCTATTTTCTGAAACTCTGCATTCAGTTGAGTATATCTTTCCATTTCTCCTTTGCCCGTCACTTCTATTCTTTTGTCAGCTATTTCCTTCTCAGAAAAACACTTTTCCTTTGTGCAGTTTTTTTCCTTTGGGATGGTTTTGGTCACCACCTATACAATGTCATGAACCTCTGTCCAAAGGTCTTTCAAAGGTGAGAATATAGGACAGGAAAAATGGCAAGCTAATATTAGTAGGGGAAAATATGTTGTACAAAGCCAAACACTACGTTTTTTTCAATTGTTCCTACAAAATGATCACTTCTTATCATACTCTTTTAAGAATCATGACATTTTTTAGTTTTCAGACAATTAGCAGATTAGAATTGAAAACAAACACTCCCAGTTATTTTAAGACACACATTAATTTCAATTCTCTTTTGTTTCTTTCTCTCTCTTTTTTTTTTACCTCTGTCTCAAAGATATCTTTAAAATATCCATGTTAACTTAAAATAGTTTCCTGTTTTTAATTTTTTCTGTCTTTTGTTTCTTTCTCTTTTTCTCTTTTTTTCTTTTGCCAAATGATATAGAATGTGCCATATCTTATTTCCCCAACCATTCATTGAACCTGTACCCCATGTAGTGGAAGCACAGAATACTAATTACTAGACCATTAGGGAAATCCTCAAAATAATTCCCTTCTTGACTTTATTATGATTTGTGGAAAAACTCATAAGTTTTGTTTTGGGAAATGATCAATACATCATCACGTGATTTGCTTTAACATTCCTCAATTTCTATAGCTTATCTTATATGCCAAATTTGTAATTAATTTGTTTTGCTTATAATCACTATGGATGCCCTTGTATGTAAATTAAAATATATATATATTTTATAGTGCTAATTCTTAAAAAAATCTAATTATTAAAAACATGGATTTTTGAATGTTTGATTTGTATCTATAGAGCTAATAGCATACATTTTCTTCTTTATTCAGTTAATATAGTGAATTATGGTGATTGATGAAGGCTTCCCTGCTGGCTCACATAGTAAAGAATCTATCTGCAATGTGGGAGACCTGAGTTCAATCCCTGGGTCAGGAAAATCCCCTGGAGAAGGGAATGGCAACTCATTCCAATACTCTTGCCTGGATAATTCCATGGAGAGAGGAGCCTGGTGGGCTATAGTCCATGAATAGCAGAGATGCGGAAGAACCAGAAGTAAAATTGCCAAAATCTGTGGGATTATAGAAAAAGCAAAAGAATTCCAGAAAAATGTCTACTTCTGTTTAATTGACAATGCCAAACTCTTTGACTGTGTGGATCACAACAAAATGTGGACAATTTTTAAAAAGATGGGAATAACAGACCACTTGACCTTCCTCCAGCAAAACATGAATGCAGGTCCAGTTGTAACAGAATCAGATATGGAACAACAAACTCCTTCAAAATTGGAAAAAGAGTACATCAAGGCTGTATATTATCACCCTACTTATTTAACTTCTGTGCAGAGTACATCATGTGAAAGGCCAGGCTAGCTTAAGCAGAATCTGGAGTCAAGATTGCCAGGAGAAATATCAATAAATCCAGATATGCAGATGACACCACCCTTATGGCAGAAGCAAAGAGGAACTGAAGAGCCTTTTGATGAAGGTGAAAGAAGAGAGTGAAAAAGCTGGCTTAAAACTCAACATTCAAACAACTAAGATCATGGTATCCAGTCCCATCACTTTACCACTAATAGATAGGGAAACAATGAAAATAGTGACAGACTTTATTTTCTTGGGCTCCAAAATCACTGTAGATGGTGAGTGTAACCATGAAATTTAAAGACACTTGCTCCTTGGAAGAAAAACCATGACAAACCTAGACAATGCTTTAAAAAGCAGAAACATCACTGATAGCTTATGGTGAATGGTGAATGGTGCTGCCAGATTTGTGGTCTCCAAAGGAGAAGATTTAACTGCAGGACCAAAGACAGTCTCAGTCACTCAGAGCTTTGTGTAGATTTTATTTAAAGTGAAAGTGACCGAAAAATCATCTGATATAGACATAGAAGGGGCAAGAGAGCACGTACCTATCTTCATTAGTTTAAACAGTGCCTTAGCTGCTGAAAATAGATAAAATATTCTTCAAGGCTGGGAGAATTTTGCCCAGGCCTTTTCCTGTAACATACATCCTGAGATGATATGAGCATGAAATTACCCAGAAGAAATAGGTTAATCTAGATCTACAGGCTGTGGAAGTTTTTATCCAGACCTTCCCCCATAGCATGCATCCAAAGCTCAAGAAAAAAGGCATGTCCTTGAACAAGAGACACTACTACCTATGAGGCCTACTTGTATAAGGCAAAAGAATGTGAAAAAGAAAGAATGTTTACCTCCTTATTAAAGGGGCCTTATACTTAGACTCCTTATCAGCCGATTTAAGTTAACTCTCTCGTTACTTTGCTGACAGAGGCCTGTATAGTCAAAGCTATAGTTTTTCCAGTAGTCATGTATAGACATGAGAGTTGGACCATAAAGAAGGCTGAGACTGAAAAATTGATGCTTTTGAACTGTGGTGTTGGAAAATTCTTGAAAGTCCTTTGGACTGCAAGGAGATCAAATCAGTCAATCCTAAAGGAAATCAACCGTGAATATTCAATATTCACCCCCGAAGGACTGATGCTGAAGCTGCAGCTCCAATACTTTGGCCACCTCATAGGATGAGCCAGCTCATTGGAAAAGACTCTGATACTGGAAAAAAACTGAAGGCAGGAGGAGAAAGGGATGAGAGGATAAAATGGATAATCCCATGCTGCAGTCCATGGGATTGCAAAGAGTCGGACACGACTGAGTGACTGAACAACAAATGTTGATTGACATTCTAGCATTAAATCAAACTAGTGTTGTGCTCCTTCTATATTACTGGATTCAATTTGCTAGTGTTTCATTGAAAATTGGTGTGCACTTTCTATTTCCTATATGTTTTGGTATTGTGAGCATACTAAGAAATGTTTTTCCTTCATTTTTCTAAAGAAACATATGTTAGACTTTTCATAATTGTTTGAAAAATTGATGAGCATAACCACAAGAACCTGAAGTTTTCTTCTGGGGAAAGTTGCTTAGAAGTTTGTGCATTTGGAAGTTGCACAAACTTATTGCACTTATTGTACATTTGGAAATTCTATTTTTTATTGTGTCTCCTTTAGCAAGCAATGGACTTCTTTATTTCTTTTAATGTCCACTTCATGTAAATTGTCAAAATGTTTAGTATAAGTTTATTCATATTATTCTCTTATTATCCTTTTAACATCCTGAGTATCAGGTACATCCTTTCAGTGTTGTGCTTATCAGTATTTTAGGTTTTCTCTTAGTTTTTTATCAATTTTGTTAGAGTGTTAACTTGGTAATCTTTACAAATGAAGTCCTTTAGTAACTAATTCTATTGTTTGTTTTCTATTTTTTTTTCATTTCTGTATTTATTATACTTTTCCTCTACTTTGACAGCAATTATACGTTTTCTTTAAAAGCTTACTTGCTTAAGGTAATTTATAACCAAATTTAAACCTTTCTTTTTCTAACCTAAGCATTTGAAGTATTTCTAGCATAAGCAATTGAATTTTTCTTCTTGAAGTCATTAAACCGTTTCTAGCAAGTTTTAATATGTTACAATTTTATTGTCACTAAATTTTATATATTTTATAATTTATTTTTAACCATAAGGTTATTTAGAAGATATTTTTAAAATTCTAAAAATGTGAAGATTTGTAGATATTCTATTGCAACTTATTTCTAACTTCATAATGTTCTGATCAAATAGCTTTAATCAAATAGTTCTAACCAAATGGCTTTAAATATTTCAATCTTTATAAACTCGAATTTTCTTTTATGGCTGAGATTATGCCTCTCTTGGTGCAAATTCTATGTACATATAGTATACTGCATAAAGGTTATATTTGAAAATATATTTCTATGTGTGACTATCTGTTTGAAAGTTACCATGGTAGTTCTTCGAATCTCAAAATTTGATACATGATATTTTTCTTGAAAAAACAATTGTTAAACTGTAGATTCCAGGATTATAATGTCCAGAGAATTGGTAGGGCTGAATGTACTTCAGACATCTGCATTTCTTACAAAGACCATGGAGTTCAGGAGATATTCTTGAAAGGTGCATGCATGATAAGAGGCTTCAGTCATGTCCAACTCTGTGAAACTCTATGGACTGTAGCCCACCAGGCTCCTCTGTCCATGGGATTTTCCAGGCAAGAATACCTGAATGGATTCCCATGCCTTCCTCCAGGGAATCTTCCTGACCCAGGAATCGAACCCACATCTCTTAATGTCTCCTGCACTGGCAGGTGGGTTCTTTACCACTGGCACCACTTGGGTATCTAGGAAAAAAAATTATATGAAGATTGCCTAAAATGATTTTGAGATAAGAACACCTTGTGCTTCTCTTAAACTAAGTAAAAATATCTGTGAAAATTACTCATCAAAGAAATAAGCAAAACAAAATAATATGCTAAGAATAAAAATACTGTATTTAATTACTTCATTAGTTAAACACATCAACAGTCATTTGGATTGTATCAATGACCAAAACAGACTAAGATCTATACTCTAATGGAACTAACATACTAATGTTAGTTAGTATGACAAGATAAACTACAAACAAAATAAATCAGTACTTTATATAATGTGTTAGAAGCTTAAATGTCCTCTGTAACATGATAAAAATAAAATATTTTTGAGGGATGGAGCAAGAAAACAAATTGAAGGCTTTAAAGGGTTTTCAAGGTAGGCTTAACTGGACACATGTTATTTGTACAAAAGTTTTAAGGAACCGAGGTGTAATTTATATAGATTTCTAAGGAGAAAATGTTCTAGGCAGAGGGAATAGCAAGAGCAGAGACACATAGTTGCCATCCAGTCTAATGTATTACAAGAACAGTGAAGAGATTTTAAGGGCTGTAGTGCAGAAAACAAGGGGGATAACAGAAGAAAATGAAGTCAAGGATGTAAGCTGAGTACAATTAAAGATCTTTGTTTTTACTCACACTGTAGATGGTGACTGCAGCCATGAAATCAAAAGATGCTTGCTCCTTGAAAGAAAAGTTATGACCAACCTAGACAGTATATTAAAAAGCAGAGACATTACTTTGCCAACAAAGGTCTGTCTAGTCAAAGCTATGGTTTTTCCAGTAGTCATGTATAGACATGAGACTTGGACTATAAAGAAATCTGAGTGCCGAAGAGTTGATACCTTTGATATCTTTGTTGGAGAAGACTCTTGAGCGTCCCTTGGACTGCAAGGAGATACAGCCAGTCCATGCAAAGGAAATCAGTCCTTAATATTCATTGGAGGATTGATGCTGAAACTCCAATACTTTGGCCACCTGATGCAAAGAGCTGATTGATTGGAAAAGACCCTGATGCTGGGAAAGATTGAAGGTAGGAGGAGAAGGGGACAAGAGAGGATGAGATGGTTGGATGGCATCACCAACTCAATGGACATGAGTCTGAGTAAATTCCAGGAGTTGATGATGGACAGGGAGGCCTGGCATGCGGCAAACCATGGGTCACAAAGAGTCGGACAGGACTGAGCAACTGAACTGAACTGAACTTAAAGTTTAAGCATTGTAGGATTTTGAGTATATCATAAATAAGAATAAATTAGGTTGTTTCTCTGTTTGCAATGAATCCTAGGCAGAACATAGGTATAGCAATTGAAGGTTCATGTGTAAGAATGTTGTAGTATTAAAGGTGAAAAATCATATTGCCTTGGACTACTTTATAAATAAATATTCACAAACTGTGCAATGTATTTATCATGGAAGTAGCCTTGTAAGGCCAAAAGGTATGTGAAGGTATCAGTAGCTTGATTTCCTGAAAGTTTGAATACAAATTGTCAAAAAGAAAGATAATATAAACTCAGAAATTACACAAAAGTTTTTATATTCTTAAAAAATCAAACTACCTGTCAAAATTTCTGTGAATTTTGCCAGATGAGAAACAGAATGTGCTTTTCCCCCATCTCTTTCTTATGTATATAAAGCCTAGAACTGTGACTCTTTAGTGAAGACAGGTATTATTTTTCTCAAGTTATTGTGTATCTGAAGCAGAGATTTTAAGTGATTTGGCTTTGATAAGGCTATTATTGGCAAAGAAAAATCTTGAAACCATGCAATCTGATATCGTATAGAATGTTCCTTCTACTACTAAAGAATTCCTCAGTGTTTAGATAGCTATTTTTTTCTAATACATAATAATTTATAATATACTCTTGATTTCAAGACACTTAAACAGTTTTGAAACATAAAATAAGGGCATACATCAACTCTAAATCATAAACGCTTGTTGGAAACACAAAAGAAGAAAAAAACAAATAATTTGCCTGTGGACATGTTTTGTACCATAATACCAAATTGCACAACTCCAAAAATATGTTAATTTTTTTCTTTACAATCAGTAGTCTGCAGAAAAAAGCTCCCTCATACAAAGATTCAAAACATTCTGAATGATAATAGAAACTAGAAAGCAGAATTTTACTGCTGGATTTAGTGGTGTAGGCAACTATAAAAATCAAATATATTGTTTTAGACAGGAAGTTTGGCAGAAGCTTTCCTTCTTGACAACAAATTTGTCCCCTGGCAATGGTGACTTTTTGAAGCTGATGAACATAAGTTAATAATTTGGGATCATTTCATTGCACAGGTGGAAAGCTTAAATTTAAGAGGTTTACAAACTCTTTACTACATTTACCAATAATGAAAAACTTGTTTGTTTGTTTTTTTCTTTATAATATTTATTGCTATTTCAGAATCCAGAGGTCTACGTTTTTCTGGGTTAAAATGACTGACCTTGCATATTCTAGCTGTTCTTTATCACTAAAGATAGAGAAAAGATAAGCAGTGAGAAAAAAATTTTCTTTTTACTTAAAATATTTATTTTTAATTGACTGATGATTGGTTAATAAATTGAGGATTGGATCATTAGTTGATGAAGTCGTCTACTATTATTGTGTTATTGTCAATTTCCCATATTATGTCTGTTACTCTTTGCCTTATGTATTGAGGTGTTCCTATGTTGGATGAATAAATATTTACAACAGCTATTTCTTTTTCTTGGACTGGCCTATTGATCATTTTATCATGTCCTTTATCTCTTATAATATTCTCCAATTTAATGTCTATTTTGTCTGAAATAACAATTGCCACTCTGGCTTTCCTCTGATTTCCATTTGCAAGGAATGTCTTTTGCCATCCTTTATTTTCAGTCTGCATGTGTCTCTAGGTCTGAATTGGATCTACATATACATATACATATATATGTAGGCAGCATATATATATGGGTCTTATTTTTAGATCCATTCAGTCAGTCTGTATCTTTTAGTTGGTGCCTTTACTTCACCTTTAAAGTAATTAGGGATATATATATATTTGCATTGTGACTTTCTTAGTTTTGGAGGGTTTGGTTTTGTAGGTCTTTCTTTTCTCTTGTGTTTACTGCCCATCTAAGTCCCTGGTGCTCAGATGGTAAAGAATCTCCTTGCAATGTGGGAGACCTGGGTTTGATCCCTGGGTTGAGAAGATCCCTGGAGGAAGGCATGGCAACCTATATATTCCTGCCTGAGGACTCCCCATGGTCAGAGCTGCCTGACAGGCTACAGTCAATGGGGTCACAAAGAGTCAGACATGACTGAGCGACTAAACACAATAACAGTATTTGTTGTACAGTTGGGTTAGTGGTGCTAAATTCTCTTAACTTTTGCTTGCCTATAAACCTTTTGATTTCTCCATCAATTCTCAATGATATCCTTGCTACCTAGCGTAATCTTGGTTGTAAATTTGTTTCTTTCAGCACTTTAAATATATCCTGCCATTCCCTTCTGGCCTGCAGAGTTTCTGCTGAAAGAACCTCTGTTAATCATATGGGTTTTCCCTTGTAAGTTACTTGTTGCTTTTCCCTTGCTGCTTTTAATATTTTTTTCTTTGTTTTTAATATCTGTTTCTTGATTAGTATGTATATCAATGCATGTTCTCCTTGGGTTTATCCTGTAAGGGACTCTGTTTCTTGGACTTGATTGGCTATTTCCTTTCCCATGTTAGGGTAGTTTTCAGCTATAATATCTTCAAAAAATTTCTCAGTGCCTTTCTTTGTACTTCATTCATCTAGGGCCTCTATAACTTGAATGTTAGTGCATTTAATATTGTCCCAAAGATCTCTGAAGCTATCTTAAATTCTTTTCATTCTTATTCCTTTATTCTATTCTTCAGCATTTTTTCCCCATCATTCTATCTTCCAGATCACTTATCCATTTTTCTGCCCTAGTTATTTTATTATTGGTTCATTCTGGAGTATTTTTAATTTCAGTAATTGTGCTATTCATCTCTGTTTGCTTGTTCTTTATTTCTTCAATGTTCTTGGTAATTGTACTGATTGTATTAATTGTTTCTTGCATTTTCTCCATTCTATTTGCAAGGCTTCAGAACATCTTTATTATCATTATTCTGAATTCTTTTTTAGGTAGTTTGCTTATTTCCACTTCATTGATTTGGTCTTGTGAGTTTCTATCTTGTTCTTTCATTTGTGCTGTATTTCTCTGTCTTTTCATTTTGTTTTCCTAACTTACTCCATATGAAGTCTCCTTTTTCCAGGTTTTAGGGTTGTATTCCTTCTTCCTTTTGTTTTTTGCAGAGGTAAAGGTTGGTTCAGTGGTTTCTGTTGACTTCTTATAACAGGTGACTTGTGCCTGTATTCTAGGAACAAGGAAGCATTTTTTTTTTTTTTTTTGTCTGATGGGCAGGGCTGTGTGAGGTGGCATATTCTGGAGTGTCTCTGGGATTTCTCTATGCTGATGCTTGTTTTTGTGATTTTGTCTTGCTTGTTGTTTGGATGAAATGTTCTGCAGTGGATACTCTTGATATGCAGGTGATACCAGGTTTTGTGTACAGGTGTTGAGGTTCTCAGAAATTAATTCCCCCTGGGATTAAGAGTTCTCTGGCAGTCTGGGATCTTGGATTCAATGCTCCCACCTCTATGGTTTGGGTGAAATCCTTGGTCAGGGGACTGGAACTCCATATGTCATTTGTTATGGGACTAAAGGGAATTAAAGCAAAAACACCAAGACAAAAAGCAAAACATGGCATGAAATAAAAATCAACCCAGATAGATGGTAAATATAAGATCAGAGAGGTAATTACAAAATGGGACATACACACATACTTACAAAAACATATATATAACCAAAGTGTTCTAAAGAAAAGAGTACAGGGGCTTGTCTTAGAGAGCAAAGATATGTCTTAGAGAGCAAAGATAAGTGATATTTACCTATTAAAAGCAGAGCTAACTAACACTCAGTCCAAAAAACTGAACCTGAGCAGAGTGCCACTTGGGGAATATATCAAAGAGAACACAATTTAACTTACAGTGTGAAAAAAGAAAAGGTGAAGGAAAGAAAAAAAAAAAAGCACAAAGGAGAAAAAAGAGAAAAGGAAGAGATGAGACAGAAGTTTAAAAAAATTGAAAAGCAAAGATAAATAGATGTATGTGGAAAAGATTTATACATATTCAGGAATAGTTATAGCAGGTGAAAAATAATAAGAAAAACAGTCAAACAGAACAAAAACAAATTTTTTTAAAACTCACAAAGAAAGGAAGAAAAAAATCTTGTTATTACTATTTTATTTTCCAGTGATTTTACTCATCAGATATCTGATTAAGCCTAGCAATAGCATAATCAACCAGAATCTTGAATCAATTGCACATGACAACTTTGCTTTTCTCTCAGTGCATGCATAAAACTGCCATGTAGCATCGATAATATTTGAAGTCCCTGGAAAAGAAACTGCTTTTAAAGTTTTAAAAATTGCCTTTAGTATTTTTTCTAGTAATTTTTGTATATTTATAATAAATTCATGTAGCAAGCATATGGCACTTTTCTGATAATTTAATTAAATTATTATGAGGAAAATATTCATGTGGAGAAAGAAATGGCAACCCATTCCAGTGTTCTTGCCTAGAGAATCCCGTGGGCAGAGGGGCCTGGTGGGCTACTGTCCATAGAGTCACAAAGAGTTGGACATGACTGAAGCAACTTAGTATGTATGCATGCGTTGGTGGTAACTCACTCCAGTATTCTTGCCTGGAGAATCCCATGGACAGAAGAGCCTGGTGGGCTGCCATCTATGGGGTCGCACAGAGTTGGGCATGACTGAAGACACTTAGCAGCAGCAGCAGCAAATATTAATATAAACAAATACAATACCAAGAGGCATGTCCAATAAAATATATGAAAGTATTTGATTATTTCATTAATAATATACTTCTTGATTAAAGTAAATAAAGGAAGTTTATCATAGAATTATGTACAACTTAGTAATACTCATTAGGGATAAATATGGTTTATAAATTTTAAACTGAAATTTTAAACTGAAAACTTTAGAAATTTTATCTTTAACCATTAGGATCTCCATAAAGTTGGAGAATCTGGGAACACAGATAAATACTTTTAAATTTTGATCACTTACTTTTTAAAAAAATAATTTATTTATTTTAGTTGGAGGCTAATTACCTTACAGTACTGTGGTGGTTTTTGCCATACATTGACATAAATCAGCCACAGGTGTACATGTGTTCCCCGTCTCAAACCCCCTCCCACCTTCAACCCCATCCCCATCCCATCCCTCTGGGTTGTCCCAGTGCACTGGCTTTGAATGGGAGTGTCCTATTTCATGCATCGAACTTAGACTGGTGATCTATTTCACACATGGTAATATACATGTTTCAATGCTTTTCTCCCAAATCATCCCACCCTCATCTTTTTCCACACGGTCCAAAAGTCTGTTATATTTGTGTCTCATTTGCTGTCTTGCATGTAAGGTTATTCTTATCATTTTTCTGAATTCCATATATATGCATTCATATATTGTATTGATGTTTTTCTTTGTGACTTACTTCACTCTGTGTAATAAGCTCCAGTTTCATCCACCTCATTAGAAGTGATTAAAATGTGTTCTTAATAGCTGAGTAATTTTCCATTTTGTACATGTACCACAACTTTCTTATCCATTTGCTTGCTGATGGACAACTAGGTTGCTTCCATGTCCTAGCTATTATGAAGAGTGCTAAGATCAACATTGGGGTACATATATTTCTTTCAATTCTGGTCTCCTCAGTGTGTACGTCCAGAAATGGGATTGTTGGATCATATGGAAGATCTATTTTCAGTTTTTAAAGAAATCTCCACACTGTTCTCCATAGTGGTTGTACTAGTTTGCATTTCCACCAACAGCATAAGAGGGTTTCCTTTTCTCCACATCCTCTCCAACTCTTATTGTTTTTAGACATTTTGACAGCAGGCATTCTGACTGAAATGACCTCATTGTGGTTTTGATTTTCATTTATCTGATAACGAACGTTGTGCAGCATTTTTTTCATGTGTTTGTTAGCCATCTGTATGTCTTCTCTGGAGAACTGTCTGTTTAGTTCTTTGGCCCATTTTTTGATAGAGTCATTTATTTTTCTCGTATTGAGCTGCATGAGCTGTTTGTACATTTTTGAGACTAATTCTTTGTCAGTTGCTTTGTTAGCTATTATTCCCTCCCATTATGAAAGTTGCCTTTTCACTTTGCTTATAGTTTCCTTTGTTGTGCAAAAGTTTTCAAGTTTAATTATGTTCCATTTGTTTATCTTTTTATTTTATTTCCATTACTCTGGGGGGTGGGTCATAGAGGATATTGCTGTGATATATGTCAGAGAGTGTTCTGTCTGTTTTCCTCTAAGAGTTTTATAGTTTCTGATCTGACATTTATATCTTTAATCCATTTTGAGTTTATTTTGTGTATGGTTTTAGAAAGTGTTCTAGTTTCACTCTTTTACAGGTGGTTTACCAGCCAGCACCATTTGTTAAAGAGATTGTTGTTTCTCCAACGTATATTTTTGCTTCCTTTGTCAAGATAAGGTGTCCATAGGTGCATGGATTTATCTCTAGGCTTCCTATTTTGTTCCATTGATCTATATTTCTGCCTTTGTGCCAGTACCATATTGTCTTGATGACGGCAGCTTTGTAGTATAGTCTGAAGTCAGATGGGTTGATTTCCCCAGTTCCATTCTTCTGTCTCAAGATCGCTTTGGATATTTGGGGGATTTTTTTTTTTTTGTATTTACATACACATTTTGAAATTATTTGTTCTAGTTCTGTGAAAAATACCACTGGTAGTTTGATAGGAATTGCATTGAATCTATAGATTGCTTTGGGTAATATACTCATTTTCACTATATTGATTCTTCTGATCCATGAGCATGGTTTATTTCTCCATCTACTTGTATCATATTTGATTTCTTTCATTGGTGCTTTATAGTTTTCTATACATAGGTCTTTTGTTTATTTGGGTAGATTTATTCCTAAGAATTTTATTCTTTTTGTCACAATGATGAAAGGAATTGTTTCCTTGATTTCTCTTTCTGTTTTCTCATTGTTAATGTATAGGAATGAAATGGATTTCTGTATTGATTTCATACCCTGAACTTTACTATAATCATTGATTAGCTTTAGTAATTTTCTGGAGGTGTCTTTAAGGTTTTCTTTTTTTTTTTTTTTCCTTTTTTTTTTTTATTATTGTTTTAGCCATACATTGTTATGATATCACCATGGGTTTACATGTGCTTCCCCTCCGGGTCCCCCCTCCCTCCTCCCTCCCCCCCGGGAAATCTCGCTGCACCAGTCCCGAGCATCAATCCTGGGCTGGCGATTGATTAGACACATGACAATTAACATGCTTCAATGCCCTTCTCCCATCTCATCCCACCCTTACCCTCATCCACAAAGTCCACAAGTCTATTCTATACATCTGCGTTCCTTTTGTTGTCTCCCATGTTGGGTTCTCATTACTGTCTTTCTAAATTCCATATATATGTGTTAATATACTGTATTGTTGTTTTTGCTTCTGGCTTACTTCACTCTGGATAATGGGCTCCAGTTTCGTCCATCTGAGTAGAATTGCTTCAAATGAATTTTTTTTTAATGCTGAGTAATATTCCATTGTGTATATGTACCACAGCTTTCTTATCCATTCGTCAGTTGATGGGCATCTAGGTTGTTTCCATGTCCTGGCTATTGTAAACAATGCAGCGATGAACAATGGGGTGCACGTGGCTCTTTCAATTCTGGTTTCCTCGGTGTATATGCCCAGCAGTGGGATTGCCGGGTCATATGGCAGGTCTATTTGCAGCTTTTTAAGGAACCTCCACACTGTTTTCCATAGTGGCTGTACTAGTTTGCATTCCCACCAACAGTGTAAGAGGGTTCCCTTTTCTCCACATCCTCTCCAGCATTTATTGCTTGTAGACTTTTGGATGGCAGCCATTCTGACTGGTGTAAAGTGGTACCTCATTGTGGTTTTGATTTGCATTTCTCTGATAATGAGTGATGTTGAGCATCTTTTCATGTGTTTGTTAGCCATTTTTATATCTTCCTTGGAGAAATGTCTGTTAAGTTCTTTGGCCCACTTTTTAATTGGGTTGTTTATTTTTCTAGAATGGAGCTGCAGGAGTTGTTTGTAAATTTTTGAGATTAATTGTTTGTCTGTTGCTTCATTGGCTATTATTTTCTCCCATTCTGAAGGCTGTCTTTTCACCTTGCTTATAGTTTCCTTTGTTGTGCAAAAGCTTTTAATTTTAATTAGGTCCCATTTGTTTATTCGTGTTTTTATTTCCATTATTCTGGGAGGTGGGTCATGGAGTATCCCGCTTTGGATTATAGCAGAGAGTGTTTTGCCTATGTTATCCTCTAGGAGTTTTATAGTTTCTGGTCTTATGCTTAGATCTTTGATCCATTTTGAGTTTATCTTTGTGTATGGTGTTAGAAAAGGTTTTCTATATAGAGGATTATGTCGTCTGCAAACAGTGAGAAATTGACTTCTTCTTTTCAAATCTAGATTCCTTTTATTTCCCTTTCTCCTCTGATTGCTGTGGCTAAAACTTCCCCAATTATATTGAATAGTAGTGGTGAGAGTGGGCACTCTTGTCTTGTTCCTGACTTTAGGGGAAGTGCTTTCAATTTTTCCACCATTGAGGATAATGTTTGCTGTGAGTTTATTATATATGGCTTTTATTATGTTGAGGTATGTTTCATCTATGCCTGCTGTCTGGGAGAGTTTTTATCATGAATGGGTGTTGCATTTTTCCAAGGGCTTGCTTTTTTTTTTTTTTGCAGAGCATTTTACAGTTTTTTTTTTTTATTGTTTTTGCCATACATTGTCATGATATCACCATGGGTTTACATATGCTTCCCCTCCGGAACCCCCCTCCCTCTTCCCTCCCCCGCCCGCCGGGAAATCTCCCTGCACCAGCCCCGAGCATCAATCCTGGGCTGGCGATTGATTAGACACATGACAATTAACATGCTTCAATGCCCTTCTCCCATATCATCCCACCCTTACCCTCATCCCCATAGTCCACGAGTCTATTCTATACATCTGCATTCCTTTTGCTGTCTCGCATGTTGGGTTCTCATTACCGTCTTTCTAAATTCCATATATATGTGTTAATATACTGTATTGTTGTTTTTGCTTCTGGCTTACTTCACTCTGGATAATGGGTTCCAGTTTCGTCCATCTGAGTAGAATTGCTTCAAATGAATTTTTTTTTAATGCTGAGTAATATTCCATTGTGTATATGTACCACAGCTTTTTTATCCATTCGTCAGTTGATGGGCATCTAGGTTGCTTCCATGTCCTGGTTTATGCATCTATTTAGATAAGCATATGGTTTTTATCCTTCAATTTGTTAATGTGGCATATCATATTGATTGATTTGTGAATATTGAAGAATCCTTACATCTCTAAGATAAAGCCCACTTGGTCATGATGTATGATCTTTTTAATATGTTATTGGATTCTGTTTGCTAGAATTTTGCTGAGGATTTTTGCATCTATGTTCATCAGTGACATTGGCCTGTAATTTTCTTTCTTTCTTTCTTTCTTTTGTGGCATCTTTGTCTGTTTTTGGTATTAAGGTGATGGTGGCCTCATAGAATAAGTTTGGGAGTTTACCTTCTTCTACAATTTTCTGGAAGAGTTTGAGTAGGATAAGTGTTAGCTCTTCTCTAAATTTTTGATAGAATTCACCTGTGATGCCACCTGGCCCTGGATTTTTGTTTGTTGGGAGATTTTTGATTACAGTTTCTATTTCTGTGCTTGTGATAGATCTGTTAAGATTTTCTATTTCTTCCTGGTTCAGGTTTGGAAGGATATGCTTTTCAAAGAATTAGTCCATTTCTTCCACGTTGTCTGTTTTATTGGCATATAGTTTCTGATAGTAGTCTCTTATGATTCTTTGCATTTCTGTGTTGTCTGTAAGGATTTCTCCATTTTCATTTCTAATTTTTTTGATTTAATTTTTCTCCCATATTTTCTTGATGAGGTCAGATAATTGTTTGTCTATTTCATTTATCTTCTCAAAGAACCAGCTTTTAGTTTTGTTGATTTTTGCTATAGTCTCCTTTGTTTCTTTTTCACTTATTTCTGCCCCAATTTTTATTATTTCTTTCCTTCTAGTAACCCTGGGGTTCTTCATTTCTTCTTTTTCTAGTTGTTTCAGGTGTAAAAGTTATGTTATTTATTTGATTTTTCTCTTGTTTCTTGAGGTAAGCTTGTAATGCTATGAACCTTCCCCTTATCTCTGCTTTGACTCAATCTCCTAGGTTTTGTGTTGTTGTGTTTTCATTTTCATTTGTTTCTAAGCATATGTTGATTTCCATTTTTATTTCTTCCATGATTTTTTGGTTATTCAGTATCATGGTATTAAGCCTCCATATATTTGCATTTTAATAGTTTTTTTTCCTGTAATTGATGTCTAGTCTTACCTCATTATTATCAGAAAAGATGCTCGAAATAATTTCAGTTTTTTTGAATTTACTAAGGCTAGATTGATGGCCCAGGATGTGTTCTATCCTGGATAATATTTTGTGTGCATTTGAGAAAAAGGTGAAAGTCATTGTTTTGCAGTGAAATGCCCTATAGATATCAATTAGGTTGAATTGGTCCATTGTATCATTTAAAGTTTGTGTTTCCTTGCTAATTTTATGTTTAGTTGATTTATCCATAGGTGTAAGTGTGTTATTAAAGTCTCCCAATATTATTGTATTACTGTTAATTTCCCCTTTCATATTTGCTAGCATTTGCTTTTCATATTGCAGTGCTCCTATGTTGGTTGCATATATATTTATAATTGTCAAAGCTTCTTGGATTGATCCTTTGATCATTATATAGTGTCCTTTTTTTGGTCTCTTTTCACAGACTTTATTTCAAAGTCTATATTACCTGATATATGAGTATTACTACTCTTGCTTTCTTTTCTTCTCTATTTGCATGAAATAACTTTTTTCAGCCCCTCACTTTCAGTCTGTATGTGTCCGTTGGTATGAGATGGGTTTCTTGTAGACAACATATATAGGGGTCTTGCTTTTGTATCCATTCAGCCAGTCTTTGCCTTTTGGTTGGGGCATTCAACCCATTTATATTTCAGGTAATCATTGATAAGTGTGATCCCTTTGCCATTTACTTTGTTGTTTTGGGTTTGAGTTTATAAACCTTTTCTGTGTTTCCTGTCTAGAGAAGATCCTTTAGCATGTGTTGAAGAGCTAGTTTGGTGGTGCTGAATTCTCTCAGCTTTTGCTTGTCTATAAAGCTTTTGATATCTTCTTCATATTTGAATGAGATCTTGTCTGTGTATAGTAATCTGTGTTGTAGGTTTTTCTCTTTCAACACTTTGAGTATGTCTTGCCATTCCGTTCTGGCCTGAAGAGTTTCTATTGAAAGATCAGCTCTTATCCTTATGGGAATCCCCTTGTGTGTTATTTGTTTTTTCCCTTGATGCTTTTAATATTTTCTCTTCATATTTGATTTTTGTTAGTTTGATTAATATGTGTCTTGGGGTGTTTTGGCTAGGGTTTACCCTATCTGGGGCTCTTTGAGTTTCTTGGACTTGGGTGGCTATTTCCTTCCCTATTTGGGGGAAGTTTCCAACTATTATCTCTTCAAGTATTTTCTCATGCCCTTTCTTTTTGTTTTCTTCTGGGATTCATATGATTTGAATATTGAGACATTTAACATTGTCCTAGAGGTCTCTGAGGTTGTCCTCATTTCTTTTAATTCTTTTTTTTTTCTTTTTCCTCTCTGCTTCATTTATTTCCACCATTTTGTCTTCCATCTCATTTATCCTATCTTCTGCCTCAATTATTCTATTCTTATTCTCTCCAGAGTGCTTTTAATCTCAGTTATTGTGTTATTCATTGTTGTTTGACTCTTCTTTATTTCTTCTAGGTCCTTATTAAACATTTCTTGCATCTTCTCCATCCTGGTCTCTAATCTATTTATCTGTAACTCCATTTTGTTTTCATGATTTTGGATCATCTTTACTATCATTATTCTGAATTCTTTTTCAGGTAGACTCCCTCTCTCCTCTTTTGTTTGATGTGGTGGGCATTTATCATGTTCATTTACCTGCTGAATATTTCTCTTCCTTTTGATTTTGTTTAGATTGCTGTTTTGGGGATGCCCCTTCTATCAGCTGGAAGTTTGTGGTTCTCTTTATTGTGGAGACTGCTCCCTGTGGATGGGGTTGGACTAGTAGTTTGTCAAGTTTTCCTGGCTAGGGCAGCTTGCATCTGTGTTCTGGTGAATGGAGCTGGATCTCTTCTCTCCGGAGTGCAATGAAGTGTCCAGTAGTGAGTTTTAGGGTGTCTATAGGTATAATATGGCTTTATGCACTCTGTCTTTTAATGCTCAGGGCTGTGTTCCTGCCGTGCTGGAGAATTATCATGGTTTGTCTTGCACTGGAACATGTTGGCTGTTGTGTGGAGCTTGGTTTCTGTGCAGGTACAGGGGCTTTTGGGTGAACTCTTGTCTATTAATATTCCCTGGAATCAGGAGTTCTCTGATGTTCTCAAGTTTTGGAGTTAAGCCTCCTGTCTCTGGCTTTCAGTCTCATTCTTACAATAGCCTCAAGACTTCTCTATCTGTACAACACAGATGATAAAGCATCTAGTTTAATGGTAAAACAATTCTCTACAAATCCAGAAGGATTTACAGAGTTACATGGATAAGCAAAGAAGGAGGGGGGAGATAGAGGTAACCAGGAGAAGAAAAGGGGGAGCCAAAAGAGGAGAGACAAATCTAGCCAATAATCAGTTCCCAGTGGAAAAAGTGTCAGACTTTATTTTTGGGGGCTCCAAAATCACTGCAGATGGTGATTGCAGCCATGAAATCAAAAGATGCCTATTCCTTGGAAGTAAAGTTATGGCCAACCTGGATAGCATATTGAAAAGCAGGGACATTACTTTGCCAACAAAATTTCGTCTAGTCAAGGCTATGGTTTTTCCAGTAGTCATGTATAGATGCGAGAGTTGGACAGTGAAAAAGGCTGAGTGCCGAAGAATTGATGCTTTTGAACTGTGGTGCTGGAGAAGACTCTTGAGAGTCCCTTGGACTGCAAGGAGATCCAGCACGTCCATCCTAAAGGAAATCAGTCCTGAGTGTTCATTGGAAGGACTGATGTTGAAGCTGAAACTCCAATACTTTGGCCACCTCATGTGAAGTGTTGACTCATTGGAAATGACCCTGATACTGGGAAGTATTGGGTGCAGGAGGACCGACTTGATGACATGGGTTTAGGTGGTCTCCTGGAGTTGGTGATGGACAGGGAGGCCTGGCATGCTGCAGTTCATGGGGTTGCAAAGAGTCAGACATGACTGAGCAACTGAACTAACCAACTAACTAAGTGTTCTCCACAGCCTGGAACACCCAGAGAGATTTACAGAGTTAAGTAGAGAAGAGAAGGGGGAAGGTAGAGATAGAGGTGACCTGGGGGAGAAAAGGGAAAGTCAAAAGGGAAAAGAGCAATCAAGCCAGTAATCCAACCCATACATGAAAATCGATACTGAAGATTAGATTCTTAAAGATACAAAATTGATAACGAATACCCAAAAGCAAAGATTAAAATCTAGATGGAAGAGTCGGACACTACTGAGCTACTGAACTGATCTTAACTGAATCATTTTTCTGCCATATCTAATTTGTAGTTAATCCCATCTGATATGTTTTTCCTGTCAAATATTGTAGCTTCACCCTTAGAATTTTACTGCATATTTTTATACTTTTAATGCTTCTATTTAAACATTTGGAATACAGTTGATAATAAGCATCTTAATATCCTGTCTTCTAATTCCAATATCTGTGTTACTCTTGGGTAGATTTTGATTAATTAATTATTCTCTTCATTATGGTTTCTTGGATCATACATATTTGTATGCTTAATAATATTTGATTAGATGTCAGACTCTGTGAATTTTAACTTACTGGGTCCTACATATGTTTATATTCAGAAAGTGATTCAATGCTTTTTATTCTGGGATAAAATTGAATTACTTGGAAAGAGTATGATTCATTCAAGACTTGCTGTTTCAAGTAATTAGGAAGATCTAGTGCAAGACTCAATCTAAGGCCATGTTGAGTCCATTAACTATTAAAAATACCTCGACTCTTCTACCAAAGTTCTCATAAATTATGGAATTTTCCAGTATGGCTGTTGGGAACAGGCATTTCCCTGACCCTATGTAAGAACTAGCCATATTTCTCTAATCCTTTGAGATGATATACCTCTCTCCCTGCTTGAGCATGCTCTAACTAGCACTTTGCTGACTACTTTAGGAAAATCCTTTGCAAATATGAAGTTCTCTTTCTATGCAGCTTATACTTGGTAATATAGCCACCTTGGTCTTCTTGGAGACCATCTCCTGAGCTTCATTTCCTCAGTACAGGTATTTCAACACATGACCTCACTGAATACCACTTCCTGTACCATGGAGAATCTTAGAGGGTAATAAGGTAAAGCTATTAAAGGGCTTAACTTGTTTGTTTCCTGTCTTTCAGAGATCACTGTACTTTTTCGCCTGACGTCCACTATTGTAAACATTTTTTTTATTTTTAAAAAGTATTTTATTTCTTTTTATTAGTTTATTTGTTTCAGATGGATGTATAAATTTGGTATTGAATTGTCAAGTAAGAAACTAGAAAAGAGTCTGGGATTTTATCTTTCTTGCAAAGTAATAAGCTAACCTATCACAGCTTCACAGATACTTAACAAAGAGAGACATGAGATGTCTGGGTCAGTGACGAAGTCATTTATCACTCAAAATAAAAAGTAGCAGTCAGAATAACATTGTGGTAGTGGTTCCTGGACCGTGATTACCAAGAGTAAGATAGTAAGAGCCAGATGGTACCTCTATGCTCACTGGAGGTATGCTACAGGAAAGAAACTCAAAGGTTAAGAGATCTATTATATTAGGACTGCCTGAAAGAATGCTCATCCTTCCTGCTAGTGAGACATTATCTTCATTATCTTGAGACGTAAGCAAATATCTCTTAAAGGAGGAGAGAAATGTCTTATTTTTATTATCTTGGAATGTCTTCAGGGAGAAAAATGTCTCCATCTTTACTGTTTGAAAGCATAAATAAATTTCCTTTGAAGGAAGTCCTTGTCTCTGTCTTTCCAGAGTTTTGTGCTCATATCAGCAGTCCTAAAAAGATAGTCCTGTAGCATAGCATGTGCCTTTTTATTGCCTAGATGTGTAGAAATATGTGAAAGATTTGTGGAGAATTGTGTCTCAAAATCTGGTCCTGGTCAGCCCATTTTTGTTGGAAATGGAAATTCTTTATAACTCCTTAATAAGACATAAAGATAAACTATGAGAAAACTTAGAATTGAGTTAAAGCTATGTTCTGATGCCAGCCCTAAATGTAGTCCATATCAGTGGGCATCAACATGGCCTCAGGTTCTTAAGAAAGACCTTTAGATATAACATAAGATTATATATATATAAAATCTATGTTTATTATATATATAATAATTAATATATAATATATATGCAATTAATTTTATTATATACAATTTATCTATATTTATATATTGTTATAATAATTTATTTTATATAATTATATAATCTGTATTATATAATTTATAATTATTTATAATAATTACAATTATTTATAATTTATGTATTGTGTAATTTATAATTTTATATTTTGATATAATTTATTTTATGTATTTATTATATATTATATTTTTATATTTATATTATAGATAATATAAATATAAATTCACATATAATATAAAATAACATTATTATATGTATAATTAATTATATGTTATATATATATATATATTTCCTCAAAAGCATCTCTTTATCTACTACCCCTGTGTGGCCACTATCTTTCCAATAAAAGAATTCAACATAAACAATATATGATTATTTAATAAGTCTAGTAGTTGGGTGCCTTGTTTAGTCAAGATTATCTCATAGATTAGGAACTTGAGGAAAATAGCCTTCCACCATTTGAATCAACCATAATTTAATGTTTAAGTTGATAGATACAAACAACTCACACTAGATTGAATCAAAATAACTTGACTCTATAATTGAAATAAAATGAAACAAAAGAAAAGCATTCCACAAGTGATATTGGTGAATTTCAAAAGAAGAGAAATTGAAATTGACAGTGGTTTAATCTGTGCTAGAAAGTACAGTGACTTTCATCAGGGAGAGTGCTATTTCCTGACATTTAATAAGTAGCAAGCAGAATGCAGTATCATTCGTAAGTGTGCTCACTGCCCCCTTTTAGAAGGAAGAGTAGACTTCTGACTTTTGTCACTATAAGGCACAAAAGCCACTTAAGAATGATAGCATCATTAAAAGCATGCATAGTGCTTCAGCCTCCTAGTCAAATGTGCAGATACGACAAAGTACTATGTTGGTAATAAGAGATGCAGAAAGTCATTCTGGACTGTAGTAGCAAGGCATTTCACAATCATTTCAAGTCTTTAAAAGTATTTATTCTACATAATTGTTATTTTATTTATTTAATTTTCATCAGTCCATGAGGCTTGTAAGGTCTTAAATACCCAGCCAGGGTTTGGACCTGGCTGCTGCTGTAAAAGCAGCAAGTCTTAACCACTGACCACCAGGGAATTGTTTGGTTATATTCTTTGCAGCCAAAGATGGAAAAGCTCTATACAGTCAGCAAAAACAAGACTGGGAGATGACTGTGGCTCAGATCACCAACTAATTATTTTCAAATTCAGATTTAAATTGAACAAAGTAGGGAAAATCACTAGGCCATTCAGGTATGACCTAAATAAAATCCCTGACTGTTATACAGTGGAAGTGACAAATAGATTCAAGGGATTATATCTGAAAGACAGAGTGCTGAAGAACTATGGTAAGAGATCTGTGACATTGTAAAAGAGGCAGTGATCAGGACCATCCACAAGAAAACAAAATACAAAAAGGCAAAATGGTTGTCTGAGGAGGCCTTACAAATAGCTGAGAAAAGAAGATAAGCTAAAGGCAAAGGAGAAAACGAAACATATGCCCATTTGAATGCAGAGTTCCAAAGACTAGCAAGGAGAGATAAGAAAGCCTTCCTTAATGATCAATGCAAAGAAATAGAATAAAACAATAGAATGGGAAAGACTAGAGATCTCTTTAAGAAAATTAGAGATACCAAGGGAACATTTCATGCAAAGATGGGCTCAATAAAGGAAAGAAATGGGATGGATCTAACAGACGCAGAAGATATTAAGAAGATGTGGCAAGAATACACAGAACTATACAAAACATATCTTGATGACCCAGATAACCACGATGGTGTGATCACTCACCTAGAGCCAGACATCCTGGAATGCAAAGTCAAGTGGGCCTTAAGAAGCATCACTATGAACAAAGCTAGTGGAAGTGATGGAATTCCAGGTGAGTTATTTCAAATCCTAAAAGACGATGCTGTGAAAGTTCTTCACTCAATATGCCAGCAAATTTGGAAAACTCAGCAATGGCCGCAGGACTGGAATAGGTCAGTTTTCATTCCAAACCCAAACAAAGTCAACGCCAAAGAATGCTCAAACTACCACACAATTGCACTCATCTCACACACTAGCAAATTAATGTTCAAGATTCTCCAAGTCAGGCTTCAACAGTATCTTAAACGAGAACTTTCAGATATTCAAACTGGATTTAGAAAAGCCAGAGGACCCAGAGAATTAAATTGCCAACATCTGTTTGATCATCAAAAAAGCAAGAAAGTTACAGAAAAATAATTACTTTGGCTTTATTGAATATGCCAAAGCATTTGACTGTGTGGATCACAACAAACTGTGGAAAATTCTTAAAGAGATGGCAATACCAGACTTCCTGACCTGCCTCCTGAGAAATCAGTATGCAGGTCAAGAAGTAACAGTTAGAACTAGATGTGAAACAACAGACTGGTTCCAAATTGGAAAAGGAATCCGTCAAGACTGTATATTGTCACCCTGCTTATTTAACATGTATGCAGAGTGCATCATGTGAAATGCTGGCTTGCATGAGACACAGCTGGAGTCAAGATTGCTAAGAGAAATATCAATAACCTCAGGTATGCAGATGACACCACACTTGTGGCAGAAAGTGAAGAGGAACTAGAAAGCCTCTTGATGAAAGTGAAAGAAGGGAATGAAAAAAGTTGGCTTAAAACTCAAAATTCAGAAAACTAGTATTATGGCATCCAGTCCCATCACTTCATGGCAAATAGATGGGAAAACAATGGAAACAGTGACAGACTTTATTTTCTTGGCTCCAAAATCACTGCAGATGGTGACTGCAGCCATGAAATCAAAAGACGCTTTCTCCTTGGAAGAAAAGCTATGTCCAATCTAGACAGGATATTAAAAAAGCAGAGACATTACTTTTCCAACAAAGGTCTGTATAGCCAAAGCTATGGTTTTTCCCAAAAGTCATGAATGGATGTGAGAGTTAGACTATAAAGAAAGCTGAGCACTGAAGAATTGATGCTTTTGAACTGTGGTGTTGGAGAAGACTCTTGAGAGTCCCTTGGATTGCAAGGAGTTCCAGTCATTCCTGAAGGAAATCAGTCCTGAATATTCATTGGAAGGACTGATACCAGAGCTGAAATTCCAACACTTTGGCCACTTAATGTGAAGAACTGACTCAATTGAGAAGACCCTGATGCTGGGAAAGATTGAAGACAGGAAGAGAAGGGGATGATAGAGGATGAGATGGTTGGATGGCATCACCAACTTGATGGACATGAGTTTGAAGAAGCTCCGGCAGTTAGTGATGGACAGGGAAGCCTGGCGTACTACAGTCCATGTGGTTGCAGTCATACACGACTGACAGACTAACTGACTTGAACTGTACCAGGGAATTCCCATACATAGTTTAAAAATAATCTTTATGAGCAAGTTCTTTGTAACTATTGAATACTCTGAGAAAGCAGCTTCAAATTTAATAGCAAAGAACTGAAACTACTAAGGAATATCTGCAGACCAGCCTATGAGTACAATGTCTGAAGACATAGAGAGAACCACAGAAGATTCAGGAATATCTTCAAAGTATATGAGAGGGAACAATTCAGGAAAATAGACAAAAGCAATGAAAGAGGTTCAGTTTGAAAACAGTAGCAGAAATGGATCTTTAAAAAGAGACGAGGAACCCAGGCAGAACAACCTTTAGGGTAAAGATGATATTTTAATCCTGGGATTAATTAACTGAAACACAGATAAAAAGGAATAGATAAAATTGAAAACCAACACAATAAGACTTTATCTCAAGTTTTGGGATCAATTTTGGGAAAGGTGTATTTAAATGATATGTTGCTAAAATAATGCTCAATATAAAAAATACACAAAATGTGTTTTTCTCTAAAACGAACTGTACACAGTGATACTGCTGCTGCTGCTAAGTCACTTCAGTCGTGTCTGAAACCCACATCTCCTGCATTGGTAGGTGGATTCTTTACCACTGATCCACCAAAGAAGTCCAAAGTAACAACAGTCATCACTAAGAAATTATAGCAGAATTTCTTAATGAAATTTTCCTCAAAAACACAGAGGTTTTATATGGCAGTTTTATAAGACAAAATTCAGTCTTAACAGATCCTGATATTCGATATTTTCCAGAATAATACACAGGTTTTAAGTAAAATATCATTTAAAACTTTTCACATCTCTCATAGTATATACATGAGCTTGATATCCTAAACTTAAATCTTAACTGACTAGAACTATATTATTCCATACTATAGGAAATAAATAATTAATGGATCTTACAATTATTCTTTTATAGTATTGTTACACTTTAAAATTATCATGTTTAGACTTAATAACTAGTAAGTAACTATCATTTTATTTCTAGATAAGATTGCAAGATTAACCAAAGCAAAACTTAATTATTTCAATTCAATTTCATCTTACAATTTCAGGTGAAGCTAAAATATCAGCCATCATCAGTGTAAGCATCTTACCTGCAGTATACTTAAGATTTTCCAGGATGTCTTCCTTCTGATAAATTGCACAGATCTTATTTAGAATGATTGTCAGGACACCGTTTCAATGCAATGAATCTTAATGACTCTACCATTGATTAATTGCTTGCCTAATTGTGAAAACTGAATTAAATAAATTAGGAGCAAGAAAAGTCAATTTGTCAGCCTCACAGCCCAATTAAGTTATAAAGCTAACAAATACAGATTCCACGTTTAAGAAAAAAAAAATCAAATATCTCTTTGTAAATTCTAACTTTTAATTAAAAATCAAGTTAAATTTCCTTCAGAAAGTAGTAGTCACTATTTTAAAAAAATTCAACTTGATTCTCTTCTTTTTATAGCATCAAGATCAATCTTTCAAGTTTCTCAGATTTAATCTTTCTCAATCCTTTTTTTTCCCATTTCTATTCAATTATTCCTCCCTCCCTCCCCGCCTCGCCGACTTTAGTCTTTCAACACTTCAAACTTTCATGCCTACTGTGGCTGATTAGTGATCCAGTGGCTGTCCATTGCCTAACTCTAATTTAAAGATTATAGTACAGTAATTTTCCAACCATGAGCTTAAGGTTCTACATTATGAATGCTAGATTTATCTCATCATCCCTCTATATGTAACTAATGTCATTGCTCACCTGTCAAAATTACTATTTTCCCAAACATGTTCACCCCATTCAGTCTTCTGGATGATTACATGACGTTATTGCGACATGCCTGGAAGACCAGTAGTTAAGAATATACCTTCCAATGCAGGGGATGCAGTTCCCCAATTAGGGAATTAAGATCCCACTTGCTTCATAACAAATAAACCCACATGCAGCAACTACTGAGCCCAAGCACCACAACTACTAGAGGTTGCGTGCAGCAAGGAAGACTCGGTGCAACCAAAAAAAATTACATTACCACAACTAAGGTTTATATTTTACTTGCTATATTCCAGATATTATCCCAGGAATTATACACGTAATAATTTATTTAATCCTCATAAATAACTTTCTGAGGTGAGTACAATTATTTTCACTATTTTGTTGATGAGAAAATTGAAGTAGAGAGGCTAAAGTTGAACAACTAGAAAAAAGTGGAGCTGTGAATTTCATAGGACTTGGCACTTTTGTTTTCATAAGACCATTCTTTCAGGAAAAAAAAAACTAAAAATTACATTATAATGCTGCCATGATATAAAGATAAATATGTTAATATTGTATGTTAAAACATTTTTATATAAAAGTCCATTTCACTTATTTATACTTTTGCAAGAAATGAAATGTTTTATGTGGTTCTCTAAGATGATTACAGGCCTCAGGTGCTGTGTGATTAATTGTGCCTAATCAATGTCATCCCTGACCACCAGTTTAATAACAATCTTGCCTCTTAAAAGACTATATATGTTTCCAAGATCTGAAGTCTTAACTCCATTTTATAGTAATTTTTTTAATTAATGCAATTTTTAAAAGTTACTTTCCATTTATAGTTATTACAGAATATTGGCTATATTCTCATATTGCACAGTACATCCTTCAGCCTATCAATAGTTTGTACCTCCCACTCCCACACTCCTATATTGCTCATACCTGTACCTAGCCTCACTGATAAAATTAGTGTTTTCTATAAACTGTGAGTCTGCTTCTTTTTTATTGTTTTATTGTTTTATTCATTAGTTTATTGACTTTGTTAGATTTCACATATAAGTGATATTATAAGCTTATATGTAAATGTCTGATTTAATGGCTTCCAAGTTGTTTTCAAATGGCAAAAATTTGTTCCATTTTTATGGCTGAGTAGTATTCCATTGTGTATATACGCCACATCTTTATTCATTCATCTCTTGATGGACAGTTAGGTTGCTTCCATATCTTGGGATTTATAAAGCTGTTATGAACACTGGATGCATATTTCTTTTTGAATTAGTATTTTTGTCTTTTTGGATATACATCCATGAGTGGAACTACTGGGTTGTATGGTAGTCCTATTTGTGATTTTCTGAGGAAACTCCATACAGTTTTCCATAGCTTCTGCTAAAGTTTACATTCTCACAACAGTACACAAAATTTCCATTTTTGCCACATCCTTGCAAGTGTTTTACACCTTGCCTTTTTGATAATAGACTTGCTAACAGGTATAAAGTGATACTCATTGTGATTTTGATTTGCATTTTCCCGATGATTAACAATGTTGAACATCTTTTCATGTGCCTCTTGGCCATCTGCATTTGCTGTTTGGAAATATGTCTATTAGGTTCTTCTGTACATTTTTCTGATTGAGTTGTGTTTTTGATATTGATTTATATGAGATGTTTATATATGGTGGGAATCAATCCCTACTGGTCATATTTTCAAATACTTACAATCTTTGCAACTTTATTATAATTTACCTTTGCTTTTCTTCAATGACACTTATCATATTAAGTTTCATGATATAACAAGCTGAATATGCTTTGCTTTCCTTAATAAATCATCACCTTCATGAGTAGAATAACTCTTACGTGTGTGTGTGTGCTCAAAATATATCGTATTTACCTTTGATATCAGTGTCTAGTAGCATCTCACACATATTTCAGTAAAATTCTGTTATATTTTTAACAAAGTAATAAATACTAAATCTTTATTAAGTACTTTACTAGTTCAATATTAATAATTTATGCAATCATAATTCAAATGATTTATATATCATTAAATAAGAGTTAGTGGCCTGAACTGCCCAGAAAGTATTATATATTTGCATCTTTGGGTTGAAATTTTTCATTACAAATTACATAAATTCAATTTCAAGGAAGCAATAAACACTTAATACCTTACATGGATTTATTGGGGCTTCCCTGATGGCTCATATGATAAAGAATACAAAGTTCCTTGCTTGAAATTTTTAAATTTGAATTTTCAGACTTAAGTCCTTTTTTTGCATTGGATGTGTGAAATAGCATGAGTAAATTATTCAGGAAAATGTAGCTCAAATTTTATACGTAAGGTTTTCTTTCTATATTAAAATAATATCATGTTCCTAAATTGTCTTTAAAGATATGGATGTCCCTTTTCTACTTTGAACATTCCTCAGTCTACTAAATGTTTAACTCATATCATATTCCTACTATATTTTTGTGGGACCTATTAGTTCAAATCATACAGAGAGATACAGTTTTTGATTGTGGGTTTCAATTCATACTGTTCCTACCCATTTCTAGTTTCAGAGGCAAATTTGAAAAATAATTCCTGATAGATGATTGCAGGTATTTCCTTCCTCAGATGCATTTACATCTTAGCAGAAAACAACCCCAAAACAGGTAAAAACTTCTGAACCAGCAGGGAAAGCCCTTTTCCAAATGTAAGAATGTCTGTATGAGGTTTTTTGAGAGATCTTTGTACATAGAGATGGAAATATATTAACAGTATACTATCTGCTCAATTTTTTGCCTTTCACCTGTTTTCCCTGTTTTTATAGTATACCCAGCAAATATTGTTGCCAATCTTGAAAAGAATATAGTGTAAATACAGATTTCTATCACAATAGTCAGCATATCACTTAATAGGAAAATTTTTGCTTCAGTGTAGATGTGCCAATTAAAATTTTGCTGCAATTTTTTTAACATGCATACTCAGCTCATATCTCAACTTCCATAAACCACTCATGAAATGCAAGTATTTTCAAACTCAATTAAGTCCTTTTATGCTTCATTAGGTATAAATGCATAACCCAATTCCTGTTAAGCTTTATGGATATTTTTAACTGGCTTAGGCTTTGTTAGTGGTATTTAGAGTAGTCTTGTCTATTATGTCATGAAATATGAGGTAATAACATTTTTAGTAATGGAGACTTTTAAAAATTTCATTTAAACTTAAAATATTTTCTCTTAAAAGACATTTATTTTAAGACTTATTGCATTAAATTCTTTAGAGATCAGTAAGCATTGCATGGTTCATGAATTGTTCACTCTTATTTTCTGATTTTGATTTTCCCTATTATAATATTTAATTAGAGAAGAGTCTATATTTCCAACAGAGAGGGTACTCTCATATACTGAGAAAAATGAAGACTTATACAGCAATGCTATTTAGTTATGCATTTAAATATGATAGCGAGACATGCTAATTTAAACATGGTCTCATAAAATAATATCTACCATTGACTGATGAAGATAATCATACATGAAAGTGTTTGAAACAGAGATTACCAACCCACATACTTTTCTAAGTAGTTATTTTCTAAAGATGTAACTGAGGAAAAACCATGTTTTTAACCATTTCTTAAGATGGTTTTAATGAGATTAGTTTTCTCTTCGATATAAATAATACAAACACTCTTGAAATATTTGTTTTATTCATAGGTAATCACTTTATGCTTAAATAAATATTTTAAATGTGCAAGTGAAGGAAATAAATGACTGTCTAAAGTTAAGAAAGAAAAATCCAACAAAAAGGAGAAAGAAATTTCAAAGAAAAACAGTTCAGAAGGATCTTGGGAGCCTAGTGGAGAAGAAGCTCCAGTAGGAAGCCTAAAAATTATTTATACCTGACAGGAGTAGAGAGAATTTGAGAGTTGTAAAACATCTCAGGAATCACCTTAGAATTGAGGAACTTTTTGCCAGTTACCTACACACAGACACACAGACACACACACACACACACACACTTAACTTAGAGAAGCCAAGACCAAGTAAAAGTGAAATTTGAAGTTTGTGCTGTTCTAACATGACCTCCATAATTCTTGCTCCTTGGAAGAAAAGTTATTACCAATATAGATAGCATATTAAAAAGCAGAGACATTACTTTGCCAACAAAGGTGCATCTAGTCAAAGCTATGCCTTTTCCAATAGTTGTGCATGGATGTGAGAGTTGAACTTTAAAGAAAGCTGAGCGCCAAAGAACTGATGCTTTTGAACTGTGGTGTTGGAGAAGAATCTTGAGAGTCCCTTGGACAGCAAGGAAATCCAACCAGTCGGTCCTAAAGGAAATCAGTCTTGAATGTTCATTAGAAGGATTGATGCTGAAGCTAAAACTCCAATACTTTGGCCACCTGATATGAAGAACTGACTCATTTGAAAAGACCCTGATGCTAGGAATGATTGAAGGCAGGGGGAGAAGGAGACAACAGAGGACGAGATGATTGGATGGCATCATCGACTCAATGGACATGAGTCTGAATAAACTCCAGGAGTTGGTGATGGAGAGGGAGACTTGGCATGCTACAGTCCATGGAGTTGCAAAGAGTAGGACACAACTGAATGACTGAACTGATCTGAACTGAACATGACCTTATTAAGATCCATTAGATAAAGATGTCCTTAAGGCATTTTGACTCAATATTCTATGCTTATCTTTAAATGCAGGATGGTTTTAGTTATTATTTAACTGAAATTAGAATTCCATGGCCTGTCTGAAAAAATTACCATAACAATAATTAAATAATTAAATTTTGCTTAAGAGTAATTTTTTGCAGAACTGTTCTTTAAAAAAAATTACAATTTAAATAGTCATAGATTATTACTACATGGTTCAAAATGCTATTAAGAAAGTGGTGTGATTGGATAGAAAAATACCTTAAGGTAATACATAATGTAGTTATTGTTGGCGTTTAGTTGCTAACTCTTGTCCGGTTTTTGTGACCCCTTGGACTGCAGCATGCCGGCTTCCCTGTCCTTCACTATATCCCAAAGTTTGTTCAAACTCATGTCCATTGACTCAGTAATGCTTTCCAACCATTTCATCCACTGTCGCCCCTTTCTCTTCCTGCCCTCAACCTTATGCAGCATCCGAGTCTTTTTCAATGTCAGCTCTTTGCAACAGATGGCTAAAGTATTGGAGCTTCAATTTCTGCTTCAGTCTTTCAAATGAATATTCAAGCTTAATTTTCTTTAGGATTGATTGGTTTGATCTCCTTGCTTTCCAAGGGACTCTCAACAGTCTTCTCCAGTAGCACAATTAGAAAGCACCAATTCTTCAGTGCTCAGCCTTCTTTATAGTCCAACTTTCACATCCATACACAACTACTGGAAACACACACACACACACAACTTTGACTATACACATATTTGTTGGTAGAGTGATGTCTCTGCTTTTTAATATGCTTTCTAGGTTTGTCAAAGATCTTCTTCCAAGGAGCTAGCATCTTTTAATTTTATGGCTGCAGTCTCCATTAACAAAGATTTTGGAGCCCAAGAAATTAAAGTCTGCCACTGATTCCACTTTGCCCCTGTCTATTTGCCATGAAGTGATGGGACCAAATGCCATGGTCTTAGTTTTTTGAATGTTGAATTTTAAACCAACTTCTTCACTCTCCTCTTTTCACTTCTTCTTTCAGTAAGAAGCTCTTTAGTTCCTCTTCCTATTCTGACATTAGAGTGGAATTATCTGCATATCTGAGGTTGGTATTTCTCCTGGAATATTGATTCCAGCTTGTGATTCATCCAGTCACATTTCACATGGTATACTCTGCATATAAATTAAATAAGCAGGGTGACAATATACAGCCATGACAAACTCCTTTCCCAATTTTGAACTAGCCCATTGTTCCATGTCTGGTTCTAACTGTTGCTTCATAACCTGCATACAGGTTTCTCAGGAGATAGGTGGGTAAAAGTGGTCTGATAGTCCCATCTCTTTAAGAATTTTCCAATTTGTTGTGATTCACACAGGTAAAGGCTTTAGTGTAGTTAATGAAGCAAAAGTAAATGTTTTTCAGAAATATCCTTGCTTTCTCTATGATGCATGGAATGTTGGCAATTTGATCTCTGGTTCCTCTGCCTTTTCTAAATCCAGCTTGTACATCAGGAAGTTCTCGATTCACATACTCCAGAAGCCTACTTGAAGAATTACCCTGCTAGCATGTGAAAAGAGCACAACTCTGCAGTATTTTGACCATTCCTTGGCATTGTCTTTCTTTGGGATTAGAATGAAAAGTGACCTTTTCCAGTCCTGTGGCCACTGCTCAGTTTTCCAAGTTTGCTGGCATATTAATTACAGCATTTTGACAGCATCACTTTTAGGATTTGAAGTAGCTCAGTTGGAGCTCCATTACCTTCACTGGCTTCATTTTTAGAAATGCTTCCTAAGGCCCAATTGACTTCACACTCCAGGAAATCTGGCTCTAGGTGAGTGACCACACCACTGTTGTTATCTGGATCATTAACCCATTTTCTGTATAGTTCTTCTGTGTATTCTTGCCATCTTTTCTTAATCTCTTCTGCTTCTTAGATTGCTCCTATTTCTATCCTTCATTGTGCCTGTTCTTGCATGAAATAACCCCTTGATATCCCCAATTTTCTTGAAGGGATCTCTATGGTTTCCCATTTTATCATTTTTCATTATTTATTTGCATTGTTCACTTAAGAAAACTTTCTTATCTCTCCTTGTTATTCTCTGGAGGTCTTCATTCAGTTAAGTATATTTTCTCCTTTCTCCTTTACCTTTTGTTTCTCTTCTTTTCTCAGCTATTTGTAAGGCCTTCTCAGACCTCCAACTGTGCTTTCTCGCGTTTCATTTTCTTTGGGATAGTTTTTGGCCCTGCCTCCTGTACAAGTTAGAAACTTCTGTCCATATTCTCCAAGTACTTTATCAGATCTAATCCCTTGAGTCTATTTGTCACCTCCACTGTATAACCATAAGGGATTTGATTTAGGTCATCTCTGAATGGCCTAGTGGTTTTCCCTATTTTCTTCAATTTATTTGTGAATTTTGCAACAAGAAGCTCATGATCTGAGCCAATCACCTTCAGGTGTTGCTTCTGCTGACTGTATAGAGCTTCTTCATCTTTTACTGCAAAGAATATAATCAATCTGATTTCGTTATTGAACATGCAGTGATGTCCATATGTAAAGTCATTTTTTATATTGTTGGAAGAGGGTGTTTGCTATGACAAATGTGTATTCTTTACAAAACTCTGTTAGCCTTTGTCCTGCTTCATTTGGTACTTCAAGGCCAAACTTCCCTGTTACTTCAGGTATCTCTTGACTTCCTACATTTGCATCCCAATCTTATAATGAAAAGGATATCTTTTTTGATATTAATTTTTAAAGATCTTTTAGGTCATCTTAGAGCCTTTCAACTTCAGCTTCTTTCACTTTAGTGTTTGGGGCATAAACTTGGATTACTGTGATGTTGAATGGTTTGTTTTGGAAATGAATGGAAATCAATTCTGTCATTTTTGAGATTGCACCCAAGTACAGCATTTCAGACTCTTCTGTTAACTATGAGGAGTACTCAGTTTCATCTTTGGGATTCTTGCCTACAGCACTGTCATCCCCTCTTCCAGTGGACCATGCTTTGTCACAAGCCTCCACTACGACCTGTCTGTCTTGGGTGGCCCCATGGCATGGTTCATAACTTCACTGAGTTATGGAAGCCTCTTCTCCAAAACAAGGTTTTGATCCATGAATGGGAATTAATTACAATTATTCTAAACTCTTCTTAGATGATTTTCTATTCTACCTATATTCTACTAATATGCCAGAGCCATTTAAAAATATGGTTTTAGTGTTTCATACAGCAGGAAAAAAATACAGTGCCAGCAAAGAGCTACTATTAAGTTCTTTATATTACGTATGTATACCACCAGATATATATTACTTTAATTTTTTTCTTATTAATTTATTTTTTTCTTAATTCTTTGATAACACTTATGCATGGTTCCATACACAACCCTGCAACATTCTAGGACTTGGACAAGAAGAAGTTAAAGCTTTGTTTAAAACTGAAAGAGAATGAATCCAGATTCAACAAACGATTGCACTTTGTTAGACATTTCTTATACATTTAGTGTAAGTTTGAAATTAAAAAGTGCATATATTGTCAAATTTAATTTTCAGAGTAGTCTTAAAGGTAGGTGACATTTTATGATGAACAAAAGAAGAGACACACAAAGGAATACATATTATATGATTTCATTTGTGTAAAGGTCAGCAATTGTCTGGGGAGAAGGGCTGGGGGGGTGAGGTTGTGAGACTGATAGGGAAAGAATCAAAGTAAATGTGGGAAATAAAGAAAATGTTCTTTATCACATGAGTAGTAGTTACATAAGTATATTGCCAAAACTCACAGAAATGAAAACAGATACCTGTGATTTTTCTTGTATATAATTATATCTTTACTTAAAAATAAACTTAGTTCTAAAAGTCTGTTCTTTACATCTGTGTCTCTTTCACTGCCTTGCATATATGATCATCATTACTGTCTTTCTCAATTCCATATATATATATGTGTTAATATATTGTATTGTGTTTCTCCGACTTACTTCACTCAGTATAATATAATAGGCAATAGCATTGAAACATGTATATTATATTCAAAAGCATTGAAACACATATAATACATGTAAAATAGATGACCAGTGCAATTTTGATGCATGAACCAGGGCACTCAAAGCCAGTGCTCTGGGACAACCCAGGGGGATGGTGTGGAAGGAGGTGGGAAAGGTGTTCAGGATGGGAACATTGAAATTTCATGCACTGCTGTAAATGAAAAAATATTCTTTTCTTGGAAGATAAAGCTTGAAGTATATCTTCCTTTAAAAATTATGAACTTAGGAAACAAAGCCATTCTATTACAATCAATGTGCTTTTATAATGGTAATATATCAAATAAACTCCAGACTTTGGATATCCAGAGTGTTTCTAATATCAAAAAGTATTTTATTTTAAAAATTATAGGACATAATTGCAAGAAGTCTCAGATACTAAAATTTTCAAAACTACCCTTTGCTACTTCTAAAGAAAATAATGTTAAGAGTTCACACAAAGGACGGGAATTCCTTAATACTACTTATTACTTAATACTTAATTACTTGTTACTTTATACTACTCTTATTGAACTACTGCACAATTGCACTCATCTCACACGCTAGTAAATTAATGCTTAAAATTCTCCAAGCCAAGCTTCAGCAATACATGAACCGTGAACTTCCAGATGTTCAAGCTGGTTTTAGAAAAGACAGAGGAACCAAAGATCAAATTGCCAACATCTACTAGATCATCAAAAAAGCAAGACAGTTCCAGAAAAACATGTGTTTCTGCTTTATTGACTATGCCAAAGCTTTTGACTGTGTGGATCACTATAAACTGTGGAAAATTCTGAAAGAGATGGGAATACCAGGCCATCTGACCTGTTTCTTGAGAAACCTGTATGCAGGTCAGGATGCAACAGTTAGAACTGGACATGGAACAACAGACTGTTTCCAAATAGAAAAAGGGGTACATCAAAGCTGTATATTGTCATCCTGCTTATTTAACTTATATGCAGAGTACATCATGAGAAATGCTGGGCTGAAAGAAGCACAAGCTGAAATCAAGATTGCCGGGAGAAATATCAATAACCTCAGATATGCAGATGACACCACCTTATGGCAGAAAGTGAAGAGGAACTAAAAAGCCTCTTGCTGAAAGTGAAAGAGGAGAGTGAAAAATTTGGCTTAAGGCTCAACATTCAAAAAACTAACATCATGGTATGGTTCCATCAATTCATGGGAAATAGATGGGGAAGCAGTGGAAACAGTGTCAGACTTTATTTTGGGGGGCTCCAAAATCACTGCAGATGGTGATTGCAGCCATGAAATTAAAAGACGCTTACTCCTCAGAAGGAAAGTTATGACCAACTTAGAAAGAATCTTGAAAAGCAGAGACATTACTTTGTCAACAAAGGTCCATATAGTCAAGGCTATGGTTTTTCCAGTAGTCATGTATGGATGTGAGTTGGACTGTGAAGAAAGCTGAGTGCTGAAGAACTGATGCTTTTGAACTGTGGTGTTGGAGAAGACTCTTGAGCATTTCTTGGACTGCAAGGAGATCCAACAAGTCCATCCTAAAGGAAATCAGTCCTGAATATTCATTGGAAGGACTGATGCTGAAGCTGAAACTCCAATACTTTGGCCACCTTATGTGAAGAGTTGACCCTTTGGAAAAACCTTGATGCTGGGAAGGATTGTGTGCAGGAGGAGAAGGAGATGACAGACGATGAGATGGCTGGATGTCATCACCGACTCGATGAACATGGATTTGGGTAAACTCCAGAAGTTGGTGATGGACAAGGAGGCCTGGTGTGCTGTGATTCATGGGCTTGCGAAGAGTCAGACATGACTAAGCGACTGAACTGAAGAGAACTCTTATTGAAGAAGTAGTATAAATGTGCAAAGGCTTTTTTTCTCGGTTACTGCTTTGTATTATATTTAGGAGTAGGAAAGATGAGTCAAATTTGTTAATAGAAATAAAGAGTATGTGTAGGCCTATATACAGAAGATAGTTCTGCTTCATAATTCTGTGTTTTATAACTACATGAAAGAGGTATATCCTGTAAACTGATAAGAAGAGAAAAATAGACTATCTCAGAGTAACTTTGTCCACAATTGAAACCAGTATATTCTAGTGTTTGTAGTAAGTATACACTCACAGACAATAGGGTACCTATTTTCTAAAGGTAAGAAGAGACTAGGTAATTTTCCTTATTAAATCTTATACTCTATGTAGGATATGTTTAAAACTTTTCATGGATGTCCATCTGAGTAAAATTGCTTCAAATGAATTTTTTTTTAATGCTGAGTAATATTCCATTGTGTATATGTACCACAGCTTTCTTATCCATTCGTCAGTTGATGGGCATCTAGGTTGCTTCCATGTCCTGGCTATTGTAAACAATGCAGCGATGAACATTGGGGTACATGTGGCTCTTTCAATTCTGGTTTCCTCGGTGTATATGTCCAGCAGTGGGATTGCTGGGTCATATGGCAGGTCTATTTGCAGCTTTTTAAGGAACCTCCACACTGTTTTCCATAGTGGCTGTACTAGTTTGCATTCCCACCAACAGTGTAAGAGGGTTCCCTTTTCTCCACATCCTCTCCAGCATTTATTGCTTGTAGACTTTTGGATGGCAGCCATTCTGACTGGTGTAAAGTGGAGCCCATTATCCAGAGTGAAGTAAGCCAGAAGCAAAAACAACAATACAGTATATTAATGCATATATATGGAATTTAGAAAGACGGTAACGAGAACCCAACATGCGAGACAGCAAAAGGAACGCAGATGTATAGAATAGACTCGTGGACTATGGGGATGAGGGTAAGGGTGGGATGAGATGGGAGAAGGGCATTGAAGCATGTTAATTGTCATGTGCCTAATCAATCGCCAGCCCAGGACTGATGCTCGGGGCTGGTACAGCGAGATTTCCTGGGGGGGAGGGAGGAGGGAGGGGGGTTATGGAGGGGAAGCATATGTAAACCCATGGTGATATCATGACAATGTATGGCAAAAACAATAAAAAAAAAAAAGAAACAATAATTCTGAAAACAAAAATAACAAAAAAAAAAACTTTTCATGGATGTCCAATGGGCCTCAGACTTGGGCATGATAGATGTATTCAAAATACATAGTTGTAGGGTAGAGATTTCTGTGTACCAACACTCTATATATTTGCTCAAAGCCCTAGGTTCCTACTTCTCCCCCACCTTTATCTCTCTGGAGTAGAATACCTATCATCAAAGGAACTTCAGATAATCAATTGGATGAGAGCAATTCAAGTCTAAGGGCCTCAGAAAACTAATTTTTTTGAAGTATTGTTTAAATAATTGTTTTATTATTTTTCTTCATATCATATCAGACAAACAAGACAGGTATTTTCTCCCGGAAGATTTTCAGCCTGACAATGTTGTTTGCATATTTTTAAGTGAAAATTTGCTATTAAAAAAGCTGCTTGATTCATGTTCATATAGAAAATCAATAAAAATTTGAAAGGCTTCAATAATTTTAAATCATCTGCATTGCTCATAGAGATTTAAATTTCCGTGCTAATTTTTTATTATCATTGTAATCTGAAAGGAACCAGACTTCTACAAGATTTAAAATTATTAGAGCATTTCAAATTTTTATAAGCTTTCCAGTAAGGTTGTGGCTGTGATTCTGGGCTTATAAAGCACAATTTAAAGTTAATTTAAATTATTTAAGTGCTATAGATTTTAGGGGAATTGTTTTGTCTATCAAACTGGAATTCATAACAGAAGTTTAGAATAAATTTATAAATAAAAAACACCTTTCTAACAATATAGTAATAGTTGCGGTTCATTTAGAATGCAAGGTATTCATTTTCATCAATTCATGTTGACTAGCATTTGCATGATACTATCATTTTTGCATTGTTAATTTTTAAGTAATTTTAATCAAACTGTGTTTCTCAATGATTAGCATCAAGTTAGATTGATATTCTTAGTGACAGATCTCAAATCTCTGTCCTTAGTCTCATCTTGTTCAACAGTATGATGATAATTTGAATGATGATCCCAGAAAAATGCTTATTTATAATACTGTATGATAGAAAGAAAGCAGAGATTAACTAAGTAAAAATATTGCTACTCAAGACCTTATGAAAATGGATTTTGTGTAAAAGAATGCATTTTAAGAAAAGTAAATAAGAAGACTTTTACTTGAATGCAAATACCTAACTGATCAAATCCAAAATTAAGATTAATAATTACAATTATTAACATAATTAAGGAATTTTTTTTTTCTTTTTGGAGGAAGCTTATCATGAGTCATGGACAAACCAGCAAAAATCCAAGATACAACTATAATCAAGATCATTATATGTATAGTTAAGTGCATAAAGGAAGTAAAAATTCCTCTCATGTATAGGATAAGACCAGAGAATTAAAATGAATTGTGATTCTTTCAAATATTTTTGGAATATTGGAATATGCTCATAAAATAGATGATTTCAAAAGGCAAGAGATAAAATCTATCTGAATAAACCCATCAAGAAGATTTAAAAAAAAAAAGATGTTTAAGTATTTTAACTAATTGAAAAGCCATCATGCGTAAGTGGAATTTATTTTGTTTGTGTATTTCTGTGGAAACAGCAAACCTCATTCTGACAACAATCAAGGGTCAGAATTCAGCTACATGGCAAGAAGATTACCTCACTACAATGAAGGCTAGAAAATAAGAGTCTAGTGGAACTGTGTTCCTGGAAGGAAATGAAGACAAGATAAGTGAAGAGCTAAGTACAAGAATTTTATGTTAGATGACTTGAAAATAAGTTGACCACATGACTTTCAAGCTTCTCTCCAACTTTAAGATACAGACCATACATTAAAAGAACTAAAATACTTATGACTGCCAATTAAGATGCAGTGGCTTCTACACTGGCCAATGTATATTTAAGAGCAGTCAAATAGTAGTAATATATAACTGCTTAACAATTTACCTCAAATTCAGCAGCTTAGAGCAAGTTATAATATGACACACTTTGTATTTATAAATCTGCATCTGATTTATCTCTTTGACTCTGGATCAAGACTCTCACAAGACTGCAATCAGCATGTCACTGGGGGCTATGACTTCATCTCTACCTCAAATGAAGATTAATTGTTAAGCCCATTCTTGTTTTTACTTGCAAACTTCAGATCCCCAAGATTTTGTGGACTAAAAATCCCAGTTCATCTGTAGTTTTCCCCCAGAACTTCTCACAGTTCCACATCCTCTATGGGGCAGTCATCACTTGGCAATTAGCTTCATTCAGAGAAAACAAGAAAGAAAACAAAAATGCACACACAAGACAGAAACCACAATCTGTTAGTAATGTTTTCTCAGAAGAGACATCTGAGAAAGACATCATTCTTGTCATAGTGTATCCATTAGAGATGAATTGATAGATCCAGACCACAACAGAGGTGGGGAGTGACTAAACCAGGGCATGGAGAGCTGGAGTTCACATTCACTGGGGGCCATTTTATATGCTGTCTTCTACAAGCAGATACACTACTTTGTGTACAAAGGGATTTTTTCATGATCAAAGCAAATCTAGATTAAAATATGGAGTAATTTTTCCCTAAATCACTGCAGATGGTGACTGCAGCCAAGAAATTAAAAGATGCTTGCTCCTTGGAAGAAAAATTATGGCCAACTTAACATATTAAAAAGCAGAGACATTACTTTTCCAACAAAGGTCCATCTAGTCAAAGCTATGGTTTTTTTCCAGCAGTCATGTATGGTTGTGAGAGTTGGACTATAAAGAAAGCTGAATGCTAAAGAATTGGTGCTTTTGAACTGTGGTATTGTAAGACTCTCAAGAGTCCCTTGGACAGCAAGGAGACCCAACAAGTCCATCCTAAAGGAAATCAGTCCTGAATATTCATTGGAAGGATTGATGCTGAATCTGAAACTCCAATATTTTGGCCACCTGATGTGAAGAAATGACTCATTTGAAAAGACCCTGATGCTGGGAATGATTCAAGGTAGAAGGATAAGGGGATGACAGAGGATGAGCTGGTTGGATAGCATCACTGACTGACTCAATGGACATGAGTTTGAGTAAGTTCCGGGAGTCAATGATGGACAGGGAGGCCTGTCATGCTGCAATCCATGGGGTTCCTAAGAGTCAGACACGACTGAGCAACTGAACTAATCTATATACAAATTTTTAAATACCCATAATGTTGTTCACTGACTTAAATGGCCTGGGGCAAACACATAAACATTTGCTTCACATTTTTTTTTCCAAGAAAATTTTCAAAGGCTATTTTGAAAATATTTAGCTTGATTCACCTCTCTTCCTCTGTTTTGTACTCTTTCTAGATGTCATGGTTAAGACACAGGTTTGCAGCAGCAAACCACTCATTGAGACCTAGAAAACAATTTATATTGTGTTTGTGTTTCTCATTACAGCAAATTTTAAGAATACTTATGTTACACTGAAACACCTAGTAGAATTATGTATCTGGGAAAACATTATAGAAGAGTAACAGAAAGGAAAAAGAGTAGGGGAGAAAGGGTTTTCCTTCTTTGTGGAAACCTTAGAATGTTTTGGACATCTACTTTAGCCCTTCAGTCATTGGAGAATCTGAAGCTTACCTGTAAAATATCTCAATATACTATAGAAATAAAGAGATTATCTTGTTATTTCATTGAGTAAAAATGAAAGTGAAGTCTCTCAGTCGTGTCTGACTCTTTGCGACCCCATGGGCTGTAACCCACTAGGCTCCTCTGTCCATGAGATTTTCCAGGCAAGAGTACTTGAGTGGGTTGCCATTTCCTTCTCCAGTGGATCTTCCCAACTCAGGGATCAAACCCCAGTCTCCTGCACTGCGAACAGATGCTTACTGTCTGAGCCCCCAGGAAAGTCTGAGCCACCAGAGAAATATATGAGTAAAATTTCATATATATAAATGTATATGTATATTTTATTACCAGCACATGATATATAAACATAATGCATATATTTATTGGTTATATAATACATACTATGTATACATAATGTACATGTGTATATTATGTATATATATTAATACACAATATATATGCATTATGTATATTATTTTATTTTTACACATTCTTTATATATTTGAGATATTTATAGCTTAGGAATACAAAATAATTTTTTACATGCATTTAACTAAATGATACTGGACATGAAACAACGGACTGGTTCCAAATAGGAAAAGGAGTACCTTAAGGCTATATATGGTCACCCTGCTTATTTAATTTCTACGCAGAGTACATCAAGAGAAATGCTGGGCTGGAGGAAGCACAAGCTGGAATCAAGATAGCCAGGAGAAATATTAACAACCTCAGATATGCAGATGAAATCACCCTTATGGGAGAAAGTGAAGAAGAACTAAAGGGCCTCTTGATGAAAGTTAAAGAGGAGAGTGAAAAAGTTGTCTTAAAGCTCAGCATTCAGATAACAGATCATGGCATCTGCTCCCATCACTTCATGGCAAATAGATGGGGAAACAGTGGAAACAGTGGCTGACTTTATTATTCTGGACTCCAAAATTACTGCAGATGGTGATTTCAGCCATGAAATTAAAAGATGCTTATTCCTTGGAAGGAAAGTTATGACCAACCTAGACAGCATATTAAAGAGCAGAGATTTGTAGTATAGCCTAAAGTCAGGTAGGTTGATTCCGCCAGTTCCATTCTTCTTTCTCAAGATTGCTTTGGCTATACGAGGTTTTTTGTATTTCCATACAAATTGAGAAATTATTTGTTCTAATTCTTTGAAGAAGACCTCTGGTAGCTTGATAGGAATTGCATTGAATCTATAGATTGCTTTAGGTAGTATACTCATTTTCACTATATTGATTCTTCCAATCCATGAGCACGGTACATTTCTCCATCTGTTTGTGTCCTCCTTGATTTCTTTCATCAGTGTTCTATAGTTTTCTATATACAAGTCTTTTGATTCTTTAGGTAGAAATACCCCTAAGTATTTTATTCTTTTTGTTTCGATGGTGAATGGGATTGTTTCCTTAATTTCTCTTTCTGATTTCTCACTGTTAGTGTATAGGAATGCCAGGGATTTCTGTGTGTTGATTTTATATCCTGACACTTTGCTATATTCACTGATTAGCTCTAGTAATTTTCTCGTAGAGTCTTTAGGGTTTTCAATATAGAGGATCATGTCATCAGCAAACAGAGAGAGTTTTACTTCTTCTTTTCCAATCTGTATTCCTTTGATTTCTTTATCTGCTCTGATTGCTGTGGCCAAAACTTCCAAAACTATGTTGAATAGTAGTGGTGAGAGTGGGCACCCTTGTCTTGTCCCTGATTTCAGGGGGAATGCTTCCAGTTTTTCACCGTTGAGGATAATGTTTGCTGTGGGTTTGTCATATATAGCTTTTATTATGTTGAGGTATGTTCCTTCTATTCCTGCTTTTTGGAGGGTTTTTATCATAAATGGATGTTGAATTTTGTCAAAGGCTTTCTCTGCATCTATTGAGATAATCATGTGATTTTTATTTTTTAATTTGTTAATGTGGTGTATTACATTGATCGATTTACGAATATTGAAGAATCCTTGCATCCCTGGGATAAAGCCTACTTGATCATGATGTATGATCTTTTTGATGTGTTGTTGGATTCTATTTGCTAGAATTTTGTTGAGGATTTTTGCGTCTAAGTTCATCAGTGATATTGGCCTGTAGTTTTCTTTTTTTGTGGCATCTTTGCCAGGTTTTGGAATTAGGGTGATGGAGGCCTCATAGAATGAGTTTGGAAGTTTACCTTCGTCTGCAATTTTCTGGAAGAGTTTGAGTAGAATAGGTGTTAGCTCTTCTCTAAATTTTTGGTAGAATTCAGCTGTGAAGCCATCTGGTCCTGGGCTTTTGTTTTTTGGAAGATTTCTGATTACGGTTTCAATTTCCATGCTTGTGATGGGTCTATTAATATTATCTATCTCTTCCTGGTTTAGTCTTGGAAAGTTGTACTTTTCTAGGAATTTGTCCATTTCATCCAAATTGTCCAGTTTATTTGCATATAGTTGCTGATAATAGTCTCTTATGATCCTTTGTATTTCTGTGTTTTCTGTTGTGATCTCTCCGTTTTCATTTCTAATTCTGTTGATTTGGTTCTTCTCCCTTTGTTTCTTGATGAGTCTGGCACAGTCATTAAGACAGTATGGTACTGGCACAAAGACAGAAACATAGATCAATGGAACAGAATAGAAAGCCCAGAGATAAATCCACGCATCTATGGACACCTTATCTTTGACAAAGGAGGCAAGAATATACAATGGAGAAAAGACAACCTCTTTAACAAGTGGTGCTGGGAAAACTGGACAGCCACTTGTAAAAGAATGAAACTAGATCACTTTCTAACACCATACACAAAGATAAACTCAAAATGGATCAAAGATCTAAGCATAAGACCAGAAACTATAAAACTCCTAGAGGATAACATAGGCAAAACACTCTCTGCTATAATCCAAAGCGGGATACTCCATGACCCACCTCCCAGAATATTGGAAATAAAAACACGAATAAACAAATGGGACCTAATTAAAATTAAAAGCTTTTGCACAACAAAGGAAACTATAAGCAAAGTGAAAAGACAGCCTTCAGAATGGGAGAAAATAATAGCCAATGAAGCAACAGACAAACAATTAATCTCAAAAATTTACAAACAACTCCTGCAGCTCCATTCTAGAAAAATAAACAACCCAATTAAAAAGTGGGCCAAAGAACTTAACAGACATTTCTCCAAGGAAGATATAAAAATGGCTAACAAACACATGAAAAGATGCTCAACATCACTCATTATCAGAGAAATGCAAATCAAAACTACAATGAGGTACCACTTTACACCAGTCAGAATGGCTGCTATCCAAAAGTCTACAAGCAATAAATGCTGGAGAGGATATGGAGAAAAGGGAACCCTCTTACACTGTTGGTGGGAATGCAAACTAGTACAACCACTATGGAAAACAGTGTGGAGGTTCCTTAAAAAGCTGCAAATAGACCTGCCATATGACCCGGCAATCCCACTGCTGGGCATATACACCGAGGAAACCAGAATTGAAAGAGCCACGTGCACCCCAATGTTCATCGCTGCATTGTTTACAGTAGCCAGGACATGGAAGCAACCTAGATGCCCATCAACTGACGAATGGATAAGAAAGCTGTGGTATATATACACAATGGAATATTACTCAGCATTAAAAAAAAATTCATTTGAAGCAATTCTACTCAGATGGACGAAACTGGAGCCCATTATCCAGAGTGAAGTAAGCCAGAAGCAAAAACAACAATACAGTATATTAACACATATATATGGAATTTAGAAAGACAGTAATGAGAACCCAACATGGGAGACAACAAAAGGAACGCAGATGTATAGAATAGACTTGTGGACTTTGTGGATGAGGGTAAGGGTGGGATGAGATGGGAGAAGGGCATTGAAGCATGTTAATTGTCATGTGTCTAATCAATCGCCAGCCCAGGATTGATGCTCGGGACTGGTGCAGCGAGATTTCCCAGGGGGGAGGGAGGAGGGAGGGGGGACCCGAGGGGAAGCATATGTAAACGCATGGTGATATCATGACAATGTATGGCAAAAACAATAATAAAAAAAAAAATTAAAAATTAAAAAAAAAAACAAAAAAAAAAAGAGCAGAGACATTGTCAACAAAGCTCTGTCTAGCCAAGGCTATGATTTTTCCAGTAGCCGTGTATGGATGTGAGATTTGGACTATAAAGAAAGCTGAGAGCTGAAGAATTGATGCTTTTGTACTGTGGTGTTGGAGAAGACTCTTGAGAGTCCCTTGGACTGCAAGGAGATCCAACCAGTCCATTCTAAAGGAGATCAGTCCTGGGTGTACATTGGAAGGACTGATGTTGAAGCTAAAATTCCCATCCTTTGGCCACCTGATGCAAAGAGCTGACTCATTTGAAAAGACCCTGATGCTGGGAAAGATTGAGGGTAGGAGGAAAAGGAGACAACAGAGGAAGAGATGGTTGGATGGCATCACCGACTCAATGGACATAGGTTTAGGTGGACTCTGGGAACTGGTGATGGACAGGGAGGCCTGGCATGTTGTGGTTCATGGATTCGCAGAGTCGGACACGACTGAGAGACTGAACTCAACTGAATGAACATTATTATTCTTAATTTAGGAAATTTAAAAGATATGAATCAAAGTCCTAAAATATTTTGTTTAACTTTCTACAGTTATACTTTAAAAAATTTTTGTGTTTTAGTTTTTGAATAAATGAAGACTTAAATTATTTTATGTAATGTCTACAGTCCAACACACTCCTATTTGAGGCTTATCTGTTCTTTTCTTAAGATTCTATCAATATGGATCAATTCTAAGCAAGACAGTATAGTTTCCTGGTTTCTCTTTCTTTCTGTTGCTGAAACCAATTTATTCATAAAACTATCTTTGAAGTTTTATTGTGAAATCCTTCAAATATCCAACAAAGGTAAATATAATAAGACAATTGAATATTTTTGTCTGTTATCCAGTTTCAATAACTCTCAAGATTTTCTAAGGCCTGCTTCATCTAATTTATGTTGTTGTTGATGATGATGATATGAAAATTCTAAGCCCAAATCATGTTTTTCACCTTACATATTTCATTATTCATCTGTTTAAAAATAATTATTTTATAAACACAATGATATAATTATAACTGAAAGATTAACTTTAATCTCTCATCTTATTAAAATATCTTAGTAATCTTAAGCTTGTTATTTTTTATTCATGTCAGTTTTCAAAAGAAGTAGACACAATGTGTTCAATTATCATGTCTCTTGAGTGTTTTCTAATCCATAATATTGACTTGAAGAAACTATGCCAATCATCTCAGAGAATGTCTCGCATTCTGAACTTTTATTTCCTCATGATATTTTTTCACATGTTCTTCTGTTTCCCAGATCCTTGTAAACTAAAATTTGTGTTTTAATGTTTTGTGTAAGAATAAATACATCATGACTGGTATTGTGAACTTCATATTACATCATATTAAGGGGGCATATAGATCTGGTTTTCCCCCTTGTGATATGACGAATGATCTGCAAGTCAGAGAGATGACTGCAAGCTTCCATATCCACCTTCTTTCCTGTATTTTTTCCTTTCTTAATATTTCATTTAACACTTTTACCAATTAGTAATCTTTATCTGAAGCAATTATTTCATTAGCCATTGAAAAATTGAGATTTTATGGCTATATTATTTATTCTACTTTTATTGGCTTGAATTATAGCTTGAAACATGGTTTTTTTTTTTTTTTAAATTGACAACTAAGGCCTATTTTGATGACAAATGACAACATCTGCCTATTTTGTGTCAGACTCATACCAGTTGATGAATTGGCTACTCCTGATCATGTCATGAAATTTCTAGGAAGAGTTGGACATGACTTAGCAAGTAAACCACTATTACAGGCAGATTCTTTACCAACTGAGTTATGAAAGTGAAGTCGCTTAGTAATGTCCGACTCTTTGCGACCCCATGGACTATAGCCCACCCGGCTCCTCCATCCATGGAATTTTCTAGGCAAGAGTACTGGAGTGGGTTGCCATTTCCTTCTCCAGGGGATCTTCCCCACCTGGGGATTGAACCGGAGTCTCCCATATTGAGGGCAGACACTTTACCGTCTGAGCCACCAGTTATGAGGGAAGCCCAAATTCTGAAGTTTCTCACTGAGAAACTCACTATACAGATTTGATTCAGATAATTGTGGGGACAGATTAAACAATCTATGGACATTCTATTTGTGTCTGTGGCAGCCTGAAGTAAGCAGACATGTGGTTGGAAAGTTAACGTGGACATCAAAGCAGAGAAAGAAGGAAAACTTGGTACTTGAGAGAACTCATCCTTAATTAGGTTGATAAGGAGTCAGATCTCTTGAGGCGCAAGGGGTCAAAAGAACAAGAAAGGGGTTTGAGGCTCTCAAGGAGGAGAAAAGGACTTTTTTTTTGCTTCGTCTTCATCAACATAACAATGTATCTTGCTCAAGGATATGTTTCTCCTTAACAAGAACCATCTGACTAATCTTATCTTAAGATGTATGTTGTGGGAGTGAATCTGGTAAGATCTTTCTATTGTGAGTTCTAATCCTGTTATCTTATATTGTGGATCTGGTCAGACCATTTACAGTAATAAGGTATATAGCTCCTTTGCTAAGACTAGCAAGCAGGGCATTCTCTGTCCCTCTTCTGATGTCTATGTCAGAAGATTTCTCTGTTCTCTTTCACTTTAACAAAACCCTGCTACATAAAATCTCTTGAGTGATCAAGCCTGGCCCCAAAACTATATCTTCTTCTTCAGAGATCACGAATCTGACATCATTCACAAAGAGCTATCCCTGCTTTCAAGATGATAGCCTAGATGATGCAGATGTCTTTTAGGAGAATCCAGCTGCTTTCTTCATGAAACTGATACATATCTGGTCCAGGAGAACAGCAAGAGCTGGAGTTGTTGCAGGTCAACAAGGTGAGATCACACTCAACAGCACAAACATGAAGTCAACAGTACCCAGCGCTCTCCTCAGACCAGATGAAGAGAATAAAAACGAAGCTATTTCACCTCCATCTTCCAAATCTCATACAGAATATGATCTAGACTTATCCTAGGCTCCACAGGGAAGGATACTTTAGCAAATAAAAGTTAAATTTGAATAAACTAACACGATACAAATCCACCACAAATATCATCCATTCTGTGATTTTTTTTTTAAACCATCCACATTGATTTGTGTGATTTAGGAAAGTACGAAAGAGATTCACGCAAGATGGCTGGTCTGCCTTTATCCCTTTCTCTAAAAGAAACGAGAAAAAAAATTAGTAGAAATAAAACAACAATAATGTTGATAGGCATATAGTTATAATTAACTGATGCTAGAAAAAAACAAGAATGAAAAAAAAAACTTTCTTGCATAATTCATTTTCTTTCAGAAGATGATAAATGCATAATGGCTAAAAAATCACTGGTTTCTGAATCTGACAGACCTGACTCGAATTTTGGCTCTGACCTATACTACAGATATAATCTATATTAGCTCACTTTACTTTCAAAACTCCAGAGATTTTTCTAGGAAGGATAGAAATAATAAAACCAATCTTTCAAATAATGTAAGATAAGTGAGATAATGCAGGTATATTGGGGACATATCAGTTTAGTTCGGTCCCTCAGTCATGTCTGACTCTTTGGGAACCAATGGACTGCAACATGCCAGGCTTCCCTTCCATTGCCAACTCTTGGAGCTTGCTCAAACTCATGTCAATTGAGTCAGTGGTGCCATCCCATCATCTCATCCTCTGCTGCTCCCTTCTTCTCTTGCCTTCAGTCTATCCCTGAATCAGGGTCTTTTCCAATGAGTCAGTTCTTCACATCAGATGGCCAAAGTATCGGAGTTCCAGCTTCAGCATCAGGTCTTCCAATGAATATTCAGGATTGATTTCCTCTAGGATTGACTGGTTTGATCTCCTGGCTGTCCAAAGTACTCTCAAGAGTTTTCTCCAAGACCACAGTTCAAAAGCATCAATTCTTCGGTGCTCAGCTTTTTTTATAGTCTAACTCTCATATCCATTATGACTACTGGAAAAACCATAGCTTTGACTAGATGGACCTTTGTTGGTGGTCTCATATGAATATCTGAAGTTATTGATGTTTCTCCCAGCAATCTTGATCTCAGCTTGTGCTTCATCCAGCCTAGCATTTCTCATGATGTACTCTGCATATAAGTTAAATAAGCAGGGTGAAAATATACAGCTTTGACATAATCCTTTCCCAATTTGGAACCAGTCCATCATTCCATTTTCAATTCTAACTGTTGCTTCTTGACCTGCATATAGGTTTCTTGGGTGGCAAGTCAGATGGTCTGGTATTCCCATGTATTGAAGAATTTCCCACAGTCTGTTGTGGTCTACACAATCAAAGGTTTTGGGGTATACAATAAAGTAGAAGTAGATACTGTTCTGGAATTCTCTTGCTTTTTCTATGATCAAATGAATGTTGGCAATTTGAACTCTGGGTCCTCTGTTTTTTCTAAGTTCAGCTTGAACATCTTGAAGTTCTCATTAAACTGTACTGTTGAAGCCTGGCTTAGAGAATTCTGAGCATTAATTTGCTACCATGTGAGATGAGTGCAATTATACAGTAATTTGAACATTCTTTAATATTGCCCTTCTTTGGGATTGAAATGAAAATTGACTTTTTCCAGTTCTTTGGCCACTGCTGAGTTTTCTTAATTTGCTGGCATATTGAGAGCAACACATTCACAGCATCATATTTTATGATTTGATATAACTCAACTGGAATTCCGTCACCTCCACTAGCTTTATTTGTAGTGATGCTTCCTAAGCCCCACTTGACTTTGCATTCCAGGATGTCTGGCTCTAGTTGAACGATCACACCATCATGGTTTTCTGGGTCGTGAAGATCTTTTTGTATAGTTCTTCTGTGTATTCTTGCCCCCTCTTCTTAACACCTTTTGCTTCTGTTAGGTCCACCCCATTTCTGTCCTTTATTGAGCCCACCTTTGCAAGAAATGTTCCCTTGGTATCTCTAATTTTCTTGAAGGGATCTCTAGTCTTTTCCATCATATTGTTTTCCTCTACTGGGGACAAATAACGTTTAGTAAATGATAGTTTTTAGGCTTATTCTTAATACTGTTATTTTCCTCTCCTCTACCCTGTCCCCCCTACACAAATTTAGAATGTCTAGAGGTTAAACAATAGTTAGGTTAATCTTGACCTGAAATCATTAGCTTGTACACCACCAATTGATAAATTCTAGATAAGATTCTCAATTCAGAAGTGAACAACTATCTGTCATTCCTGCAATCTTTCATCTGAGAGGAATAATCATGAAGACCACATTTGCCACCTTCAAAATACATATATCATTCAGAAAAACACTCAAAAGTTCACTGAAGTTAAAGTATGCTACATTTAGTGCTTGCTTCTAGCCACAAATCTGTCATCCTATCATGGATGGAATTAAGATTTTTTTTTTTTTTCACTACTGGTCCTCCTAAATTCATGACGGTTTTTATTTTGTAATATATGATTTCTTGGAATATGTAAGTTTATTATTTGGTTACCCTTCTCCTAGTTGCTAGCAAAAAATATAGATTATAATTTTTAACATGTGGTCATCTTTAAGAAGTAATATAAAGTTGAAGAGTTTCTATTAAAAATATTCCAATTTTTCAATATGTCAAATTATCCTCTAACACTAATAAGAATCTTTATTCCTAATTTTCCAAATCCACATGAGTACAGTCTCATAATGAGGCTCTTTTACTTTATGCTTCAAATTAAAGCAATTTATTCACTCACTAAGCATTGGCTAAGTGCCTACCTTGTGACAGATACTATATTATGCAGCATAGTTACATGGAAAGAAAACCATTTACTATTTGCAAAAGAATAGTCATGTGAAAGAGACAATACTGGTACATATTTATTCAGAATTCCAGACAATCTATAAAGAAAAACTTTGGTATAAGTTCAATTAAAAAACTGCAAGATTACAAATAGGTAGCAATTATTTTGTTAACTTTTATGGACTATAATTGATTAACGATGCTGTGTCAGTTTCAGGTATACAGCAAAGTGCATCAGCTAATCTTAGGTTATTTTTAACATCAAGTTTTCAAAAAAGATGTTGAGAAAATAGTAACTTTTAATTTGAGATTTGAAGAAAGATTTTGATAGGCATAAAAAGATAAGAAAGTCTGAGCAGAGATGTCACAATGAATTAAAGTACAGAGTACAAGGTGTATCGTCTTTGAACAGAATATATTAAGGGTCTTATCTTTATTATATGGTCAAGAAAACTGTGAAGTGTCCATACAAAAACAGCAGAAATCCTAAATGATAGATAAACTTGGAAGGCTTGACATACTTCATATGTTAAACTGTTCTAACTTCATATGTTAGACTGTTCATATGTTAGCATGTTCTAACATACTTCATATGTTAGAAGCATTATTAGGTTTGGATAGGTGGGTATAAGATGCTTGACAATATCAGTAATCACAGAGAAAATGCAAGATAAATATGGGACAGGGCCTCTTGAGAACTTAATGTTGAACAAGTGTACACATAAAGGAGGAATACATCATAAATGCTGGTGTAAGGCTTTTATTTGTTTGTTTTGCCTCTAGGTAGTTTTTTATTTCTTCTTTGATTTCTTCAGTGATCCATTGGCTGTTTAGTAACATATTGTGCAGTCTCCACGTGTTTGTGTCTTTTATAGTTTTTAAAAATTGATTTCTAATCTCATCATTTTGGGCAGAAAATATATAATTTCAATTTTCTTAAATCTAGGTGGGCTTGATTTGTGACCAAAGATGTAATCTATCCTAGAAAATGCTCCATGTGCACTTGAAAAGAAAGTATATTCTACTGCTTTCAAATGGAATATCTCATAGATATCAACTAATTTCCATCTAGTGTTTCATTTAAGGCTTATTTCCTTTTATTTTTGTCTAGATGATCAGTCCACCATATGGGTGTTGTTGTTGTTGCTCAGTTATCTGGTCATATGTGCATGCCAGGCCTCCCTCTCCCTCAGCATCTCTCAGAGCTTGCCCAAGTTCATGGCCATTTTATCAGTGATGCAATCCAGTTATCTCATCCTCCAACACCCTCTTCCCCTTCTGCCCTCAATCTTTCCCAGCAGCAGGGACTTTTCCAATAAGTTTGATGTCTGCATCAGATGAACAAAATACTGGAGCTTCAGCTTTAGCATCAGTCCTTACAATGAGTATTCAGGGTTGATTTTCCTTTAAGATTGAGTGGTTTGATCTCTTTGTCATCCAAGAGACTCTCAGGATTCTTTTCCAATTTGCAGTGGAAGTGATGAATAGATTCAAGGGATTAGATCGAGTAAACAGTGTACCTGAAGAACTATGGACAGAGGTCCCTAATATTGTACAGGAGGCAGTGAAACAAAGCCATTCCATTGAAAAAGAAAAGCAAGAATCCAAACTGGTTATTTAAGGAAGCTTTACAAATAGCTGAATAAAGAAAATAAACAGAAAATAAGGGAGAAGGGAAAGGTACACCCAAATTAATGCAGAGTTCCAAAGAATAGCAAGGAGAGACAAGAAGGCCCTCTTCAACAAGCAAGACATAAAAGTAGAGGAAAACAACAGAAAGGGAAAGACTAGAGATCTCTTCAGAAAAATTGGAAATATCAAGAGAACATTTCACCCAAAAATGGGCACAATAAATGGTAGAGACCAAGTAGAAGCAGAAGAGATCAAGAAAGGATAAAAAGAATACACAGGATTATACAAAAAATGATCTTAATGAACAGGATAACCACAATGGTGTGGTCAGTCACCCAAAGCCAGATGTACTGGAGTGTGAGGTAAAGTGAGCCTTAGGAAGTACTGCTGTCAATAAAGCTAGTGGATGTGGTGGAATTCCAGGAAAGCTATTCAAAACCCTAAAGATGATGTTTTCAAAGTGTTGCATTTAATATGTCAACAAATCTGGAAGACCCAACAGTGGCCACAGGGCTGGAAAAGGTCAATCCTTATCCCAATTCCTAAGAAGGGCAGTGCTAAAGAATGTTCAAACCACTGGATAATTGCACTCCTCTTCCATGCTAGTAAGGTCATGCTTAAAATATTGTATGATAGGCTTCAGCATTACATGAACCAAGAAATTCTAGAAGTCCAAGCTAGGTTTAGAAAAGGCAGAGGAACCAGAGAACAAATTGTCAACATTGCCTGAGCATAGAGAAAGCAAGAGGATTCCAGAAAAACATCTACCTCTGCTTCATCGACTACACTAAAGCCTTTGACTGTGTGGATGATAACAAACTATGGAAAGCTCTTAAAGAGATGGGGATACTGGACCATCTTACCTGTCTTCTGAGAAACCTGTATGTGGGTCAAGAAGCAACAGTTAGAACCCTGTATGGAACAACTCACTGGTTCGTCTGTCCGGGCCCAATCAGCCTGTGTCTGTGCCACCTATCCCTGAGGGGGCGAAGGTGAGAGTGCATCTGCCTGCCTCAAAGCAACCAGCCCCTCTCTTGGTACACTAGCGTGGGGCTGCAAGATTGAGTGAAGAGTACGACAGGGTAGTCTGTTGTCTTTAACTTATACACTGAGAACATCATGAGAAATGCTGGGCTGAATGAGTTACAGGCTGAAACCAAGAAAGGCAGGAGAAACAACAACCTCACATATGCAGATGATAGCGCTCTAATGGCAGAAAGCAAAAAGGACCAAAAGAACCTCTTCGTGAGGGTGAAAGATGAGAGTGAAAGAGCCGGTTAAAAAATAAATATTAAAATAAACTATGATCATGGCATCTGGCCCCATTACTTTATGGCAAATAGAAGGTGAAAATGTGGAAGCAGTGACAGATTTCCTGCCCTGGCCCAGTCGGCCACTGTGTCCATGTCACCTCTCCCTGTAGGAGCAAAGTTGAGATTGTGTCTGCCTGCCTCAAAGCAACCAACCTGTGTCCCTATTTCCACCCTCCATACGCCAGCATGGGGGCTACAAGAGGGGATACCCCCTCAGTTCTCCAAGTGGCACTGCACCCTTCCTGGGCAAAGTCTGGGCCCTTGGTGTCCTCCCAGGGGTCAGAATGAGTCAGTTGCCTGGTGGTAGCCTCCCCCCTTCCTCACTTCTTGCAGGAGGCCTGGCATTCAAGGCTCCTTGAGCTCTCTTGGGGCTTCCCTGGTGACAAAGGTAGTAAAGAATCAGCCTGTGTAGGAGACACAGGCTTGATCCTTGGGTTGGGAAGATACCCTGGAGAAGAGAATGGTAACCCACTCCAGTATTCTTGCCTGGAAAATTCCATGGAGAGAGGAGCCTGGTGGCTACAGTCCTTGCAGTCACAAAGAGTGGTACTCCACTGAGTGACTAGCACTTTCAATTTCATCCCTATTTAGTCTACATAGATTTGATATTTTTTGTTGCAATGATGGTAGTCTGCACTAGATACTAAGCAGGGCCTCTCCTTAACTCTGTGGTTTTCAATACCCTGTCAATGGTGGGATCTGTTCCATATTTGTTGGAGTAAAAGGCCACATATCTGTTTCTTAGTTATTTCTGATATGTGGTGAGAGTCAGGTGGGGCTGGAGCACTCCCAGTGCGAGGGAAGCCACTGAGCTCTGGAATGGTTCACAGCACCTGGGGAGGTGCTCTGTTGTATCACATGTTTCCATTATACAGACTCTCAGATTACACCATTGTTGGCACTACTCTTGGCCCCATCTTAACCGTGGATATACTGGAAAAGGGCCGTATTGTGTTTTGGATGTTGTAGCACCAAGACACCAGTAAAAATTCACCAAAGTAAGGTCCCAGGATTGCAATAATGGATCTGGACCTGCTGTGGGTGCTACGAGGACAGCAAAGACTGTAGCCTGGCTTACCACTTACATGAATGTGCCCATGAAGTTTCAGTTCAGTTCAGTTCAGTTCAGTCACACAATTGTGTCAGATTCTTTGTGACCCCATGGACTGCAGTACACTAGGCTTCCCTGTCCATCACCAACTCCTGGAGCCTACTCAAACTCATGTCCACCAAGTCAGTGATGCCATCCAACCATCTCATCTTATGCTATTCCCTTCTCCTCCTGCCTTCGACCTTTCCCAGCATCAGAGTCTTTTCAAATGAGTCAGCTCTTCCCATCAGGTGGCCAAAGTATTGGAGTCTCAGCTTCATTATCAGTCCTTCCAATGAATATTTAGGACTGCTTTCCTTTAGTATGGAGTGGTTGGATCTCCTTGCAGTCCAAGGGACTCTCAAGAGTTCCTCCAACATCACAGTTCAAAAGCATCAATTCTTCAGGGCTCAGTCTTCTTTATAGTCCAACTCTCACATCCACACATGACTACTGGAAAAATGATAAATTTGACTAGACAGACATTGTTGTCAAAGTGATGTCTCTCCTTTTTAATATGCTATCTAGGTTGGTCATAGCTTTTCTTCAAAGGAGCAAGCCTCTCTTAATTTCATGGCTGCAGTGACCATCTGCAGTGATTTTGGAGCCCCCACCCCACCCCGACACACAAAAATAAAGTCTGTCACTGTTTCCATTGTTTCCCCATCTACTTGCCATGAAGTGATAGGACCAGATGCCATGATCTTAGTTTTCTGAATGTTGAGTTTTAAGCCAACTTTTTCACTCTCCTCTTTCACTTTCATCAAGAGGCCCTTTAGATCGTCTTCGTTTTCTGCCATCAGGTAGGTGTCACCTATATATCTGAGGCTATTTATATTTCTCTCAGAAATCTTCATTCCAATTTGTGCTTCATCCAGCTTGGCATTGCATGATGTACTCTGCATATAAATTAAACAAGCAGGGTGACAATATACAGGCTTGATGTACTCTTTTCCTGATTTGGAACCAGTCTTTTGTTTCATGTCCAATTCTAGCTGTTGCTTCTTGACATGCATACAGATTTCTCAGGAGACAGGTCAGGTGGCCTGGTATTCCCATCTCTTGAAGAATTTTCCACAGTTTTCTTGTGGAAAGTCAAATGCTTTGGCATAGTCAATAAAACAAAAGTAGATGTTTTTCTGGAATTCTCGTGCTTTTTTGATCATCCAGCACATAAATTTTACAGCTGCTATACCTAGGTCAGTCTCAGCCATATAAGAAGTCATCTTTTCAGAAGTTCTGTAGGCACTGAGTCTACAAAGCCAGATTTGAGGGTGTCCATTTGACCATCTGCAAAGAGAAATATCATTCTTCCTTATTTCCATGCCCTCTGGGGCTCAGTTTTGTTTTCAGCCCCACTTTTGTGGTGGATTACCCACAGAAGTCTGCTCCCAAGGCTATCCTGAATCACATGTGTCTGCCCTGTGATGAGGGGACACAGAGATATTTATAGCCACTTTATTCATAATTACCAAAACATGAAACAAACCAAGATGTGGTTGGATGGCATCACCAGTTCAATGGACATGAGTTTGAGAAAACTCCAGGAGATAGTGAAGGACATGGAATGTCTTTAGCATGCTACAGTCCAAGTGGTCACAAAGAGGTGTACATGGCTAAGCAACTGAACAACCACTATTTTTTTCTTTTATGTTTTATTAGATTGTGTCTTTCAAAAAATTGTTCCATTTCAAACATGTGAACATAATGTTGCTAATAATACTCCTTTACTGTTTTTGTCCGTGTGAAGTGTAGTGATAGACCACTTTAACCTCTCATATTAATAATTATGTCTTCTTTCATCTTGGTTAGTCAGTATAGAGGCTTACAATTTTACAGATCTTTTTAGAGAACAATTTTTTCTATGATTTTTAAATTGATTTCTAATTATTAATTTCACTGATTTCTCCTCTAATTAGTATTATTTATACTGCCTCCTGTAGATTTAATTTGATCTTCTTTTAGTCTATAAATTTTTCAATCTGAGAAGGAAGGAGAGTAGATTATCTTGTGATTTCTTGATTCAGCTATTTTGTTCAAATAAATTAGAGAAATATTAAGGTAGGTGGTCATCTTCAAGTTGTCCAAAAGGAAAAAAAAATAAGTTTAATGGTTTTATTAAAATTAAACAGAGACAATGTGACTAGTTGAAAATTCCCATTATATAATTATATTTAATCAAATGAATACATTATTTTGTTAAACATATGAACTTAGTGCTGAAGAACAAGAATAGCAAGTCTGATTCAATCCTTTGCTCTTAAATAAAAATCCAATTCCTCTTAACAGTATAATGGGGGCTTCCCTGGTGGCTTAGCTGGTGAAGAATCTGCCTGCAATGGTGGTGAAGAATCTGACTGCAATGGAGGAGACCTGGGTTTGATCCCTAGGTTGGAAAGATTCCTTGGAGAGGGAAATGACTACCCACCCCAGCATTCTGTCCTGGAGAATTCCAAGGACTCTATAGTACATGGGATCACCAAGAGTCAGACACAACTGAGCAACTTTCACGTTCATGTCTCAGTGGCAAAGAATCTGCCTGCCAATGCAGGAGACACAGGTTCAATACTGGGTCTGAGAAGACTCTCCGTACTGTTGAAAAACTAATTCTGTGAGACATAAGTGTTGAGCCTATATTCTAGAGCCTGGGAACCACAACTATTGAGCCCTCATGCCACGATTGAAACTGCTGTGCCCTAGAGCCTGTGCTCTGCAGTAAGAGAAGCCATAGCAATGAGAAGCCTGCACACTGCAATGGAGGATAGTCCCCATGCACTGCAACTAGAATGAAGCCTGGTTCAGTGAGGATCCAGCACAGCCAAAAATGAATTAATAAATAAAAATGTGAACAAAATAATGTAGTAAGAACATCAAGCATTGATCAAATAACATTAAAATAGTCATAAAGTTATTGTGTTGAATCTTTCCAGTGGTTTACTATCAGTGACTAACACAGTATGTGGTACATAGAAAGTACTCAATAAATATAGGCTGAATAAATTAGTTAGCAAATAAACGTGTCATGTGGGTCATCTGATTTTGTAAGAGACATAAAGGAATAAATTAGTTTCAAAATTAACGTGGGTGGTTCAAGAAAGCTTTCTATGTGCAATGATGCTCAAAGTCTGAGAAATGAAGTAGGATAAAGTGAGACACATTACTGATGGAAAATTCTACATCCTGTGGATGGAGAGAACATAGTCATAAGAAGTTCTGCAAAATGGCCAATACAACCCAAGAACACAAAGCAGGGTATTACTGAGCATGAAAATGGTGAAATGACAGGTAGGAAAACGCTATCTTGAATTTTCTATATAGTGTTAGATATTTTGTTATGTTTGTACTTGTCATTAGACATACACACTAGTTTCAAATAATAAAAGGAAGTGACTGCAATTTTCATATTACATAACTCATTTTCAAATCATAATTGCTTGCTAATATAATATGCAAGAGTTAATGTAATATATCTTTCCTGTCATGACAGAAATAGAATCAAGGGAACATATCTGTCCCAGCAATGAAATTGGAGACAAAGGTGAAAATAAGATATGAAGTGATTATAAGGAAATGAAAAAGGTGGTTATGACCCACTGTGGAAATGACCACAAGGTCTTATTTTAGTCAGTTGCAATATGTTATATTGAGCTGGCATAAAACATTAAACTTTCAAATCAGAGTTTCAGAAATTAGGCAACTTTTTAGAGTATCAAACTTTACTCCTAAGCTCAAAGATATGTATAATAAAAGGTATAGGCAAAGAAAAGGATATTGAGATATGTGATGTGGTTTTCTAAGGCTTTATTTTTTTTTTCATATTAGACACATGCTTACTGTCCCTGAGTAGCAGATACATTTTCTATGTGAGGTTGACATGTAGAGATCATTTAAGTTTTGAAACACTTCTGTGTTATATCGCAGATGGTCAACTAACTTATGTGACATTTGTTACATAAGGCCCACCCACAATAGGAGTACCACAGAAGTCCTATATTTGTTGTGCCTGAGTTAGAAGTAGGAGAGCTTAGATATCCATCCAGTCACACTATCCTAACATCTATTCCTGTAAATTTCAAAATTGTTTTCCATTTTCATTACTGAGAATCAAACTCTCCCTGAACCTATCTAGTGTCTGGAGTCAAAATAACATTAACTGCTCTATTTAGCCCACTTTCCAACAAGTTGAGGTCTGTTGAATTGCTCTTAACAAAATATTATTAAGAAGTAGTGTTGTCAGCACTCAAATCTTGTCATTTTCTAGAAGTTTCTGTTGATACTACTCTCCTATCTTCCCCTCACCCCATTTAGGTTCAACAGATTAGATTTTCTAAGAAGTTCCTATGGCAAATGAAGTCAAACTTACGCTTCCTATGCATTTTGGTCACTGCTTTGGGGGGAATCTCTTGCCTTAGAGTCCCAATTTAAGACCACAATCATTTTTCTGGCTCTTATAGTTCCTCTGTGATTTCTCCACTTTCAGAATTTCCAGTTTAGAGTGTAGTCTTAATCAAGTATCTTTCTCTTTCCAAAATGATAGTAATTTTGATATATGGGCCAGTCAGTTTAACCAAAAACTGTATAATTACTGAGTAATTACTTAAGTTAGAATGGCAAAAATGATATTTGATTTACTCTTTACACTGCTTACTCAGAAATAGGAGAAATCAACTTTATCTTGAAGAATACTGAAAAAAACTTATATGCAAAACAATTCTATGTTCTGTGAATAACAGAAAATAAATGAAAATATATGATTTCTATTTTGATACTCTGAAAATAAGAATTATAACTGCTCAAGGTCTATATTTGCATTCTTTCTTTAGAAAGATAAATAAATAGAATCTGTTAATATTTTTAGATAACTTCTGATATAGCAATATCATAAATTGATTTGTTGAACAATATATTTCAAACACTATTTTTCACAGACAAAAGAGGTGTTACTAGAATGTGGAAATTTCTACTACAAACTTACTCAGATTGAACTTAAGATCACTATAAAATAAGCTAAAACTAGACACAGTCATACATAATGTACTAAAAATCAATGTGCTCACTTTCTTAAAAATAGAAACTTTCATATTTTTCAGAGAGTGATTTATTTTTTTGAGTTTGTCTGAATAAATTCAGAATCACTTGAAGATTCAATCCCTCTAAGCAGGGAAGCTCCTGTATCCAGGGAAACCAGTCTGGATTGCCAGGACCTAAAGTTAAGGCAGGAGAAACCCTGCTGCCTGGGATGTAAGGAAGCAATCTGCTAGCCTTCCCTCTTAGTCAAGGATTATCTGTGCCTGTGATGCCTCCTTACTAATCTGGACACCCACCCATGCCCCAGTCATGTTTGTTATCTACAACTTTACTGTCCATAGTCACAGTCCACCTTGCCCATGGAGTTGGTAGTCATGATCAAAAGCAAACATTTTCAAATCTGTACCAGTGTCCATGGCTCCACATGCCAGCAAGAAAACAACAGAAGGAACAGCAGTTATCTCCTGAATCACAGTGAGAAACTTCTAAGATCTTCACTTAGTAGCTGCTTTCTCAGAGTCACTGAGGCAAAAGCACTGGCCTGTGTTTACTATGGTGTGAAAACACAAGTTCTAGAATCAGAATGACTGTTTTGAAGTCTTAACATTGCCATTTGCCACCTGTCAAGATTTTAGTGAATTACTTAACCATGTTGATGTTCTATAATCTTATTCAATGAATGAGAGTAAACATAGAGGCTGATTTAGAAAACTGGGTGGATTAAATAAGACAATGTGTTTAACAGACTTATTATAATGTGGGAATGAAATCATAACTACTTAGTAATGACATCTGCTAGTATTTTTGTGGTATTTTTATCTCTTCTTTGACTTCTAGTGTCTAGGAAAATGTACATGTACATAGCTAGTTATATTGGAGAATATGATACATATTTTTATGATATCATGCATATCTTAGGTGTGAGATTCATACTCTCTGCTGTCTCTACAGAAGCAAAACAACAAGATAACTGAATCCTTAGAATAAGTTTTAAATCTGTTACCATAGTGTTAGGATGAAGCTGTGGGCTTGATTCCCTCACTAGCCTTGGTAGTAAAGAGGGAAATTAATGCTTTGTCATTTATGTTTAATTCCTGCCTGGTCTTGATTACCTAGCTCACAACTTGGGTAAGAATATGTACCTATTCCCGATAAGAGAAGACTGAACAGAGAGCATATGACTTCTTGGGAATGAAACATCCTGGTTTCCATTAATCCTTGAAGAAAGAAGAATGAAAGAGAGGAATGAAGTATTTTAAATGATAATTGACATCTAATAAACTGCCTCATTATACCTCTAATAAGTCTTGACCCAGTGGATGCCAGACTCTGAAACAACCACTCCTTTATAGAAAGCTCCCTTCCGATCTTCTCTACGTAGAGAAAGATCTCCTTTCTTAGACAGACCAAGAGAGTTTCTAAAATGAATAAGCATAAGCCTCTTCTTTCCTGTAATTATATATTACATAGATGAATTGATAGATTGTTTTAATTATCAACTAAATAAATTATAATCTTATCATTATAATTCTTATATTGTAATTATTTACCTGATTAACTGTGAATCTTTCATTTCAGGACAATTCTGAAAACAAACAAACAAAAAATACACAGAATTGCAATTATCACAGCAAAAGAATAAGAAAAACTAGAGTCACTGGTGGCTAAAGTTTCTTCTTCAATTTTCTATGAAGCATTCTATGATTGTCGTCAACATGGACTTTGCAGGCACAATGCGGTTCTGTCAACCATCTGTCACTCTTCTAGTGTCCATAGTCAGAACAAGTTTACCAAGCTTTCCTCTTACAAACCATTCCTTTTCCTGTTCATTACTGCCACTTCAAATTGTTGGCCTAAAAATAAATAGACTACCAATTATTTCTCCTGCAAAAACTGACTTATCCAAAATCAAGATCTGCAACCATGGTGAGCCTTGAGCAAATTCCCAGCAAAGCAAGAAAATGAGAACTCTTTATAGTGGAGAAAATGAATTTGGGAAGACTATAAAAAAAAAAAAAATCCAAGATTTTTATTGGTTGGGCCATTGCCAGAAAAAAATAGGAGTCATTTTTCTTCCTATGGGGTTCTGCTATCTTTGCAGGGTATAAGAGTTTTTCCCTTTGGTCTCCTGACCCTATTTAATTGAGGTTTCTTACTTTTTTGTAAAGTAATAACACATTCAAATATAAACAATCTCTTATTGTTTAGCAAAGTAAATTGTGCTAGAAATTGGTGAATGGTGGCATAAATTGCAAAATGAACAATTATTTTATATTAAGAAGCATATAATTAAAATATGCTAATTAAAATGTCACTCAAATCTTCTAATCAATTAAGAGGTTAAAATTAAGGTTTTATTGTAAGTCTGTCTTTATTTAGTTCACTCACTCAGTCATGTTTGATCCTTTGTGACCCCACTGAATGCAGCACTCTAGGCTTCCCTGTCCCTGCAAATTCCCAGAGCTTACTAAAACTCATGTTAATCGAGTCAGTGATGGCATCCAAACATCTCATCCTCTGTTTTCCCCTTCTCCTGTCTTCAATCTTTCCCAGCATCAGGGTATTTTCCAGTAAGTCAGTTCTTCTCATAAGGTGGCCAAAGGATTGGAGCTTCAGCTTCAGCATCAGCCTTTTCAATGAATATTCGGGACTGATTTCCTTTAGGACTGACTGGTTTGATCTCCTTGGAATCCAATGGACTCTCAAGAGTGCTCTCCAACACCACAGTTCAAAAGTATCAGTTTTCTTTATAGTCCTACTAGCATATCTATACATGACTACTGGAAAAAAATATAGCTTTGACTAGGACCTTTGTCTGCAAAGTAATATTTCTGCTTTTTAATATGCTGTGTAGGTTTGTCATAGCTTTTCTTCAAAGGAGCAAGTGTTTTTTAATTTCAAGGTTGCAGTCATCACCTGCAGTGATTTTGGAGTCTAAGAAAATAGTCTCTCACTGTTTCCATTGTTTCCTAATCTATTTGCCATGAAATGATGGGACAGGATGCCATGATCTTAGTTTTCTGAATGTTGAGTTTAAAGCCAACAGTTACACTTGCCTGTTTCACTTTCATCAAGAGGATATTCAGTTCTTTGCTTTCTGTCATAAGATTGGTATCATTTGAATATATAAGGTTATTGATATCTCTCTCAGCAGTCTTGATTCCAGCTTGCGTTTCATCCAGCCCATCATTTTGCTGGATGTACTCTGCATATAAATAAACAAGGTGACAATATACAATCCTGATATATGCCTTTCCCAATTTGGAAGCAGTCCGTTGTCCCATGTCTGGTTCTAACTTTTACGTCTTGACCAGCATATAGATTTCTCAGGAGATGGGTAAGGTGGTGTGGTGTTCCCACCTCGTGAAGAATTTTCCAGTTTGTTGCGATCCACACAGTCAAAGGTTTTGGTGTAGTCAATAAATCAAAAGTAGATTTTCTTTTTTTTCTGAAATGCTCTTCCTCTTTTGATGATCGAATGGATGTTAGTAATTTGATTTCTGATTTCTCTGCTTTTTTAAATCCAGTTTGAACATTTAGAAGTTCTCAGTTCATGAAATGTTGAAGCCTCACTTGGAGAATTTTGAGCATTACTTTGCCAGTGTGTGAGATGAGTGCAATTGTGTGGTCATTTGAACATTCATTGGCATTGCTTTTCTTTGGGATTGGAATGAAAACCTACCTTTTCCAGTTCTGTAGCTCCTGCTGAGTTTTTCAAATTGCTGGCATATTGAGTGCAGCCCTTTCACAGCATCATCTTTTAGGATTTGAAATAGCTCAACTGGAATTTCTTTTTTTTTTTTTTTAACTGGAATTTCAACACCTCTGCTAGTTTGTTGGTCCTGATGCTTCCTGAGACCCAATTGACTTCGCATTCCAGGATGTCAGGTTCTAGGTGAGTGATAATACTATCATGGTTATCTTGGTCCTGAAGATTTTTTTCTGTATAGTTCTTCTGTGTATTCTTGCCACCTCTTCTTAATATCTCTTGCTTTTTTTAGGCCCATATCATTTCTGTCCTTTTATGTACCCATCTTTGCATGAAATGCTTCCTTTGTATCTCTAATTTTCTGGAAGGGAATTTTGGTCTTTCCCACCTATTGTTTTCTCTCTTTTTTGTATTGAAAATTGAGGAGGGTTTTCTTATCTCTCCTTGCTATTCTTTGTAACTCTGCATTTAGATGGATATAGCTTTCCTTTATCCTTTGCCTTTAGCTTCTCTTCTTTTCTCAGCTATTTGTAACGCTTCCTCAGAGAACCATTTTGCCTTTTTGCATTTCTTTTTCTTGGGGGTGGTTTTGATCACTGCCTCCTGTACAATGGCATGAAGCTCCATCCATAGTTCTTCAGGCACTCTGTCTATCAGATCTAATCCCTTTAGTATATTTGTCATTTACACTGTATAATCATAAGGGATTTGATTTATATCATACCTGAATGGCCTAGTGGTTTTCTCTACTTTCTTCAATTTAAGTCTGAATTTTGCAAGAAGGGGTTCATCATCTGAGCTGGAGTCCGCTTCTGGTCTTGTTTTTGCTGATTGTATAGAGCTTCTCCATTTTGGCTGCAAAGAATATAATCAATCTGATTTTGGTATTCACCATCTCATGATTTCCATGTGTAGAGTCTACTCTTGTGTTGTTGGAAGTGGGTGCTTGCTATGGCCAGTGTGTTCTCTTGGCAAAACAGTTAGCCTTTGCCTTGCTTCAGTCTGTACTCCAAGACCAAATTTGACTGATACTCCAGGTATCTCTTGACTTCCTACTTTTGCATTCCAGTCCCCTATAATGAAAAGGACATCTTTTGTGGGTGTTAATTCTCAAAGGTCTTCTAGGTCTTCATAGAGCTCTTGAACTTCAATTTCTGCATTAGTCATTTTGGCACAGACTTGGACTAGTGTGATGTTAAGTATTTTGCCTTGGAAATAAACAAAGATCATTCTGCTGTTTTTGAGACTGCACCCAAGTGATGAATTTTGGACTCTTTTGTTGACAATGAGGGCTACTCCATTTCTTCTACAGGATTCTTGCCCACAGTTGTAGATATAATGGTCATATGAATTAAGAACAACATTGCATAGGAACCTGGAGTGTTAGGTCCATGAATATTTGAATTAATAAAGTGAAATACATTATATATTTCATATAATACATAGAGTTATATCTGTCTGTGTATATCATTATTACTAAATGAATATAAATTAATATTACTCCCCTATAATTAAGTAATACAAACACTAATTGAGCACGCTACTGACAAACTGCTGTACATTTTTCAGAATAAATAGCAACATGTCTGTATAAATTATTTTTGTAGGAATCATTCTCATATTTGGGGAAACATTTTAATAAAAAGACAGTCTGAACAAAATCAAGAACATTTGCTTCATGACATTACAGTAGTTCATGCAGTACAGGAGTTGTTGGAAACAAGGAAGAATATAAAAGGTATAAAGGAGGTGAAGAAAAAAAGCATGGTTTCTCCCAAAAATGAATTTTCTGAATTTAAATACTTGATTGCACAATGCACTGACCTTAAAAACAGCAAATATTCTGTTACAGTGTTGGCTACAAGCATTTCCTGTGCTGTTTTGTTCTGCCATTTTGGTGAAAGGAGGTGAATTAATAATCTTATTACTAGAAAGTAGAATTAGCTGTTAGTCTCCAAAATTTGTTACATTTAGTAAAGTTAAATGAGAACTTGCGTATATACAAGTTGCGTTTTTGAAAAGGCAGAGGAATCAAAGATCAAATTGCCAACATTTGTTGAATCATAGAGAAAGCAAGGGACTTCCAGAAAAACATCTATTTCTGTTTCATTGACTACATGGAAGCATTTGTGTAAATCAAAACAAACTGTGGAAAAATACTAAAGAGACAGGAATATCAGATCACTTTATCTGCCTCCTGAGAGGTCTGTACGTGGGTCAAGAGCAACAGTTAGGACAGGACACAGAAAAGGAGACTGGCTCAATTTGGGAAAGGAGTATGTCAAGGCTGTATATTGTCACCCGGTTCATTTAACTCATATGCAGAGTTCAGTTCAGTTCAGTTGCTCTTTGTTCAACTCTTTGTGACCTAGCATGCCAGGCTTCCCTATCCATCACAAACTCCTGGAGCTTGCTCATGCTCATCTCAAACATAGGCAGAGTATATGATGAGAAATGACTGGCTGGATGAATCACAGGCTGAAATCAAGATTGCCAGAAGAAAAGTCAACCACCTCGGATATGAAGATAATACCATCCTAATGGCAGAAAGTGAAGAGGAACTAAAGAGTCTATTGATGAAAGTGAAACAGGAGAGTGATAAAGTTGGCTTAAAACTCAACATATAAAAAACAACAACAACAACAACTAAGATCTTGGGATATGGTCCCATCACTTCATGGCAAATAGAAGGAAAAAAAAGTGGAAGTAGTAATAGATTTTATTTACTTGGACTGCAAAAAATCGCTGCTGATTGTGGTGCATAAAAGATGCTTGCTCCTTGAAAAGGAAGCTATGACAAACCTAGACAGCATACTAAAAAGCAGAGCTAGCACTTTAAAAAGTTCCCATCTAGTCAAAGCCATGGTTTTTCCAGTAATCATGTATGGATGTGAGAGTTGGACCATAACGAAGGCTGAGCACCAAAGATTGATGTTTTTGAAATTATACTAGAGAAGATTCTTGAAGGTCCCTTCAATTTCAAGATCAAACCAATAAATCCGAAAGGAAATAATCAACCCTGAATGCACATTGGAAAGACTGATGCTAAAGCTGAAGCATCAGTACTTTGGCCACCTGATGCAAAGAGCCAAGTCATTAGAAAAGATCCTGCTTCTGGGAAAGATCGATGGCAAAGGAGAAGAGGATGGCAGAGGATGAGATGGTTAAATAGTATCACCAACTCAATGAATTTGAGCAAAGTCCAAGAGATAGTGAAAGACAGTGGAGCCTGGCATGCTGCAGTCCATGGGGTCACAGAGTCACAGGCAACTTAGTTACTGAATAACAACAGCAAGAACAAGTTTAGAAGCTATACTTTTAGTTAACATAAATTTACTCACATTTTGCTATCTTATGTTTTTATTAAAAAATATTATTTGAGCTTGGCCTGAAGATGGCAGCTGAGTGGAGTAGAAAAGCAAGCTCCTTGGGTTCAGGCCAAGGCCCCAAGCAGGTGGCACTGGAGTGGTTCTTTATGGGTCCAAGGCAATTTACTCCTGTCGGGGGGCTCCAGGCAATCACTACATCTATTCCTATCTTCTTGTACAATTCTCCTCTCTGCTGGCACCATGCCCCTCTGATTATGAGGTCATAAATAAGGTCCATCTTAAATCATGTTATAAAGAGTGATGTTAATGAACATTTAACAAGTAAAGACTAATCTATGATAAAAGTATTGAAGAGTTACTTCCTGAGAAATGACAATTTATAAAGAACAAACTTTTCTCACAAGCTGTTTCCTATTTAGAGAAGATTTTTCAGGTTTGTAGACCTGTAGGCAGTATATTACTTAGTAGACAATGCACAACAAACCAATATCAATACTTATGGAAGGAAATGATCATCATAGATACTGTACTAAGGAATGTGCAGAGCATACAAATATGGACCCATTATCATGCCTGAGGAGCACCTCCAGCAACGCAGAGTCCGCTCTAGGGATAAGTGCCCCTGTGGAGCAGTGGATGTGCCAAATCAAGAGGGAGTCCAGGATACAGATTTTGTTTTTCATGTAGGTTCTCTGGCCACTGAGAGGTGCCATCATGAGAACATCATTTCTTATTCAGCCTATTGTCAGAAGGAACCACAAAATGAACAGGCCAATAGCAGGGTATGCTAACCTGTGTCCAAATATGATCTCTACCCAGCCTCAGGAGCTTCTTGGGATGCTGTCCGCAGTTAGACATGAGATTATTCATCCCCTGGATTTCTCTGCTGGGCTATTCTACCACAATAAAGATGGAAATCATCTAACTTCAAAATTTGCAGATGGTCTCCCACTTTTTATTTATAGTCTTAGATTATATCAATAGAGTGATAAAGTAGGTCCAAAAGTGGAGAGATTATGGGGCATTCGCAATAATAAGAGAATTCTTCACGCATGTGTCTATCTTCTAGTAACACATCGTGTTGTCAATGAAGCACAGAAACAACTGCCAAATTCTTGAGAGAATGGAACTTGAAAATCATGGTGGTATGGACACTGAGCTTAACCACTGGGAAAACTGGTTATTAGAAAATCAAGCAATGACTGGTTCTCATACACAGAACTGAGTTCTCTCTTGAATCACTCTGGTTTTAATGAATGGCATTGGCTGGTATAAAGTTAATTACAGAATAGCTGAAAAATTAGACAGGGACCAAGTAGTGGGCTGTGACAGTGTCAGGAAGAGTTGTAAATTCTGGATTGACCAGCAGTGACAGGAGGGAAAGATACTGAAACCTTACTGTAGCATACTCAGAAGTAATGCAATTAACTTGCAGGCAGGACCAGAGAGCAGTTGCAGTGTGTAATTTGCAGAAGTTTCTGAAACCTCTGCCACAGGAGTACCAGTGCTTTGATGAACTTACTGGAGTACCTGCAGAAGATCTGCCTTATTATGATGGTTCAGTAGAAATTGCTGACTACTTCCCTTTCAGTAAGGAATTCAGTTTTTATTTAAGTGGTGAATATCAGTACAGGTCAGATTATAGAGTACTGGAAAATCAACCAGATCTTTGAAAAAACTATGGTGCTGAAAAGTATGGACCTCATTCAGTTTGTCTAATTCAGAAATTAGCTTTTGTCATGGAAAAGTGTGAAAAGAAGTCGAGTTACCTGGACTGGGGATATCGATGCAGATTTCTTGTTTTCCACAAGGTCTGAAAGTTTGGGTTCAGGATATTCCATATCTGTGTAGTTGGCTTGGGCAGGTCCTCCTTGTCATATGCAGATGAACGGCTGGATTCACCATGGAAATCTGCTCTGCCCATTATGTCGGGATTTCTGTGAGCTCTGTCGCCCTAAGACAGATTCTCCAGCTGATAACCTGACTCAAGCACTACCCCTTGGATCTCTGTTCCCATTCCTCTAGCCTGGTGGTCACCCTCTGGCTTCAGCTAGGCAATCTCTTTACTCTGCTGGCTGGATTTCTACTGCATATGACACCAGAAATGGAAAAGTGAACTCTCAAGACATTTCTTTGTGTCATGTTCCTCTGAACAAAGCACAAAAACCTGGGTGAGTGCCAGCCTATGCAGATGGCAGAAGTGGCATTCCTGATGTTGGCTTAGAAGTATTGACCACAGTCAGATCTTGAAGCAGAGCTTCACGGCAGTCATCCCTCATCAGAAACCCAACATGCTCAAAGTTTGGAGAAGGAGGAGGAAAACAAAATCACTAAGTCTGTACTTTTCAGGGTACATAACCATCTTGAACTTTTCATTTGAAGGTAGGATAATAGGTGAAGATTTCAGGGATTGCATTCCTCAGCATTTTCATTAACCTAAAGCGATGGGAAAGTTCATCACTGCTGCAATGATTTAAATAACAGCTAACCATTGCAAGATTATATGTTGTGGACTCTGCCCTCAAAAGTATAAATTGTCCTTTGATTTACAGAAAATAGTTTAAGTTTTTATTTCTACATCAACTACTATACCTATTTTTTTTAAATGACTGCATGTAGTATACCTAAATTTTGTTCTAAGGGGTTTGCTTTTAAATTTGTTTTTCTAAATCTTATGATTTAACCTTTTCCCAAACCAGTTATTTGGCAGTTTTCTGATGAACTGTTAAATGTTGGTAGCCTATTCCAGTTGTATCTTACTCACTGATCTTCAGATAGTAGCTTCCAGTTATATTCTCTATTAGTTTAATAATGTCATGAAAACTGAGAAGCACAGAGAGAAAAATACTCTGCCCTGTGAAACATTGAAGACATGCAAATAGAGAAAACCTGATTGTCTGTTTTTCAGATAATAGTTATGACAACTGCTATCCTAAAAGAATATAACTTTCCTTTTTGACCAATGAAGATAAAAAGAAATTCTTGTATACACAGGTATGCTGTTTTTTTTAAGTGGATTTAGAAATTGTTATAGTAGAATTTCTATAATCTGAAAATTATTTTATGTGTAAGAAGAAAAGATATAAGTCAAAACAAGATAGTCTGAACTGCCTACTATTGTAGTTTTGGTGTAGGGCTTATCCAGTAGGTTCCACTTTATCACACAATGTATGGCTTAGTCAACAGAAGTAGGAAGACTGCTTTTGCTTTAAAAGGAGCTAACATCCTTAAAAAGCTGCAAATAGACCTGCCATATGACCCAGCAATCCCACTGCTGGGCATATACACCGAGGAAACCAGAATTGAAAGAGACACGTGTACCCCAATGTTCATCGCTGCATTGTTTACAATAGCCAAGACATGGAAGCAACCTAGATGCCCATCAACTGACGAATGGATAAGAAAGCTGTGGTACATATACACAATGGAATATTACTCAGCATTAAAAAAAAATTCATTTGAAGCAATTCTACTCAGATGGACGAAACTGGAGCCCATTATCCAGAGTGAAGTAAGCCAGAAGCAAAAACAACAATACAGTATATGAATGCATATATATGGAATTTAGAAAGACGGTAACGAGAACCCAACATGCGAGACAGCAAAAGGAACGCAGATGTATAGAATAGACTCGTGGACTTTGTGGATGAGGGTAAGGGTGGGATGAGATGGGAGAAGGGCATTGAAGCATGTTAATTGTCATGTGTCTAATCAATCGCCAGCCCAGGATTGATGCTCGGGGCTGGTACACCGAGATTTCCTGGGGGAGAGGGAGGAGGGAGGGGAGTTCCGGAGGGGAAGCATATGTAAACCCATGGTGATATCATGACAATGTATGGCAAAAACAATAAAAAATAAATAAATAAATAAATTTTTTTAAAAAAAGGAGCTAACATCCTTTAGCTCTTGTATTTGACACTCTTTCTGTTATCCATATTTTCTGGTCCTCAGAAGCATTCTGCTCTGGTACCAGAGCTGACCTAATCTACATAGTAATTCCAATGTGAAACTTTTTAAATAATGAATAATGCCCAGTTTTTCTTAAAAACTTCATAAACAAATTTCAGTAACAAACTTCATTAGGTCTAAAGCTAATGAAGTTATCTGGTATTATAAACATAGGCTTTGAACAAACATTCATTCATTTTTTGGTTGGCCCTTTAATTTAGCATGCAGTTATTGAACACTCAATTTAAGAAATTCTGCTAAGTGAACAAATAGCATAATTGCTAAGGAATAATTCCAATTTGCTATTTGACACTGGAGCTAAACAGCAACTCCAGGATAAAGAAGAGCCATCTCTTTTTTAAAAAGGCAAACATTTAAATATTTATTTGCCTACAGTTTTAAATCGGAGGTATTTGTCATTGTGAAAAGTTGGCTCTAGCATAGTCAACCTCAGCTGAAGAAAAACCAATAATAATCATGTTTCTGCCTTTTTCTTGCATGCTTTAAATCATGCAAATCAGAGGAAAATATAGACAATATTTATAAAGAAAATTATAAAAATCTAAAAGTACATATGCAACAGTTAGAACAAGACATGGAACAACAGACTGGTTCAAAATTGGGAAAGAAATATGTCAAGTTGTATATTATTACCCTGCTTATTTAACTTTTGTGCAGAGTATATCATGTGAAATGCCAGGCTGGATGAAGCACAAGCTGGAATCAAGATTGCTGGGAGAAATATCAATAACCTCAGATATACTGATGATACCACCCTTATGGCAGAAAGTGAAGAGAAACTAAAGAGTCTCTTGATGAAAGGGAAAGAAGAGAGTAAAAAAATCTGATTTAAAACTCAGCATTCAAAAAACAAAAATCATGGCATCTGGTTCCATCATTTCATGGCAAATAACTGGGAAACAAGAGAAAGAGTGACAGACTTTATTTCTCGAACTTCAGAATCACTGCAGAAGGTGACTGAAGCCATGAAATTAAGACACTTGCTCCTTGGAAGAAGAGCTATAATAAATTTAGACAGCATATTAAAAAGCAGAGGCATCACTTTCCCAACAAAGGTCCGCTGAGTCAAAGCTATGGTTTTTCCAATAGACATGTATGGATGTGAGAGCTGGACTATAAAGAAAGCTGAGTGCTCAAAAATTGGTGCTTTCAAACAACTGAACTGAAATGTATATACCTAATATGACTATGAATCATCTGCAAAGTTGTATAAAGAATTTTACCAAAAATATTAGCTGTAAATAATATATTTGAGACTCATAGTGATAGATTCAATTATATTTTGACTATTGTGCAGTAATACCATTCAGGTAGAATTGTTTCTGAGCATGGTGCTCAGAATTCAAATATATTTGAAATATATTTTTGTTTATTTTTTATTGATATAATTATATTTGCACTCTTGACTTTCTGAAGAATAAATTATAGATGACATTTTTCTATCTATATTTGTTAAGATTGAAATCTGGTAGCCCACTGTTTTCTCTGTGCAAATGTTGTTGTTGTTCAGTCACATATTCATGTCCGACTCTTTGCAACCTCATGGACTGCAGCATGCCTGGCTTCCCTGTTCTTCACCACCTCCTGGAGCTTGCTCAAACTCATGTCCATTGAGTTGGTGATGCCATCCAACCACCTTGTCCTCTGCTGTTCCCTTCTCCTCCTGCCTTCAATATTTCCCTGCATCAGGATCTTTTCAAAGGAGTCAGCTCTTTGCATCATATGGCCAAAGTATCAGAGCTTAAACTTCAGCATCAGCATCAGTTCTTCCAATTAATACTTAGGATTGATTTCCTTTTGGATTTACTGGTTTAATCTCCTTGCAGTCCAAGGGACTCTCAAGAGTCTTCAACACCACATTTCAGAAGTGTCTATTCTTTGGTGCTCAACCTTCTTTATGGTCCAATTCTCACATCCATACATAACTACTTTAGAAACTGATAAAGCATAATGCTAAGAAATCATAATTTTAAGAGTTTTTGAGGGTTAAAGAAATATTGTTTGGAACATTATTCCAAATTTACTGATTGAAACAAATTTATAAATAATTATTTTTTAGCCAATTGTAAAACAGTATATAAATTTTTTAACTTTACACAATATATTAAATAGTATGGGTTCTACTATTTAAATAATACTAATGGTGAAATTAATAATCAAGAAAGCATTTGATGTATGCTGTGAAGGATGTAGTTAATGGATTAAAACAATTTTTGGTCTTAAACTCATTTAAAAATTAAATTTCAACATTTAGCTCTGTGGACTTTCTTTTCTTCTAAAAATTTGATAAACCTATGGAATCTTTGATAATTTTCTATGAGAAAAAAAAAGAAAAATGCTGATATTTATTCCCTATACATAGTTTGGACTTTGAACTACTTATTGCCAACAAGGCTTTCAATTTTATTTTGACCACGTACCATGTATAAACTGTTCTGCATTCAATAAATTGTCTTACTAACCTAAAATTATAACTAGCATTTTTTTCCTGAAAAGATCTCTCCTGTATACATTTGTAATTTTTATAAACTCAGTATGAATCCTTTAAATGAAAAAGTTTGAACACATGCATGTGTATTATATATCAAACACCTGCAGATTTTTGCATTTGTCAGTGAAAATTGAATGTTGCTTTTGGAATGCTCCATGACAAATGAGCCATTAATTGTGTTATGGTCCATGAATTCTGGACTCCATTTAGAAAGTGTCCGGGCCTCTGTAAGTAAACAAAAATGGAAAACAGAAAGAATTAAGCAATTAAAAACCTGGTTATAAGAAGATTGTTTAATCTTAGCATTAAATTTTGTTAACATTAAGTTTTGTAAATAATAGTTTATTTATAAAATTTAGTACTCCAAATGACTATAAATTAGCTATGCATTTCCCTCTTTTTAAATATGAGGAAACTGAGTAATGTAAATAGAAATTATGAAAGCATATATATAATAATTCACTATTCTGCGTTACTTGCCATGACAACTTTATATGTAGCTGTCACATAGCTTATGCAAATAACAATGTTTACTTAATTGTACATAAATTCATCCCATTAAATTACAGACAACATTGAGAAAATACTTTCGGCATGTAATTTCAAGTTTTATTCAGAATAAAGCTGTGTCACATGTTTGTCCCCCTCAAATATGATATTTTAAATTTCCCTTATCAGAATATGTTTCTCCTTATAATCAGTGTGCTTTGAGATATCTATCTGATTTTTAGCTAGTGTATCTTACTTGGAGATAAATACTTAATTTTCAGAATATTTTTTAAGTCAAGTATAATTAAGTCACAAATCTCATAACTTAAATCATTTTTAAACATAATATTACAATGAGGTAGAAATTGCTAGGTAGTCAGTGTAGGGCACTGAGACTTTGGTCTTGTTTTCAATTAACATCTAGCTCCATTAGCCTAAAGCTATATCCTTTGTCTGGAATTCCTGAGATGTATCCTTGGTCTGATAAATCATCTGTACTCAGATCCAGAGAAGGGCAGTATCTAGCTTCTGTTCCATATTTCTGAGGTAAAAAACAACTGATTATCATTAATCTTAAACCCATACATCTGGTCCATTGTAAAATAGCCAGGGGGCATGAAAAAGTGTGGCAACTTAATCCAGGTTTCAAGAGAAGCCATAAAGATGTTAAATTAAACATCTTGACCTTTAAACTGATTGGTTAAAAATGATGTATTTAAGGACAGGCGCCAACTATAAATGTACAGATACAGATATAAAAGCTACTGTAAAGGGGGATCTTTACCCCTTTTCAGTGTCTATGCTGAGAGCTTTGAATTTTCCTTCTTGTTAATAAATCCTATTCATTTGCTACCATGAATGTTTTTGTGTTCATGAAGTTCATCAAGTTCCCATTTAAATAGCAATGAAAAATTTTAAAATATGAAAACAAAAATATTTTGCTTATAATTGTATTAACATAAGGTAATTACATTTTTTAGATTTTCATTTTGTTTTCTAAATTTTATTCATTATAAAAATGCTTTTTTATGTCACTGCAAAATTTTAATATTGCTTATACTTAAATGTTATGTCATGTCATTATTTTAGCTTGGAATTTTCAGCAGTTGTTATGCACCTAGAACTTCTAGGCATTTTCATGTACTCAGCTATCCTGGCTTCCAGTTTTGTTGTGTATTCTAAGAATAATATTACTGGCTCAGAGGTAAAACTGACTCAATCAAAAAAATCAATATTATTACTTACGATTAGCCATTTATACAAAATTTGTATACTTAATACTACTCACCAATAATAGTTTGTTTCTTTGTGCTATCAGGACCCAAAATAGTATTATTTATCTGAGGTAAGAGATTTTTATCTTATCTGAATTTATTTAAACTGTTCCATGCTTCAAAATCTAGTCATTGTGCACATTCACTGAAAAATAGTTTTTTGAAAAAAAAAGTCCTAAGTATTTCATATCTATACACACAAAGAGTAAAAGAAAATACATCACTAGTAAGCAATTACAGAAAATATCTATCATATACTAGAAATCCAAAATAATATTCTCCTATATATAAAATGTAGAAATCTAGATAAAGAAAAATCTTCCATGAATGAAAACATTCCACTTCAACAGAGATAATCTACCGTGGAAAGAACTAAGAAGAGTTTTTAGTTATTTTATACACACAAATAACTTCAAATTCAGATAATATCAAGCTATTTTAATCTGAGAAGCATTTGAGAGATGAGTCAGCAGCACTGAGATTATGCAAAAAATATAAAGAGAATATAGAGTTGGATATTAGGTTATCTCAGTTGTTACTGTAGAAATGTAGATAAATAAGAAAATATAATGAAAAATAAATAAGACAGAATTAACACTATCTCTACCAAAAATATTAGATGTATTATATCTTCAGAAAATAATTTAAAAAGTAAAGTGCTAACATAAGAAAAGATCAGCTCTTTGTGCGGCGAGCTCGCGCCGAGGAAGGATGGTCGTTCGGCGGCTCGCCAGTCGTCCTCTGCGGAACCGTCCCTAAACCAGGGGGAGGCTGCAGCCTGCGCCGTCTTTGCGTGCAGGCTCCTGATTCTCGAAGGAGGGTCCGAGGCACCACGAAGGAGTTAAAACGTCCACTGGCGTGTTACTCTTAAAAGAAGGCCTGAGAGCTTTGGGAGACCAGCCAGGGCAGTACCCCTTCACAGAGATTCCAGTCTAGCCTGGTGACTGAAGGCCTAAGGTTTGGAATTCTCTTGGAGGTGGCTGGGAAGTCCAGGTGATGGTTCCTGCTACTTCAGCAACAGGCTGTGACAAGATGTGGAGAGCAGCATGCTTTCTACCTAGTTTTAGGATTTTGCTGACACAAAGGATGTTCTACCTGATGTTGGTCAGATCCTTGGAACTTCTCATGTTTCCTGGGTGAACCGGTGTGAGCAGCTGTCAAACTCCAGTGGGGAGGGAGAATGCCTAGAAATTTGGGGACCAAAATCAATTAGGTGATCTTTATTAGAAAGTGCAATAAAATGTTTTAAAGCAAATAAAAATAGGTGGGTCTGAGTAAAAACAAGACGGTACAGAAAGGTTTAGGGATGTGAAAGTGAATGAGTATCACAGTTGATATCTACCTGTACCTCTTTCCAGCTACATTACAAAAAATTAAAAATGAGGTTTGTCACATGTTGACACCAATGTTGAGGATTTCTAGATGGAGTACCATAGTATTTTTAATATTTGGGGTTTTAATTATACTATTAACACAATCATCCAGTTTTCTTTTTGATGAATTGGTAAAAACATAGGTTGTCTGGATATAAGAATAATACTGCTGGTGGTTGTCAGGAGCTGGGAATGAGGAAGTGAAGAGATATTTAATGGGTATTGTTTCAGTTTTACAAAGTGAAAGAGTTCATGGAGATGGATGGTGGTAATAGTTGCTCAATGTCATGAACATAATTACTACCACTGAACTGTATGCCTAAAAATGGTAAAGATTCGAGGAGGGATAAATTGGAAGATTGGAATTGATATACACACCACTAAGTATAAAATAGATAACTAATAAAGACCTGTATAGCACAGGAAATTCAGTCCTCTGTAATAGCCTATAAGAGAAGAGAATCCCAGAGTGTTTATGTATAACTGATTCAGTTTACTGTACACCTAAAACTAACACATTGTAAATCAACTATACCCCAATAAAATTTTTTTAATGATAAAAAAAAGAAAAGATCAAATTTTGACACTGACTTGAAAACTCAATAAATTTATATCATATTGAAGAATTACATTAAATAAATTATTATTGATCTGTGAAGAAGAGCCAAAGAGCTATAGAGTAAATGATATTTTTATATAAATATATTCATTATAATCTAAATACCCTAAAATTAAAACCATGTTACACAGATCAACAATATTAGAAATAAATAATTCAAAAAAGTGTTTTGAATAATTAATTTAAAATGTGAAGGACAATGTGAATTATGTCAGCAAGATGATGGAAAAGAAAGCCATAGACCTTCCTTCTTATGATGGGAGCATCAGCTCAATAATATGCAGACCAATTTCCTTTGTGAGCAGTCTAGGTTCCAGTTAAAAGATACCTACACCCCCTGGGCAGTTTGAAATCAGCTACATTGGCAGGAAAATCTGTGGCACACTCTTACCATAGTCCCTCCTCTGACACAGTATGATATGATCAAGAAGATCAAGCCACTTTTTGAAGAAGTAAAGAGAGCATTGGGCAATATTTCCAATGTTCTGACTTATAATAGAGTTCAGTTCAGTTCAGTTCAGTCTTTCAGTTGTGTCCAACTCTTTGTGACCCCATGGACTGCAGCACTCTAGACCTCCCTGTCCATCACCAACTCCTGGAGTTTACTCAAACTCATGTCCATTGAGTTGATGATGCCATCCAACCATAGCATACTCTGTCATCCCCTTCTCCTCCTGCCTTCAATCTTTCCCAGAATCAAGGTCTTTTCCAGTGAGTCAATTCTCTGCATCAGCATCAGTCCTCCAAAGAATATTCAGGACTGATTTCCTTTAGAATAGACTGGATCTCTTTACTGACCAAGGGACTCTCTAGAGTCTTCTCCAACACCACACTTCAAAAGCATCAATTTTTCAGCACTCAGCTTTCTTCATAGTCCAACACTCACATCCATACATGACTACTGGAAAAACCATAGCCTTGACTAGATAGACCATTGTTGGCAAAGTAATGTCTCTGCTTTTTAATATGCTGTCTAGATTGGTCATAACTTTCCTTCCAAAGAGTAAACATCTTTTAATTTCATGGCTGCAATCACCATCTGCAGTGATTTTAGAGCCAAGAAAAATAAAGTCAGCCACTGTTTCCACTGTTTCCCCATCTATTTCCCAGGAAGTGATGGGACTCAGAGACTGCTCCCAGGAGGGAAAAAGAAAAGAGTGTAGCATGTATCCAGTGTTTTGGATTATGAGGAATGCCTGAGGAACCAGTTCCATGTATCCTGATTTAGGGTGCTGAAGGTACCTGACATATTCTAATATATCAAGGCCACTGAGAACAAAATATAAGTTGAGCAACAAGCTTATAAAATACAGTAAATCATATTTTATGTAATTCAATCTTAATCAAACTTCTCTCTGCTCTTAGTTGAGTATGAAGAAACAAAAAAGAACGTAGTTGTTATCTTTATATTAGGGACTTTAGATGCCTTTAAAAAATTCATTATTCTTCCAAATAGTTTTCAAATCTTTACAGACAAGCATATAATATGTCCAAATAGGGGGAAAGTAAAACAAAATGAAATAAAAAAATATTTATAGGATTTAAAATAATATATGCTCAACAGAATAGTGGAAGTTTTAAAACATATTTGCAAATTCCTTGACGTAATACTTATTAAGAAATCAAGCTTACTTCCCTTCTTATTGAATTTACTGAGTTGTTTTCAATTTACTGAGTTGTTTCTGCCACAGTAGAAAGTGGCAGAACTTGTAATCTGTGATTTCCCAGCATGCTCTTTGGATGCTTACTGTGGAAGAAATGGTTATTATGTAAAAAATCTGAACAATCTGAACACCTTGAGATTCTCAGCCTGAGGGGACCAAGATTTGACACCCAGATTCCCAGCCCCAGAAAAGCTCTCAGTAGCCCCTATCAACTGAGGAAGCTATAATGAATATCTGCAGTCCCAATCAACATCTGACTGTAACAACAGAAAAATTCTTAAGGTAGAATAATTGAGTCAATTGAGCCATTTATGTAATCTCAACCAAAATAAAATGAGTATTTGAAAATGTTAAATTTGGGAGTAATTCATCATACAACAATAAGAGGGACAAAATATTTTCACGTAGGTGGTAATGTATTTGATCAATATGTGTACAACAATATTCAAAGGGCTACAACATCCGAAAGTAATGGTAGATAATCAGATATTCATTAACTAAGATATTCAGTTGTAATTTTTATTAAACAAATGATGACCATTACACAATATGTTTGTTTTGCTGTTGTTTGATATTTTTTTAAAAATACGCAACTGATTAGCATTGTCACAAATACAATAAAATTAGCCCTTCTTGTAAATTCCAGTTTAACACTTTTGTTACCATTCAGAGAACCAGTTTCTCCAATGGAAATCATTAATATTTAGGTTGGTGCAAATGTAATTGCAATTTTGAATGATGAATTTTAAATCATTATAATAGGCTCAAACACATCGTTATTAATCAAAGTAGGAACTATTACAATCAGCACATTTTCATCAATGATAAATAAGTTTGTTTATTCCTGCTGCAAAAAATCCATGCTTCAGGATTCAATGAATTCTTGGAAAGCATTTTCTGCTTCCTGCTGATTGTGGAAGAATTTTCTCTGAGAAAAGTTGTTGAGATGCTTGAAGAAGTGGTAGTCAGTTAATGAGAGGTAAGGTGATTATGGTGGATAAGGCAAAACTTTGCAGCCCACTTCATTCAACTTTTGAAGTGTTGATTGTGTGATATGTGGCCAAGTGTTATTGTGCAGTATTGGGCCCTTTCTTTGACCAGTGCTGACTATAGCTGTTGAAGATTTCAGTGCATCTCACTGATTTGCTGCTCTTACTTCTCAGATGCAATGATTTTGCCACGATTCAGGAAGTTGTGGGCTTCCCTTGAGGACAGTTGGTAAAGAATCTTCCTGCAATAACAGAGACTTGTGTCAATCTCTGGGTTGGGAAGATCCCCTGGGGAAGGGAAAGGCTCTCTACCCCAGTATTCTGGCCTGTGGAACTCAATGGACTGTATAGTCCATGGAGTCATAAAGAGTTGGACATGACTGAGCAACTTTCACTTCACTTCAGAAAGTTGTAGTGGATTATACCAGCAGCAGATCACCAAACAGGGACCATGATGTTTTTTGTTGCAAGTTTGGCTTTGGGAAGTGATTTAGAGCTTTTGCTTGGAACAGCCACTTGGTTGGTCATTGCCACAATCCAATCACTAAATGGTTCACTGTTATTGCATAGAATAAGAGAAGATGACACTTTAAAAAGGACTTTTTTGACTTGTGGTCAGTGCAATAAAGATCCCACTTATCAAGCTTTTTCACCTTTCCAATTTGTTTAAAATGTTGAATGATCATAGAATAGTTGATAGTGAGTTCCCTCACAACTTCTAGTGTAGTTGTTAGAGAATCAGCTTCAAAGTACCTCTCAATTGGTTGTTGTCAAATTCCAACGGCCATTCACTGTGCTCCTCATCATCAAGGCACTTGCTTTCTTTGCAAAATTTCTTGAACCACCACTGTACTGTAAATTAATTAGAAATTCCTAGAGCAAATGCTTTATTGATGCTGAAAGACAACTCCACTGCTTTCTGACCTATTTTGAATGCTAATGAGATAACTGCCAGAATTTGCACTGTTGTCTAAAATTATTTCCCTCATCAAAACTAAATATAAAATAAAAAGCACATGACAAGACATTACTTAAGAAAATATTAAGAAGAGGTAGCAAGAATACACAGAAGACCTACACAGAAAAGATCTTCATGACCCAGATAAACACAGTGTGTGATCACTCACCTAGAATCAGACATGCTGGAATGTGAAGTCAAGTGAGTCTTAGGAAACATCACTCTAAACAAAGTTAGTGGAGGTGATAAAATTACAGCTGAGCTATTTTAAATCCTGAAAGATGATGCTGTGAACGTGCTGCATTCAATATGCCAGCAAATTTGGGAAACTCAGCAATGGTCACAGGACTGGAAAAGGTCAGTTTTCATTCCAGTCCCAAAGAAAGGCAATGCCAAAGAGTGTTCAAAGTACTGAACAATTGCACTCATCTCACACGCTAGCAAAATAATGCTCAAAATTCTCCACACTGTGCTTCCACAGTACATGAAACATGAATCCAGATGTTCAAACTGGATTTCAAAAAAGCAGAGGAACCAGAGATCAAATTGCCAAAATCTGTGGGATCATTGATAAAACAAGAGAGTTCCAGAAAAAATATCTACTTCTGCTTTATTAACTATGCCAAAATCTTTGACTGTGTGGGTCACAACAAACTGTGGAAAATTCTTAAAGAAATGGGAAATACCAAACAACCTTACTTTCTTTGTGATAAGTCTGTATGCAGGTCAAGAGCCAACAGTTAGAACTGGACATGGAAAAATGGACTGGTTCCAAATTGGGAAAGGAGTAGGTCAAAGCTATATATTGTCACCCTGCTTATTTAACTTATATGCAGAGCACATCATGCCAAAAGCACAAGCTGGAATCCAGATTGTCAGGATAAATATCAATAACCTCAGGTATGCAGATGACACCACCCTTATGGCAGAAAGCGAAGAGGCACTAAAGAATTTCTTGATGAAAGTGAATGAGGAAAGTGAAAAGGTTGGCTTAAAACTGAACATTCGAAAATCTAAGCTCATGGCATCTGGTCCCATCACTTCATGTGAAAACAATAGAAACAGTGACAGACTTTATTTTGGGTGGCACCAAAATCACTGCAGATGGTGACAGCAGCCATGAAATTGAAAGAAAAGCTTCTTTGGAAGAAAGTTATGTCAAAACTAGACAGCATATTAAAAAGCAGAGATGTTAACTTTGCCTACAAAGGTCCATCTAGTCAAAGCTATGGCTTTTCCAGTAGTCATGTATGGATATGAGTGTTGGAATATAAAAAGACCTGAGCACTGATGAATTGATGTTTTTGAACCATGGTGTTGGAGAAGACTCTTGACAGTCTCTTGGGCTATAAGGAAACCAACCAGCCAATCCTAAAGGAAATAAATCCTGAATATTTATTGGAAGGATTAGTCCTAAATCTGAAGCTCCAATACTTTGGCCACCTGATGGAAAATACTAACTCATTGGAAAAGACCCTGATGCTGGGAAAATTTGAAGTCAGGAGGAGAAGAGGGAATGGTTGAAGAAGAGATGGCAGAAGATGAGATGGTTGAATGGCATCACTGTCTCGATGGACATGAGCTTGAGCAAGTTCCAGGAGTTGGTGAAGAGCAGGGAAGCTTTGCATGCTGCATTCCATGGGGTTGCAAAGAGTTGGACATGGCTGAACTGAATAAAATATTTTAAAAAAAATTAAGTGAGACTTGTGCATTAAAATGATATAACCACATTCAAGAATGTATTCCAATATCAAATGACACAGTTCCACAATACAAAACCACAATTACATTTGCACCCACCTAATACTTATCATAAGGATTAAATAAAGTTATGCATGTGAACCATAGCAGTGTGGCTACTATATAGAATGTATAGTCCATAAATGATAATTATTACTTATAATAATAATGCATATTTGTATGATTTATAAAGCTGAAAAACAATACTGAATCAGCTCATCATTATGTTTTAATAGTATTTTCATATTATTCAGTAAATGGCAACATTTGGGGTAAGAAAACTAGATATTTATCAATATTCTGTATGAAACTGGTTTCTTTGCATTAAATAGTTGATCTATACAATTTTAAATTATTTTTCAAAGTCATTAAATTTTTGTTAAATTTTTCCTAGTTTTCATTGTCTTCCTTGTACATGGACAGCTGCCAATTTGAATTCTGCCATCAGTGATTCTCTAATGAGGTACGAGAGCTTTATTGAGTGAAATTAGAGCAAACAAAAATTGTAACAGCTAGCTAATTCTTTCAAGGTTTACAGTGCTTGTTAGCTACTTACTCATTTTTATTTAAGAAACTTAAAAATGAACTTTCTAAAAGTAGTTTTTATACTTACTCTTTCTATTTAAGCAATTTTGTAAAGGAACATTTCCTGTAATTTTTCTGTTAATATAGGTTAACTTCCCTGTATACTGAAATGAAATGCACAACCTATAATTTGAGAACTATATATAATTTGATGGACTGTCTGAGGACTTAAGCCTGGTACACAGGATTCTCAGTTCTGAGATACTGCTTAGAAGATGCAAGAGGAAGAGCCAGAATTATATAGAAGTTTTTGTAACAAAGACTGGGTAAGAAGAACTTCAAAAGACTCCTGTGAATTAAAGAAAATCAGGTATCTCAAGTCAATGGATTTATTACTTTACTGGTGGGATGATACAAGCCTCTGGACTGTTTGATATGCACCTTAACTATTTAGGCCCAGTATACTGCTTTTCTCTATCCTGAACCCCCTCAGGGTTCATACTTGGGGGTGGCTGCAATGGCTAATGGCTTGTCAACAGACAGCACTTGTCTCTCTCCTGAGATCCCTCAAATCTCATGGTCCAGTGTGGCTGTAATGTTTCGATGGCTGCAACATCCTTTCTTGACTGATATGGACGGCAACATTTTTTTCACTTATGATCTTTAGTGGAACATGTACATCCATATGACTCTTTGATCGAGATTTAGTCAACAAACCAAATCCACATTATAAATTATGCATGTATTCTTATGAATCTCTGCTATTTTGAAAATGAATTGCATGTTTTTCAAGTAAATGTAATTTTTAGCTTTTTATTTTCCAACATCTAAACGAGTACCTCTGCTTCTGAACTTATGTGAGTAAAGTTTATTTTTATGATGTCTAGCTATGTTTGTCCACTTCAGAGTAAAGATATTCTGTTATAAAAATCTGTTTGTATCATTTTCGGCACCTATCTATGGTTATTATACTGGTGGCTTCCAAGCTGACTCAGTGGTAAAGAATCTGCCTCCCATTGCAGGAGCTGTAGGAGACACAGGCTCAAATCCTGTATTGGGAAGATCCTCAGGAATAGGAACTGGCAACCAACTCCAGTATTCTTTTTCGGGAAATTTCATGCAAAGAGAAGCCTGACAGGCTACAGTCCATGGGGTTTCAAAGAGTTGACATGACTGAGCAACTGAGCATGTATCCATGATTATTACATTAACCATTTTCCCCTGCATGTAGGCCAAGAAGCAACAGTTAGAACAGTACATGGAACAACTAACAGGTTCAAAACTGGGAAAGAAGTACATCAAAACTGTATATGGTCACCCTACTTTTTAAACTTCTAGGCAGGGTACATCATTTGAAATGCCACGGTTGGATGAAGCACATGTTGGAATCAAGATTACGGGGAGGAATATCAATAACTTCAGATATACAAATGACACCAACATAATGACAGAAAATGAAGAGGAATTAAAAAGCCTCTTGTTGAAGGTAAAAGAGGAGAGTGAAAAAGCTGGCTTAAGACTCAACATACAAAAAATGAAGATCATCGCATCCAGTCCCAGCACTGCATGTCAAATACATGGGGAAACATGGAAACCATGATAGACTTTATTTTCTTGGTCTCCAAAATCACTGTAGATGGAGGTTGCAGTCATGAAATTAAAAGACACTTGCTCCTTGATAGAAAAGTTATGAAAAACAGCATATTAAAAAGCAGAGACATTACTTTTCCTAAAAAAGGTCCGTATAGTCAAAGCCATGGTTTTTTCCAGCAGTCATGCACACATGTGAGAGTTGGACCATAAATAAGGCTGAGTGCTGAAGAACTGCGGAGAAGGCAATGGTAACCCACTCCAGTACTCTTGCCTGGACAATCTCATGGACGGAGAAGCGTAGTAGGCTGCGTTCCATGGGGTCGTGAAGAGTCAGACAGGACTGAAAGTCTTCACTTTCACTTTTCACTTTCATGCATTGGAGAAGGCAATGGCAACCTACTCCAGTGTTCTTGCCTGGAGAATCCCGGGGACAGGAAAGCCTGGTGGGCTACCATCTATGTGGTGGCACAGAGTCAGACACGACTGAAGAGACTTAGCAGCAGCAGCTGAAGAACTGATGCCTTCGAATGGTGGCGCTGGAGAAGACTCTTGAGAGTCCCTGGGACAGCAAAGAGATCCAAATAGTCAATCCTAAAGAAAATCAACCCTGAATATTCACTGAAGGACTGATGCTGAAGCCAAAACTCCAGTACTTTTGCCATCTAATGCAAAGAGCCGAATCACTGGACAAGACCTGATGCTGGGAAAGACTGAAGGCAAGAGGAGAAGAGGATGACAGAGGATGAGATGGTTGGATGGCATTACTGGCTAAATGGATACGACTTTGAGCAAACTACAGGAGATAATGGGGAAGGGAAGCCTCGCGTGCTGCAGTTCATGGAGTTGCATAATGTTGGACGTGACATAATAGGAACATTTTTTCCCACAATTATCTTATTTAAAAAGGGTGTAATAATATTTACTTAGTAAGATTATGGTGAGTATGAAAATAATTAAACTTTTTAAAATACTTAAAGCAATAACTGATAAAACATGTGAACACCTTAAAAGTCAGGCTTTGATTAGTATTAGAAAAATGTGTTTGTGTGTGTGTGTGTGTGCGCGCACTTAGTCACTCAGTTGTTTCTACTCTTTGTGACTTTTTGGACTTGTAACCCTCCAGGCTCCCCTGTCCATAGGATTATGCAGGCAAGAATACTGGAGTGGGTTACCATTTCCTACTCCAGGGGAGCTTCCCAATCCAGGGATCAAACCTGCATCTCCTTATTGTAGGTTGATTCTCTACCTGCTCAGCCATTGGGGAAGCCTGCATATGTGTGTTTGTGTGTGTGTGTGTGCTCAGTCTTGTCTGACTTTTTGTGACCCCACCCATCTCTGTCCTTGGGATTCCCTAGACAAGAGACTAGTTTGTCATTTACTCCTCCATGGGATCTTCTGACCCAGGGGTTGAACCCACATCTCCTGCATCTCCTGCATTGGTAGGTGGATTCTTTACCACTGAGCCACCTGAGAAGAAATGTTTGTGTGTGTGTACATATATATATATAAGTGAATTCCAATTTCACCTTCATACATAATTATTTATCTATGTCATATATATTGCAGGATCTTTGGGATTAAATCTCCATTTTATTTATTTATTTTTTTGCCCCCACTGTGCCTCTTGTGGGATCTTAGTTCCCTGACCAGGAATTGTACCTGGGCCTCTGGCAGTGAAAGAGCAGAGTCCTAAGCACTGGAAAGTTAGAGAATTCCCTAAAATCCTATTTTAATATTTTGTGTGTGTGTATATATATATACACACACACATCTCCATATGTACTCAACTATGATCATTTTATGTATATTAGATTACACAGTGAAAATTGCTCAGTTGTGTCTGACTCTTTGTAACCCTGTATAGTCCATGGAATTCTCCAGGCCAGAATACTGGAGTGGGTATCTGTTCCATTCTCCAGGGGTTCTTCCCAACTCAGGGACGGAACCCAGGTCTCCCTTATTGCAGGTGGACTCTTTACCAGCTGAACTACCAGAAAAGGCCAAGAATATAGGAGTAGGTAGCCTATCCCTTTTCCAGTGGATCTTCCTGACCTATGAATTGAATCAGGGTCTCCTGTATTATAGGAGGATTCTTTACCATCTGAGCTTCTAGGGAAACCAATCTGCACAACCTCAGATACGCAGATGACATCACCCTTAATGGCAGAAAGCAAAGAGGAACTGAAGAGATGCTTGACAAAAGTGAAATAGGAGAGTGAAAAAGCTGGATTAAAACTCAACATTCAAAAAACTAAGATTATGGCACCTGGTCCCACCACTTAATGCAAATAGATGGGGAACAGAGAAAACACTGACAGGCTCTATTTTCTTGGGCTAGAGAATTACTGCAGATGGTGACTGCAGCCATGAAATTAAACAGCACTTGCTCTTTAGAAGAAAAGCTATGACCAACCTTTACAGCATATTAAAAAGCAGACCTTTGTCAACAAAGGTCCGTCTAGTCAAAGCTATGATTTCCAGTAGTCATGTAGGAATGTGAGTGTTGGACTAGAAAGAAAGCTGAGTGCCGAAGAATTGATGCTTTTAAGCCATAGTGTTGTTGAAGGCTCTTGAGAGTCCCTTGGACTGCAAAGAGATACAACCAGTTCATCCTAAAAGAAATCAGTCCTGAATATTCATTGGAAGGACTGATATTGAAGCTGAAACTCCAATACTTTGGGCACCTGATGTGAAGAACTGACTCATTGGAAAAGACCCTTCTATCAAAAAAGATTGAAAGCATGAGGAGAAGGGGATAACAGAGGATGAGATAGTTGGATGGCATCACCGACTCAGTGGCCATGAGTTTAAGTGAGCTCTGGGAGTTGGTGATGGACAGGGAAGCCTGCTGTGCTGTAGTCCATTGGGTTGCAAAGAGTTGTTTACAACTGAATGACTGAATTATAGAACAAGTGCAGGTAGTCCAAACATCAAAAAATTACTTTTACTTAAAGTTAACCAGATATCCTACGTTAAGATATTTAGCACTTCTCTACTTATGGGTTGATGCAAGGGTCTGGGCTCACTGAAATCATTCTTTTCATATGCATCTCAGGTATCCTGGGCCACATTTCTCTGTGTGTGTGTGTGTGTGTGTGTGTGTGTGTTTTTCTCTCATCTTGAGGTCCCTTGGGCCTCACTGTAGGAGTGACTGCAATTCTGATGGCTGCTAGATTTCAGATATTCTTCTCCTTCCTGAGTGCCCTTACAAACTTGCATTGGAGAGCTGGAACTGCAGACGCCTGTCACATCCTTGTTTACTGATATGGAAGGAAATGATCCATTTCTCATCTTCTCTGCAGCTTTTGTCTCCATATAGAAGGGAAAATGTTCTATCTTTAAAGGTCAGAGCCTTGAGAATGGGTTATCTATATGTTTTAGGCTTTAGGCAACATTCTTAACTCTTAGCTAAAGCAATATAATACAAAGGTTAAAATAAAAGAAACAGTTCCAATACAGAGTCAAATTTGTACTTTATATTGCAGTATGTTTTCCATGAAACAAAGAGAAAGAGAAAAATTACATTCCTATGCCATATGTAGTAGGGGACCTTTGGGAATAAGTCTCATTTTAATCTTATCAGCTCTTTGCTTGAACATTATCCTTGGATCAGTGCAGTTAATTCTGATTTGTAATTCATAAAGCTATAGTCAATTTTATCAAGAAGTTATAATAATAATGATAATTACCTAACAAGGAGAATATCCCATAGAATATATTGCTAACCATCAAATCAGCAGTCACACCCAAACATTCTATCTAAAAAAGAGCATTTATCAACCCAAAGGTTGGCCTCAATCAGAAAATATCATGCTTTTTTATATATTCATATTTATGTTTATCTCATTCATTGTCATGCAGATTCCTTAGAGGTAGAGATATTTTCTTTTTTGTTTACCATGGTATTTTAACCTTAAGGATTAATTTTGAATCTATACTGCTGCTGCTGCTTTGTTATTATAGGCATATCTAGTGGCCTGCCTTAGGGAGCTCTAACCACCCCCTTCTGCCTAATCCTTCATCAAGGTTCCCTTTATTTGGCTCCTAAAGAGATAGCCTGACCCTGTCCACCTATGAAGGAGAGACTGTAGGCATGTGAAAATAACACATCCCCTTGCTTGAAGCTTCCCATTCTAGGAGATATTAGCAAGAATTAAATGATCTTGTTACTTTGTTTCCTCATCTCTCCCCATCTTGGATCCATAAAAGAACCTGGTATCCAGGCCCGGACATTATGGTTATTTTGAGGCTCTAGCCCGCTATCTTCTAGGTCAGCTGGCTTTCCGAATAAAGTCATCTTCCTTTCCTGAACACCTCGTCTCACATTTATTGGTATATCGTGCAGCTAGTAGAGTAAGCTTGGACTTGGTAACCATATGTCTAGTATCAGGCCCAGGGAAAAAATAACTAAATATGAATTAATGGTTAAATGACTAATGCAATAGACTCTGGAAATGATTAGAAATTGAGTATTTAGAAAGCTGTTTCTCAGTTACTCTTTCTTTCTTAGATACTATTTGATTCATTGCTTTCTTTCTCTTTAAGCTAATCACACTTTTTCTGTGTGCACACAGCCTGAAATAGTTTTTGCAAAATTCCTGAGTTTACATAATCTGAAATTAATCCACTTTCAAAGATAACTGACCATCTCTCAGACCCAATTCCAGATTTCTAGAATACAGTCTGATAAATTATTTTGGGTTATTGTTTATTCACTGACAAGATAGATGGCGAAGTAAGCAAAATTATAAGTCACTAACTTGATTATTGGGGATATATCCTTATTTGATTAGAGACTATCTCAGCAGTATTTTTTATAATATATCTGCTGATAAAGGATAGTCACTGTTATATTAGAATTTAATGTGCTGTTAGATATATATTGATGACAAAAATAATGTGGATGTTTTAAACCATGAACCACCCCATCCCATTTTTTTTGTTTCATGCCCAGCTCCTGGTTAGTGAGATCTATGCTCCTGCCCCTTGAATATGGACTTTGCAACCAACAGAATAAAGCATTGGTGACACCCTAGGCCAGTTAATGACTTCAGATCTTAAGGAACTGGCATTTTCCTTGCCATATTCTATGCTCAGTTATTAATGCATAATTTACTTGCATTTAATTATCATTTATACACTGATTTTACTTTATTCAAGTACACAATCACTTCTACTCTGACTTGCTACAAATATTCATATGAAATTAATTGTTTGGTAAAGGAAAACTTAGATGTTTTTAAATTTTTGACAAGGATCTCAAAAAATGCAAATAAGAATGCAATAATGGTGATATTTCTGTTATGTTTTGGGGAAGACCCACTGGTAACAGAAGATGCTTAGCTCTGTCTTTGACATGATAAATATTCTTAATGATTATTGATCCAGCAGAATGTCTTTAATTATATTTTTAGCAAAGTTTTGAAACTGAAACAATCATTTAGTGTATCTTTATAGATTGACAGACTGATTAATTATACAGGTAGCTTGTGCACTTGTGGTTTTTAACCAATAAAAGTGAGAGCATACTTAAACCACATGGAGCAAAACTAGAAAAGAAATCAATCTTAAATCATGTCTTTAAAACAGTCTTAAAACAGGTCCTTAAGTACAGTCTTTAAAACATAACTAAGGAAAACTGAAGAATGATGCTAAACTTTGGTAGGGGGAGGTGGGAGGAGTTTGGTGTATTAAATGGTTGCCATTATAGGGTTCGATCCCTGGGTCAGGAAGATCCCCTGGAGGAGGAAATGGCAACCCACTCTAATGTTCTAGCCTGGAGAATCCCATGGATGGAGGAGCCTGGTGGGCTACAGTCCATGGGGTTGCAAAGAGCTGGACATGACTGAGTGATTTCACTTTCACTTTCATTACAGGTAAACAGCAAGAAAAAAATTCTATAGCTCCATCAGTTCAGTTCACTATAGTTCAGTTGCTCAGTCGTGCCTGGCTGTTTTGACCCCATCGACTGACAGGCTTCACTGTCCATCACCAACACCAGGAGCTTACTCAAATTCATGTTCATTGAGTCTATGATACCATCCAACCATCTCATAATCTGTCATCCCCTTCTCCTCCCACCTTCAATATTTCCTAGCATCAGGGTATTTTCAAGTGAATCGCTACTTCAAAACAGGTGGGCAAAGTATTAGAGTTTCAGCTTCAACAACAGTCCTTCAAAGAAGATTCAGGACTAATTTTCTCTAGGATGGACTGGTTGGATCTCCTTGCAGGCCAAGAGTCTTTTCCAATACCACAGTTCAAAGCATCAATTCTTCAGTGCTCAGCTTTCTTTAGAGTCCAACTCTCACATCCATACATGACTACTGGAAAAACTATAGCTTTGACTAGATGGTCCTTAGTTGGCAAAGTAATGTCTCTGCTTTTTAACATGTGGTAACGTTGGTCATAACTTGTCTTCCCAGGAGCAAGTGTCTTTTAATTTCATGACTTCAATCACCATCTGCAGTGATTTTAAAGCCCCCACAAATAAAGTCAGCCACTGTTTCCATTGTTTCCCCATCTATTTGCCGTGAAGTGATGGGACCAGATGCCATGACCTTAGTTTTCTGAATGTTCAGTCTTAACTTAACATTTTCACTCTCTTCTTACACTTTCATCAAGAGATTCTTTATTTCTTTTTTGGCTTTTTGCCATAAGGGTGGTGTCATTTGCATATCTGAGGTTACTGATATTTCTTCTGGCTATCTTGATTCCAGCTTGAATCCAGTGCTTCATCCAGCTTAGTGTTTCTCATGATGTACTCTGCATATAAGTTAAATAAGCAGGGCGACAATATACAACCTTAATGCACTCCTTTCCCTATTTGGAACCAGTCTATAGTTCCAGGTCATGTTCTAACTGTTACTTCTTGACCTGCATATAGATTTCTCAGGAGGCAGGTAGGTGGTCTGGTATTCCCAACTCTTTAGGAAATTTCCACAGTTTACTGTGATCCACAACAAAGGTTTTGGCATAGTCAATAAAGCAAAAATAGATGTTTTTCTGGAACTCTCTCACTTTTTTTTTCCAGCTTGAACATCTGGAAGTTCATGCTTCATATGTTGCTGAAGCCTGGCTTGGAGAATTTTTAGCATTACTCTGCTAGGATGTGAAATGAATGCAATTGTGTGGTAGTTTGACCATTCTTTGGCATTCTATTTCTTTGGGATTGCAGTGAAAATGGACTTTTCCAGTCCTGTGGACACTGTTGAGTTTTCCAGATTTGCTTGCATATTGAGTGCAGTGCTTTCATAGCATCATTTTTTAGCATTTGAAATAGCTCAACTGGAATTCCATCACCCCCAGTAGCTTTGTATACAGTGATGCTTCCTACTGCCCACTTGACTTCACACTCCAGGATGTCTGGCTCTAGGTTGGTGACCACACCATCATGGTTATCTGGATCATTATCTTTTTTGTGTAGTTTTTCTGTGTATTCTTACTACCTTTTCTTAGTATCTTCTGCTACTATTAGGTCCCTACAATTTCTGTCCTTTATTGTGCACATCTTTACAAGAGATGTTCCCTTGGTACCTCTAATTTTCTTGAAAAGATCTCTAGTCTTTCTCATTCCATTGTTTTCCTCTATCTCTTTACATTGATAACTGAGGAAGTCTTTCTTATCTCTCCTTGTTCTTCTTTGGAAATATGCATTCAAATTGGTATATATTTTCCTTTTCTCCTTTGCCTTTTGCTTCTCTTCTTTTCATAGCTACTTGTAAGGCCTCCTCAGACAACCATTGTTCCTTTTCGCATCTCTTTTTCTTGGGGATGGTCTTGATCACTGCCTTCTGTACAATAGAAGTCTCCTTCCATAGTTCTTCTTGCACTCTGTCTATCAGATCTAATGTCTCTCATGTATTTGCTACCTACAGTGTATAATCATAAGGTATTTGATTTAGGTCTTACCTGATTGATCTAGTGGGTTTCCCTACTTTCTTCTATTTAAGTCTGAATTTTGCAATAAGGAATTTTGCAATATTCCACAGTCAGCTCCCAATCCCTTTTCTTTTTTTGCTGACTGTATAGACTGTATATCCTATGTCCAAAGGCAGAGAACTCCAGAAGATGGCAGGCTCTGGGATGGCGGCTGCGTGGTGCTGGAGTGGCAGCTGAGTGGCACTGAAGTGGCTTTGAGGAGATACCCCACATCTAAGGGCAAAGGAGAAGCCCAAACAAGACAGTAGGAGGGGCGAAATCATGTTTAGAACAAAACACAATACCCACCAGAGATGCTCAGAGTGCTCAAACAAATCTTGTGCACACCAGGACCTAGAGACCCACAGAAACTGAGACAGAACTGTGTTTGAGTGTCTCCTGTGGAGGTACAGGTCAGCAATGGATTGCTACAGGAGCAGGGGGTCTGGATGCAGTAGACTTGGCTGTGGCATAAGCCCTCTTGGAGGAGGTCACAGTTAACCCCACCATAGAGATACCAGAATTTACACAGGATTGGGGAACAGACTCTTAGAGGGCACAAACAAAACCTTCTGTGCACCAAGACCCAAGAGAAAGGAGCCGTGACTCCACAAGAGACTGACCCATACTTGCCCATGTGTGCCCAGGAGTCTCTGGCAGAGGTGGCAGAGTCTCTCTCTGCAGTGGCCTGATGCAGGATTGGGGACACTGAGTGCAGCAGTGTGTGCATGGGACCTTTTGAAGGAGATCGCCATTATCTTCATTACCTCCACCATAGTTTGGCCTCTGGTCAAACAAAAGATGAAACACAGCCATGCCCATCAACAGAAAATTGTATTAACAATTTACTGAGCATGGGCCTGACCATCAGAACAAGACTTAGTTTCCCCCTCTGTCAGTCTCTCCTATCAAGAAGCTTCCATAAACCTCTTATCCTTCTCTATCAGAGGGCAGACAGAATGAAAACCACAGTCACAGATGACTAACCAATCTGATCACATGGACCACAGCCTTGTCTAATTCAATGAAACTATGAACCATACCCTGTATAGGGCCACCCAAGATGGACAGGTCATGGTGGAGAGTTCTGACAAAACATGGTCCACTGGAGAAGGGAATGGAAAACCTCTTCAGTATTCTAGCCTTGAGATCCCCATGAACAGTGTGAAAAGGCAAAAAATAGGACACTGAAAGATGAACTCTCCAGGTCAGTAGGTGCCCAATATGCTACTGGAGATCAGTGGAGAAATAACTCCAGAAAGATTGAAGAGACATAACCAAAGCAAAACCAGGACCCAGTGTTGGATGTGACTGGTGATGGAAATAGTCCAATGTGGTAAAGAGCAATATTGCATAGGAACCTGGAATGTTAGGTCCATGAATCAAGGCAAACCAGAAGTGATCATATAGGAGATGGCAAGAGTGAACATTGACATTTTAGGAATTAGTGAACTAAAATGGACTGGAATGTGTGGGTTTAACTCAAATGATCATTATATCTACTACGTGGGCAAGAATCCCTTAGAAGAAGGGGAATAGCCATCATAGTAAATGAAAGAGTCTGAAAAGCAGTACTTGGATTCAACCTCAAAAATAACAGAATGATCACTGTTCATTTCCAAGGCAAACCATTCAGTATCACAGTAATCCAAGTCTATGCCTTATTCACTAGTAATGCTGAATAAGCTGAAGTTGAACGGTTATATGAAGACCTACAAGACTTTATAGAACTAAGATGCCCTATTCATTATAGGGGACTGAAATGCCAAAGTAGGAAGTCAAGAAATACATAGAATAACAAGCAAATTTGGCCTTGGAGTACAGAATGAAGCAGGACAAATGCTAATAGAGTTTTGCCAAGAGAACACGGTGGTTATAGCAAGCACCCTCTTCCAACAACACAAGAGAAGACTCTACACATGGACATCACCAGATGGTCAATACTGAAATCAGATTGATTATATTCTTTGCAGCCAAAGATGGAGAAGCTCTATACAGTCAGCTCTCTCAGCAGAGTACCGTAGATGAAAAACTTGTATACACCAATGTGATTAGTAATTACGTTATAAATTTACTACTTTTACCAAATTTAATGACTCTGAGTATATAATTACTATTTACAGAAAACATAATAAAATTAAACTTATTTTCTATTCCATTTCAAAATTTTATCAGAGGAATGAAAGAGACCGTTATGCTGTTTTCCACATTCACCTGCTTATACAAGTTGGGCACATTGTTAAATAGGCATTTGCAAAATGACAATGCTCCACTTTTCAAATATCTCTTTCTATGTCTCATAAATTAAGTGTACCAAAGATGACAGATGCAGTCTTAGTTACTTTGAGGTTGTTCTGTTTTTTTGAGATTGGTAAGAATAAACACAACACTTAAGGACTAACAGTCATACAAAAATCAGCCTAAGTTTACAGTTCAGATTGGATGCTAATACAATGAGGGAAAGACCATTTTTCATTTGGATGGATATTACTAAAATTTAGAATTAACCAAAGCAAAATTGCAGAAGTTGCCAATATTCTAGGGAAGAACTATAGAAGCAAAACTCTGTACCATAAGATAAACACTATAATAGTGGATTCTAATAGACTTTAAATACTCGATTACAAGGAAATATAAAATTTAGTTTTCATTCCAATACATGAAAAGTTGAAAAGAAAGGATAAGATGTTATACACAAGATACCATTGCACATTTTAATACCTTTTATTAAAAGGCTATGAATTGATTTTATATACTTCCTAGTATTCATAATTCTGTTTAAATACAAGGTGAGTCCTATGGACTAATGTCTAAAGAGATATGCTGTTCTGTGCTTAGTTGCTCAGTTGTTTCCGACTCTTTGAGACACCATTACCTGGAGCCTGCCATGCTCCTCTGTCCATAGGGATTCTACAGGCAACAATACTGGAGTGGGTGTCCATGCCCTCCTCCAGGGTATCTCCCCAACCCAGAGATCGAATCTAGGTCTCCCACATTGCAGGCGGGTTCTTTACCCTCTGAGCCACCAGGGAAGCCCATGAATACTGGAGTGGGTAGCCTATCCCTTCTCCAGGGGATCCTCCCAATCCATGAATCGAATTGGGTTATCCTGCATTGCAGGTGGAATTTTTACCAGCTAAGCTACCAGAGAAGCTCCCCTCTCCATTAAAGAGACATGTGAAGCTATTATTTATGCAGGTGAAATAAACAGTAAAACCTTCACATTAAAATTAAACTTCAAACTAATATCTTCTGAATAAATAAGCTCTAAGTAATATTTTCAATCTTTCTGTGTTAATATGCATTTAAATCATATTTTGAGACAGGTGATGCCAGAGACTAAGATTTGTAATAACAATATACATTTAAATAGGTTTCTGTATTAGGGATCAATTATGGACTTTCAGCATTGTTTATAATATAAAAGTTCTAGGCTATTCCATACAAATGCTAGCTATAGTAGTGGTATAGCATAATATGAAATTAAATTTCTTGACTAGGTAAGCCTTATCATGTAATATTCAATTAAATATGTTCATTTCTTTTCCATTCCTTTGTTCTTATTTATTTTTTAACAATTCTCCTTTCCAAGAAATTGAGGATTTATGTATAGGTGTTACAATAAAAATTCTGGAATTGTTTATTAACCTGTAAAGAATTTACAAAGGTTTCAACAATATGCTTTGGAAAATTTGGGATTTTAATTGAGATTTTTAAGGAAACTTGTAATGTGAATCATACTTATTTTATAACTGGCCAATAGAGCAAAAGGTGATCTGAATATAATATGCTGTGATGTTAACACAGCATTTGACATAGTCATTCTTATAAAATGCTAGTATATATAGACTTATATAGTCTGAATGAAAGCAGACTTAAGTATCTTTTTGAAAAATGGAAACAACATAATATGATTTAATAAAATATAAGCAATCAAGGAGAAAGTCTTGAGTAAGAGGCACAGAATTCTCTTTTTATTTAAATATTATTAAATGTTTGGAGGAAGTTATAGTAGGGAAGTCCTCATATTTTTCTAATAGCACAAAGCTAAATGAGTTCTTAAGCAAAGAATGAAGTTGAAAATCATCTTTTCATAAAAGAATGAAATGTTAGAAATTTAGGAATTTGACTCTCACAAGAAGACATTTAAAGTCTTATAATCTTGTCAATAAAAATACAAAAGTATTTCATCAAAATATCTTACACGTATTGCTCTAAGGTATAAGTATGCAATTTCAGGAAAAAAAAAGAAAACAAAGTAGTAAATAAGATCAAATTTGTTTGGGCAATGATTCACACCAAACTTGTGTGAAAAATTTTTAGTCACATTGCACAACAGAATTTTTATTGTGGTAAAAATATATAATACAAAATTTATTGCCTTTACTGTTTTGATGTGTACTATTCAGTAGTGTTAAGTGCATTCATACTATTCTGAAACAGGTCTCCAGTATTCTTTTCTACTTACAAATTGAAACAACCTCCTTTATCCCCCCTCTCCACCTAGACCTTGGTACCCATTATTCTAGCTTCTTTTTATGTGACTTATTTAGCTATTTCATAGGTAAGTAATAGTTGTTTTTAATAACTTCTATTTTATAGAAATCTAACAATGTAGTATCTCCTATATAAATTTAATAATATAACACCGTTCACAGAAATACATTCAAAAATCACTAGCAGAAGATAATGTATAGATCAGTGTGCTGAGGAACACTCAACTATTATTTATAGAGGAATCAGTTAGTTCAGTTGCTCAGTCTTGTCCGACTCTTGTCCCATAGAGTGCAGCACATCAGGTTTCCTTCTCCTTCACCAGCTCCCAGAGCGTGCTCAAATTCATGTCCATTGAGTTGGTGACGAAATCCACCCACCTTGTCCGCTGTTGTCCCCTTCATTCTTGCCTTCAATCTTTCTCAGTATCAGGTATTTTCCAATGATAGGTTCATCACATCAGGTGCCAAAGTATGGAAGTTTTAGTTTCAGCATTCTTCCCAATGAATATTCAGGACTTGTTTCCTTTATAGACTGGCTTGATTTCATTGCAGCCCAGGGACTCCCAAGAGTCTCCTCCAACATGACAGTATAAGAGCGTCAATTGAGTTCAGTTCAGTTCAGTCGCTCAGTTATGTCTGACTCTTTGCAACCCTACAAACTGCTGCACGCCAGGCATCCCTGTCCATAACCATATCCCAGAGTCTACACAAACCCATGGCCATTGAGTCAGTGATGTCATCCAGTCATCTGATCCTCTGTCGTCCCCTTCTCCTCCTGCCCCCAATCCTTCCCAGCATCAAGGTCTTTTCCAGTGAGTCAGTTCTTTGCATGAGGTGGCTAAAGTATTGGAGTTTCAGCTTCAACATCAGTCCTTCCAATGAACACCCAGGACTGATCTCCTTTAGGATGGACTGCTTGGATCTTCTTGCAGTCCAAGGGACTCTCAAGAGTCTTCTCCAAAACCACAGTTCAAAAGCATCAATTCTTTGGTGCTCAGCCTGTTTCACTGTCCAACTCTCACATCCATACATGACTACTGGAAAAACCATAGCATTGACTAGATGGACCTTTAGTAATGTCTCTGCTTTTCAATATGTTATCTAGGTTGGCCATAACTTTCCTTCCAAAGAATAAGCACCTTTTGATTTCATGGCTGCAATCACCATCTGCAGTGATTTTGGAGCCCCTCAAAATAAAGTTTGACACTTTTTCCACTGTTTCGCCGTCTATTCCCCATGAAGTGATGGGACCAGATGCCATGATTTTAGTTTTCTGAATGCTGAGCCTTAAGCCAAATTTTTCACTCTCCTCTTTCACTTTCAGCAAGAGGCTTTTTAGTTTCTCTTCACTTTCTGCCATAAGGGTGGTGTCATCTGCATATCTGAGGTTATTGATATTTCCCGTGGCAATGTTGATTCCCACTTGTGCTTCTTCCAGCCCAGCATTTCTCATGATGTACTCTGCATATAAGTTGAATAAGCAGGGTGACATATATAGCCTTGATGTACTCCCTTTCCAATTTGGAACCAGTCTGTTGTTCCATGTCCAGTTCTAACTGTTGCTTTCTGACCTGCATACAAGTTTCTCAAGAGGCAGGTCAGATGGTCTGGTATTCCCATCTCTTTCAGAATTTTCCACAGTTTATTGTGATCCATCAGTTCTTCAGCACTCAGCTTTCTTTACAGTCCAACTATCACATCCATACTTGACTACTGGAAAAACCATAACTTTGAATATATACACCTTTGTCAGCAAAGTGATGTCTCTGCTTTCCAATATGCTGTCTAGGTTGGCCATAGCTTTTCTTTCAAAGAGCAAGTGTCTTTTAATTTCAAGGCTTCAGTCACCATCTGCAGTGATTTTGGAGCCCCCAAAATAAAGTCTGTCACTGTATCCATTGTTTCCCCATCTATTTGCCGTGAAGTGATGGGACCAGATGCCATGATCTTAGTTTTCTGAATGTTGAGTCTGAAACCAACTTTTTCACTCTCCTCTTTCACTTTCATCAAGAGGCTCTTTAATTTTTATTTGCTTTCTGTCATAAGGGTGGTGTCATCTGTATATCAGAGGTTATTGGTATTTCTCCCAGCAATCTTGATTCCAGCTTGTGCTTCATTCAGTCCATCATTTCACATGATATACTCTGCATATAAATGAAATTAGCAGGGTGACCATATAAAGCCTTGACATACTCTTTTCTTGATTTGGAACCGTAGTTCCATGTCCAGTTCTAAATGTTGCTCTTTGACCTGCATACAGGTTTCTCAGGAGGCAGGGAAAGTGGTCTGATATTCCCATCTCTTTAAGAAATTTCCATTGTGTGTTGTCATCCACACTGTCAAAGGCTTTGGCATAGTTAATGAAGCAGAAGTAGATATATTCCCAGAACTCTCTAGCTTTTTCAATGATCCAACAGATATGGGCAATTTGATCTCTGATTCCTCTGCCTTTTCTAAATTCAGCTTGAACATCTGGAAATTCATGGTTCACATATTGTTTAAGCCTTACTTGGAGAATTTGGGGCACTACTTTGCTAGAACATGAGACAAGTGCAATTGTGCAGTAGTTTGAGCATTCTTTGGGACTGGAATGAAAACTGACTTTTTCCAATCCTGTGGCCACTGTTGAGTTTTCCAGATTCACTGGCATATTGAATGCAGCACTTTCACAGCATCATCTTTTAGGATTTGAAATAGCTCAACTGGAATTCCATCACCTCCATGAGTTTTTATCATAGTGATGCTTTCTAAGGCCCACTTGACTTCACATTCCAGGATGTCTGGCTCTAGGTGGGTGGTCACACCATTGTGGTTATCTTGGTCATGAAGAACTTTTTTGTATAATTCTTCTGTGCATTCTAGCCACCTCTTCTTAACATCTTCTGTTTCTGTTAGTTCCATACCATTTCTGTCCTTTATTTTGCCCATCTTTACATGAAATATTCCTTTTGTATCTTTAATTTACTTGAAGGGATCTCTAGTCTTTCCAATTCCATTGTTTTCTTTTATTTCTTTGCATTGATCACCGAGGAAGACTTTCTTTTATCTTCTTTCTATTCTTTGAAACTCTGTATTCCAATAGGTATATCTTTCCTTTTTCCTGTTGCCTTTCACTTCTCTTCTTTTTTCAACTATTTTTAAGGCATCATCAGACAACCATTTTGCCTTTTTGCATTTCTTTTTCTTGGGGACAGTCTTGATCACTGCTTCCTGTACAATATCATGAACCTCCATCCTTTGTTCTTCAGGCAGTCTATCAAATCTAATCCCTTGAATCTATTCTAATAACATTTCTGCTTATTATGCTATTTTCCATTTTAGGAGGACACTTTAAGGGTAATATTTGCAAATAGGAGAAATGTAAGGGGAGCTGAATAGAATTAGGGAATAACAAAAATTATTTTGCCATGAGAAAGGTAATTGATATTTAAATTAACAAGAGATATTTTGGGCAGTTTATAAGTTTATATCAATTATTTAAGGCTATAAAATTTTTGGTAAGAAACTTAGGAAATATATAAATCCAGAGAAAATATTTACATTGAGTCAGTAATGCAGATTTCAAATTAATGAAAAGAAATCAAAACTTCTAAAATAATATGACATTTTCCTGAAGTTTGAAGTAGAAGTTTATATGACTTAATATATATCCTAGAAGAGATTGCTAATCAGAAATAAAATTAGATTATGACTTGCTAAGATTATTTGAAGTTTTTATATATGATTCTAGATCTTAAATTTAAAGGAAAAATACCAATGTAGATGGAAGAAGATGGCAGCATATTAAGAGGGTAGATCACCTCCCTCTTCACAAATATATCAAAACTTCACTTGAATATAGAACCAAACCTACAGAACAACTTCTGAATACTGGCAGAAGACTTCAAGCTTCCAAAAAGGCAAGCCAATCTCCTTAGAATTAGGTACGGTTAAAGATAAAGATTTTTTAAAAAGAGAGAGAGAGAGATACGAAAGATTTCAGAAAAGGGACTTGTGCCCCAGGGAGGAATTTGTGAAGGGGGAAAAGTTTCCACACACTCAGAAACCACCTCACAGGCTGGATTGGGGGGAGCTTTGGAACATCAGAAGGAAGCTCAATGGCAGGTGCTCAGAAGGCAAAACAGAAAAGATTCACCACGTGATCATTGCCAAATAGCACTTCCCAGGCAAGAAGTGGTTCACATGCCTCCATCAACAGTAGAGGGTGGAGGTGGCTGAGGCTCAGACAAGGATGTCTGACCTCAGGGAGGGGACCTAGGTTGGCTTCCATGAGGATGCTCTAAAGAAGCTAGTGCAAGAGATGGGGGAGCCCATGGAAAAAACTAGGTGTCCAGAGAGATAAGAAGTCATTGTCACCCAGGACACTCTATTACCACGTATTTGCAGACACTGGCTGAGCACCCATCTGTGGCCTCCATAAAAGCCAGCAAAACTGGTCAGAACCCCAGCGTAAAGAATTAAATGCAACTATAGTTTAGAATCCCAGAAGGGGAAACATAAGCCACAGCCACTGCTGAAGCAAGGAAAAGTGCCTGAGGCAGTGGGCAAAACACTACTGATGCAATCCAGCCCAGAGGTGGCAGTTACCACCAGGCTCTGAGCAGGGACTGTCCACACCTCACTGGGAACAGGCTCTTCCTAGTGACGCACAATCTGCACAATCTGGGGTCAATTCCTCTGGGAGGGTGCATGACACAGCTCAGACTGTAATAACATCTGGCGGATCTCTACCTATAGAGACACTCCCTGGTACATCCCAATTGTGGCTGCCACACCCCCCTTCTCCATATCTGTACTGAGCAAGTGAACCCTAATAAGCCTCAGCCTTCACTCCTTCATGTCTGGGTGAAAAACAGTCATAAGAGAGGGACCTACAAGCAGAACACCTGGGGATGTGTCACCAAATTAGAGAAAGGGAATAGCTCCAGCAGCTTCTGGTGCAGTAGATTAAATAGCCACAATTAGCCTGAGATGGTGGAATTTAGGGGCAACTATGATCTTTGAGAACAAGTACAAGCTGGAGTGAGTACAAGCTGGCTTAAGATCTGAGACTTAATATAACAGGTCCAGAGACCTTCCTAGAAATATTGGAGAACTTTGGTGTGAGTTTCTTTGGGTGTCCTGAGTTGTTGAGTGTTGCTTTCACCAATAATCTTAAAACTTTGTTTTCTGTGCTGAGTGGCTTCTGAGGTCTTGGTGCTATAGTAAGGAGTTGGGCCTGAGCCCTTGAAGTGGGAGACCAAAGTCAAGCACTTTGAATCACCAGAGAACCCCCAATCCCATGGAACATTAATTGACAAGATTCTCCAAAGGCCTCCATCTCAACACTAAAACCAGGTCCCACCCATAGGCCAACAAGCTCCAGTGCCAGATATCCCATGCCAATTCTTTAGCAAATCAAGAGCACGAACCTGCACATTAGCAGACAACCTGCCCAAGCCATACCAACCCCATAGACACCCCCAAACACACTACTGAATATGATATTGCCTTTCAGAAAGATAAGATTCAGTTCCATCCACCAGAACACAGGCACAAGTCCTCCCAGTTAGGAAACCTTCACAAGGCACTGGTCCAATCCCTCTTGTGTGGAGTCATCTTAAGAGTTAAGAGGAACTATGGCCTTCGAGCCTGCAGAAAGTAGGCCCAAACACAGTAAATTAATAAAATGAAAAAACACGGAAACCTGCAGCAGATACAGGAACATGGTAAAAACCCATAAGACTAAACAAATGAAGAAGATATAAGTCTACCTGAAAGAGAATTCAGAATAATGATAGTAGAGATGATCCAAAATCTTAAAAATAAAATGGAGGTACAAATAAATAAACTGGAGGCATGGGCCAAAAAGATGTTTAACAATAAATATCATTAAATGTTTAACAATGACAGAAGAATTAAAGAATAAACAACTAGCTATGAACAACACAAAAATTGAAATTAAGAATACACTAGAGGGAAAATTCAGAGTAACTGAAGCAGAAGAATGGATAAGTGTGCTGGCAGATAGAATGGTGGAAATAACTGAAAGAGAGCAGAATAAAAAGAAATGAGAGCAGTCTCAGAGACCTCTGGGACAACATTATGTGTAACATTAGAATCATAGGAGTCTCAGGGGAAGAAGTCAAAAGTAAAGGGCATGAGAAAACATTTGAGGGGATTATAGTTGAAAACTTCCCGAACATGGGAAAGGAAATAGGCACCCAAGTCCAGGAAGCTCAGAGAGTCCTATTCAGGATAAATCCAACGAGAAATATAGCAAGACAAATACTAACCAAACTAACAAAAACTAAGTACAAAGAACAAATATTCAAAGCAGCAAGAGACAAGCAAGGAATAACACACAAGGGGATCCCCTAAGGCTACCAGCTGATCTTTCAATAGAAACTCTATTGAAAGGGAATGGTAAGATATACTTAAAGTGATAAAAGGAAAGAAATCTGTAACCAAGATTATACTATCCAGCAAAGATCTCATTCAGATTATAAGGAGAAGTCAGAAGTTTTACAAACAAGTGACAGTTTAGAGAATTCAGCACCACCAAATCAGCTTTACAACAAATGCTAAAGGTAATTCTTTAGACAGAAAACAAAAGAGAAGGGAAATAGCTACAAAAACAAAGTCAAAACAATAAATTAAATGATAATAGGATCATACATATCAATTATTACCTTAAATATAAATGGAATAAATTCTCCAATCAAACGAGACAGGTTGGCTGAATAGATGGATACAAAAACAAGACACCTGTATTTGCTGTCTACAAGAGAATCACCTCAGACATAGGGACACGTATAGACTGAAATTGAAGGGTTGGAAAAAGCTATTCCATGCAAATGGAAATCAAAAGAAAGAAGAAATATCAGTACTCATACTAGATAAAATAGACTTAAAAAAGATTGCTACTAGAAACAAAGAAGGGCAGTACATAATGATCAAAGGCTGACTCTATGAAGAAGACAAAACAACTAAAAGTATATATGCACCCTACATAGGAGCACTGCAAAAAATAAGGCAAGTACTAACAGCTATTAAAGGGGAAATCAGCAGTAGCAAAATAATAATGAGAGACTTTAATATCCCAATCACAACAATGGACAGATCCTACAGACAGAAGATTAATAAGGAACACAAACTTTAAACAATATATTGCACCAATTGGGTCTAATTGATATCTACAAGGCATGTTATCCAAAGAGAGTAGATTTCACTTTTTTCTCAAGTGCATGTAACATTCCCCAGAAAAGACCACATCTGGTGTCACAAGTTAAGCCTTGACAAATTAAAAAGTAATTTAAATCATTCCAAGCATCTTTTCTGACCACATCACTGCAAGATTAGACATAATACAGAAAGAGAACTATAAAAAGCAAAAACACATGAAACTTCACTACTAATTTTTCTGAATAACCAACAGATCACTGAAGAAATCAAGAAGGCAATCAAAATATACTTAGAAACAAATGGCAATGAAAACATGACAACTCAAAACCTAAGGGATGCACTGAAAACAGTGCTTGGAGCGAAGTTTATAGCAATAAAGACTGCCTCAATAAACAAGAAAACATTGAATAAACAAACTAACCTTACATATAAACAAACTAAAGAAAGAAGAACTAAAAACCTCAGAGTTAGTAAAAGGAAAGAATCATAAAGACCAGAGCACAATAAATTGAAAATGAAAGGAAGGAGACAATACCCAAGATCGATAAAACTAAAAAAAACTAGTTCTTTGAGAATGTAAACAAAATTGACAAAGCCATTAGCCAAACTCATCAAGAAAAAAAAGGAGAAGACTCCAATTAAATAAAATTAGAATGAAAAAGGAGAAGTCACAACAGACAATGTGGAAATACATAAGAGACTGCTATGAGTAACTATATGGCAATGAAATGGACAACCACAAAGAAATGAACAAATTCTTAGAAAAATATAAAACTTCCAAAACTGAACAAGAAAGAGATATAAAGTATGAACAGACCAATCACAAGCACAGAAATCAAAATGTACTAACAATTTTTCCAACAAAAAATGACCAGGGTCAGATGGCTTCACAGCAAATTTTACCAAACATTTAGAGAAGAAATATCTATCCTGCTTAAATTCTTCCAGAAAATTGTGAAGAAAGGAAAACTGCTGAATTCATTCTCTGAAGCCACCATTATTCTGATACCAAAATCAGACAAAGATGCCACAAAAAAAGAATCTTACAGGCCAATATCACTAAAGAACATAGATACAAAAATCCTCAACAAAATTCTAGCAAACAGAATCCAACAACTCATGAAAAGGATCATACATCATGATCAAGTGGACTTTATTCCAGGGATTCAAGGATTCTTCAATATACACAAAACAATCAATGTGATATAAATATTAGCACATTGAAAGATAAAACCATATGATCATCTCAAAAGATGCAGAGAAAACTCTTGACAAAATTCAACACCTATTTATAATAAAATATTTCCAAAAAGGAGGCACAGCAGGAGCATATCTCAACATAATAAAGGCCATAATCACTAACAGATGTATGGCAGAATCTAGCACAATATTGCAAAGCAATTATCCACTAATAAAAAATATTGATATATAAAGAAAAACTAGTAATAATAAATTTAAAAAGTTAAATACCAAGATTTATGCCATTTGTATTTAAACAGGTTAGGTACTGGATAACTTTTCCTTAAAAATATTTAGCTAAAACACATGAAAAGATGCTCAACATCACTGATTATCAGAGAAATGCAAATCAAAACCCCAATGAGGTACCATTTCACACCAGTCAGAATGGCTGCCATCCAAAAGTCTACAAACAATAAATGCTGGAGAGGATGTGGAGCAAAGGGAACCCTCTTACACTGTTGCTGGGAATGCAAACTAGTACAGCCACTATGGAGAACAGTGTGGAGATTCCTTAAAAAACTGGAAAAAGAACTGCCATATGATCCAGCAATCCCACTGCTGAGCATACACACCGAGGAAACCAGAATTGAAAGAGACACGTGTACCCCAATGTTCATTGCTGCACTGTTTACAATAGCTGGGACATAGAAGCAACCTAGATGTGCATCAGCAGACAAATGGATAAGGAAGCTGTGGTACGTATACACTATGGAATATTACTCAGCCATTAAAAAGAATACATTTGAATCAGTTTTAATGAGGTGGATGAAGCTGGAGCCTATTATACAGAGTGAAGTAAACCAGAAGGAAAAACAGCAATAGAGTATACTAACACATATATATGGAATTTAGAAAGATGGTAACGATAACCCTGTATGCAAGACAGCAAAAGAGACACAGATCTATAGAACAGTCTTTCAGACTCTATGGGAGAGGACGAGCCTGAGATGACATGGGAGAATGGCATTGAAACATATAAACTATCATATGTGAAATGAATCACCAGCCCAGGTTTGATGCATGATGCAGGGTGCTCAGGGCTGGTGCACCAGGATGACCCAGAGGGATTGAATCGGGAGGGAGGTGGCGGGGAAGGGAGGGGTGTTATGGAAGAGGAACACATGTATACTCATGGCAGATTCATGTCAATATATGGCAAAACCAACACAATAATGTAAAGAAAAAAGTCTTTCCTGAATTTGTTACAAAGAAAAAGTAAATAAATAAATAATAAAAAAAATATTTAACTAACTTTTCTCCATTATGGTTTTTAACAACTTATGCAAATATGATACATCTCAATGTAATCTAATAAAGTCACTTGACTTTTCAGTCAAAAATTCTAAAAAATTATGTAGTCCTTTTAATCTTCAGACATTTAACTGAGAATTATAATCACCTACCACTGTGAAATATCTCAAGATCTGCTCCCAGGGGGTTTAGCCAATGCTCATGATGTTGTTCCCAGGCTATATTTATCCATAGCCATATTAGAGTCAGTGTAATCTGTTGATGACCAAATGTTTCCTGGGGAGCTTCACTTTCCTGAATAAATTAGTTTTGGTAAGTGTTAATTGTAAGAGGTTCTTTCTGAACCCAAGAGTATATAGTAAGGAATATCAAAAGTTTTATTTATTGAAATCTGACTTTTGGATAGCTTTTTGCTTATTTGCTATTTATGGTTTCTAAATAACATACAACTAGTAAATGTTCTTTGTCCCAGAAACACTTCTCCTTACTTCTTTTCCTCCAAGACATATGACTCATATCCTTTATAAGAAAGTAAAATTTTAAAGATGATCCAAAAAATAAAAATAAAGTGTTTGGAAAAAACTCCTGATATCTGTACTTTTATAAGTACATACTGTCTTCATTATGTATATTTATACTAAAATGTGTTCAATTAAAAAAAATGCAGTATGTCTTTTAAATACTTGTGGTAGTATATTCTATTTAGCCAGAGAATGAATAAAAAATCTTCAGTAGTTAAAATGCTAAAATTAAAGGCTCTAGTTTTATTTTTTATCTGTTTGCAGAAACTCTACTTTGACATATCGTTTGCCCTTTGTTTACATATAATGGTAAGCATCTTTGAGAAAAATGCTTATCGTTTTCTAGCTCTTGTCTTTCAGTTTCTGTGTCCTTGAGCAAAACATGAAAAAAGATGTTATGGTAACACAGCAGCAAGAGGATGGATTGTGACCGAGGACTAGTGGGAAACAGAAGCATGCTCTCTGACATTTCTCATATAAGTAGCAAATCATCAAGCATGTTATTTGATGGGAGTGCAGAAAAAGAAACTAATTTATACAAAAACGCTCAGTGTTTCTTCAAATACTTGCCTATATGTCAATTACATTCTGTCGGGGAGAAATGAATTTGGTTATTATTTTTAACTGGCAGAAAGGGTAGAAATGCCTAGGTCCATCTTTCACTAGCTTCCCTAGACAGTGAAATGGGAAAATGAGTGGTTAGAATATATAATCTCTTACTTCTCACAGTCTATGACTGTGACAACTACAGGGTGGTAATCACTTTGTCAGGAGTTTGCAGCGAATACCAACAGCTAATTCCCTACAGTAAGAAAAAAGACATTTTAGAAAAAGGAGAAGTTTTATTTATACTTAAAACTCTATGTTGTGTAAGTTCAAAGAAAGTGCTTCAAAGACTCTATAAGAAAATGCTTAGTGTGATTAATGATTCAATTTTATCTATAAATGCCATGTGAAGAAACGTAAAGCCAGAAAATGTTGTATCAAAGTTCAAGGTCAGAATTTATAAAAGATCACAAATATTCAGCAAAAACACTCTCAATGCTGATCACTTAAGATACTGAATTCTTTTGTTTAAGCATGGGTCATATTTCAAAAATTAATAAAATATACTCATAACCACCTCTGCATGTAGTAATCTTTCATGATTTCAGAGATAATATTAAAGTGGTTTTATCTTATAAAGACTCTAAAAACTGATGAAATTTGCAATTGATTCTTGAAAATCCTAGTTCTGTTTTATCACTCATTCTGTTATTACTATTTTCACCCACAAACTAAGCACAGGCTCTGTTAGAATTTAGCCTCTAGGGAATTTCCTGATGATTCAGTAAGACCTTGCCTGCCAACACAAAGACGCAGATTCAATCCCTGATCAGAGAAGATCCTTCATGCTTCAGAGCAACAAAGCCCATGCACCACAACTACTAAGCCCATGCTCTAGAGCCCATGAGACACAACTACTGAACCCACATGCCTAGAGCCTGCGCTCCGCAACAAGAGAAGCCACTGCAGTGAGAAGCCAACGCACCACAGCAAAGAGTAGCCCCACTCACTGCAAGTAGACAAAGCTTGTGTACAGCAGTGAAGTCACAGAACAGATAAAAAAAATAACAAAATATAACCTGTATACTATAAACTATTTTTGAGTCTCATTTTAATTAAACAAATGGCAAATAGTTGAGGTTTAATAAATCAATGAAACTTTTCTGTCACTTGTCATTGATTTCCTTAGTTTAAATAATGTACAAAATGAAATGCATGAAAATGAATCAGATATGAGATTTTGCTAATTAATTGTCTATTGCAACTGATGTATTTATTTTGATAAATGTTGGAATAATAGCTTATAATACTCTTAAATACTCTATTAACACTTCACTTTTTAAAAACAGCAAATTATAAACAGGCTTCGTAAGCACAGAATATTAAATAAGTAATGGCTAGAAAAATACACCTGTAGACATAACATATGGCACAGTGGTGCTAGCTGAAAACAGAGTTGACGCTAGAAACTAACAAGATTTCACTGATTCTGAGATTGTTGCTCAAAATTTGTGATCCCAAGAGGTGGTATGATCAGTATGGCTAGTTTTAGTTTCAGCTGTCTTTTTTTTTTTTTTGTAACATTTATCAGAGGCATTTCAAAGACATCATTTTCAATTGGTATTCTCTACTTATTTCAAGATGCCAAATAATAAATAGAGCACATCGGAGATGCAAAGTCTTGACAATTGGTCATTTTTCTACAATGTGTTTCAAGAGTATGTGTTTCCAGAATCAGGAAACTTAGACCATAAAATGTCACAGCAAGCAGGGATCTTGAGGGACTTCTCTGTATTAGCTGTCCTAAACTGGCTTTTATTTGTCTTCTAACCTTGGACCAACTCCCAAACTAGAAATTAGAAATCTTTTTAACATCTCTCCTATTTGCTTTTTTCCTTTCACTCAAACTCACATCTCTCTTGTGTTTGCATCTTTTGGAGCTACATAAAAAGCTTGAACACACCTTAATCAGGAGAGTAGACGATCTTTTACTGTGTAGTGATAGATAGAACATGTGAAAAATAAAATGTCCAAGTTTTTCATGAGCTGATGGAAAAAAAATTTCTAGAGCTAGCAGATAGACAAAAGGTAGACAGCTAAATAATGTATCTATACTACACAGTTCTTATTTTAAAAATTAATTCAGCATTTATGAAAAATGCCAAGATGACAAGCTAAGTTCTACTTTCATATGTAATAACTGAAGCTTTCCCTACCTGATTCTGAAACAATTCCTCAGGCCTAAGTTTAAGAAATCACCTATGGCGATGAAGATTTCTCAATTCCTGCTGCCTCAATTTAGATGCCAGAAAGGTGCCAATTATATCAAATTGGGTCCAGAAGTATTTCATGTAGACCATATGAAGATGCTACTGAGATGACAAAACTGAATATTTAGATCCTCAGCTAGGGGTTTCATGTCACCTGAGTTTCATGTCTAACTTTAAACAGAAACATGGATTTTTTTTCTTATACCTTCACGCATTTTTGAATTTTTTTCAGTCTTTCTACAGTCAGCATTCACAAAGTTTCAAGTGTTAAAAAATATGCATAGAATATATTAAATATGAGACTTGCAGTAGGCAAAATGGTTTGGAGAAAAATTACACTCTAGATATATCACTCTAGGCCAATTATTTAAGTTCATTATATAGTAGGAGAGGGTAAGTTTGCTGTATCTTCACCATTTTCTTGCTCAATTTAGTTTATAAAATGGCAAGTATCTTAGCATGTATCTCTTTAATCAATAGGAGAATCTTTTATGGCACTTTAAATATTGATGCAATTATCAGTGTTATTGATAGACTGAGCGACTGAGCAGAGGCTTTTACATTTTAACCAGAAGCAGAATCCTTTATTAAACATCTAAATCAATGCACAACAATATAAAGAGTGAGGGGAATGTGCTTTTTGTACACACATTTCAAATATTTCACATATTTTGAATGAAACAAGAGACCAGAGAGGGAAAGATGAAATTCCAGTTTATGATAATGAGAATGCTCATTTTATTCATATTTTAATGATTATACCTATAAATTATATTGGCTCTCCATAAAAGTAAATATTGATAAGTATATAGCTTCAGTAAACAATAAAAGTAAGAAAAAGACCAAATCAATTAAAAATGTGAACAGTAAGAAGGATGAAAAACTGAAAAAAATTGAATAAAACTAAAAAGTTTTCATGGAATTACTTTAAATAGTAGTTTTGGGGGAAAGATTGCCTAAAACTAGGTGGTAATGACAGTGGCAATTATGATGGGAGTTTTAAGAAAGTGACTCATAAAACATAGGGCCCAACTTAAAACTCCCATCATAATTGCCGCTGTCATCACCACCTAGTTTTAGACAATCTTTCCCCCAAAACTACTATTTAAATTTGTGCCTCTTCTTTTTCTATTATTATAAATAAATTAAATCTTACAGATTTTAACAAAAAATAGCAAATTATAGTAAACAGAAAATAACCAGAAGAAATAATATCAAATTGAATTATCAGGTACACAGGACAATTAGTCATCTGCTATTCAGTCACCAAGTTGTGTCCAACTTTTTGTAACCCCATGGACTGTATCCTCATCTTTCACTATCTCCCAGAGTTTGCTCAAATTCCTGCCCATTGAGTCAGTGGTACTATGTAACCATCTCATTCTCTTCCCCCCTCTTCTCTGTTTTCCTTCATGTTTCCCATCATCAGGGTCTTTTCCAATGAATCAGCTCTTCCCACCAGATATTGGAGCTTCAGCATCAGTCCTTCCAATGAATATTCAGAGTTGATTTCCTTTAAGATTGATTTGTTTTATCTCCTTGATGTCCAAGGGACTCTGAATAGTTCTCTCCATTACCACAGTTCAAAGGCATCAATTCTTCATCACTCAGCCTTTTTTTTTTTTTAATTTTCCAGCTTTCACATCCAGACATGACTATTAGAAAAACCATAGCTTTGACTATATGGAGTTTTGCCAGCAAAGTGATAGCTCTGCTTTTTAATACACTGTCTAGGTTTATCATAGCTTTCCTTCCAAAGAACAAGCATATTTTAATTTCATGGCTGCAGTCACCATTCGAAGTTATTTTGGAGCCTCCCACACCCCCCCCCCAAAAAGAAAACTCTGTCACTACTTCCACCTTTTCCCTTTCTGTTATTGGGCTTCCCTGGTGGCTCAGGCAGTAAAGAATCCACCTACAATGCAGGAAACCTAGGTTTGATCCCTGGGTTGGGAAGATCCCCTGGAGGAGGGTATGGCAACCCACTATTGTTGCCTAGAGAATCCCTATGGAAAGAGGTCATGGGGTCGCAAATAGTAGACATGACTTAGTGACTAAGCACAGCATATTTGCCATGAAATAATGGGACTGGATGCCATAATCTTAGCTATTTAAATGTTGAGTTTTAAGTAAGTTTTTCACTCTCTTCTTTCACCCTCATCAAGAGGCTCTTTAGCTCCTCTTTGCTTTCTGTCACTAGAGTGGTATCACCTGCATATCTGAGTTTGTTGATGCTTTGCCCAGTAATTTTGATTCCAGTTTGTGATTCATCCAGCCTGGCATTTAGTATGATATACTCTGCATATAAGTTAAATAAGGAGGCAGGCAATATACAGTCTTGTTTTATTCTTTTCCCAATTTTGAATCTGGTCTATTGTTCCATGTCTAGTTCTAACTGTTGTTTCTTGATTGGAATACAGATTTCTCAGGAGGGTGGGTAAGGTGGTCTGGTATTCCCATCACTTAAAGAATTTTTCACAGCTTGTTGTGATCCACACAGTCTAAGGCTTTAGTGTAGGCAATGAAGCAGAAGTAGATTTTTTTTTCTGAAATTTCTTTGCTTTCTCTATGATCCAATAAATGTTGTCAATTTGATCTCTGATTCTCTGCTTTTCTAAACCTAGCTATGTACATCTGGAAATTCTCAGTTCATGTACTGCTGAAGCTTAGCTTGAAGGATTTTGAGTATTACCCTATTAACATGTGAAATTATCACAATAACTATCTTTTGGGATAGTTTATCCTGAATCCCTAGGCTGTCCCTTGGCCAAAACTCTCCTATCATCCTCCAAGAGTTAACTTACACCTAGCTAAACTGAGGTGATTTTGTCCCCTGAGAAATATTTAGTGACCCAAATCCAATGAATTAGTACAGGCACTAAGACTATACTAATTTGGAACTATTACTTACTGATGAATAAAGGCTGTAGATTTGATGAAATGAACATGAAGACTTTTGTTAATAGGTAAACCGGTTGAAACTGTCTCTTGTCTTTTTTTTTTTTTTTTCTGTTTTTTACATTTAAAGATAGGAGTTTATGGTTTATCCATTCCTATCTCTTTACCCACTCTTTCTCCCAATGTAAGTTATAACTGGACTGGTGAGAAACTTGCACATATCCAATACAGTCAGAGTAGACATTCTCCTTTTTTCTTTGAGACTTGGAGAATTACATGAAGTTATTTTTCTTCTCTGTCAGTCCTCTGCCAGATTATTAGTGAATTCCGCAAACGTTTTCTGAAAAATGTTTTGCTTTTATGGAGATCTCTTTTTCTTTCCTACTAAGTTATTCATAATACTTTATGAATTGCACAGAATTCCTCCTTCATACTTTTCAACTCCTTCACTCATTTGCCATTAGTCACCTTGGAATTTAATATTTTTCCTAGATTTCTACACAATTATTTCTATAGGGTTGAATTTTCAGAAAGTTTTCAATCTTAGTTGTCCTGTTTCATCTGGCCAATTTCCTACTTGAATTCCTGAGACTACCTACCTGTTCAAATTATTTTTTTTTATTGGCTGTTATGGAAACCAGTTTTATTTCTTCGTCTGTTTGCAAACATCTCAATGACTGAGGTTTCCTTTCATGGTATGAACTACCAAAGAAACCATATTTAAACATATTTAGCTTTAATTTATACTCAGAGACAGTTTCATTAATATTATGATTATTATATTTTATCTTGTATTCTCTGGAAGAATATCACTTATGATATTGATCAAGAAATGTAATTCCACTACTAATCACTGCACAAATGAAACAAATGTTCATAATTTAGCAATGTAAAACAAATATTAATTTTTCAAGAGAGTAAAATCATCAGTTGGCTGGATCTGAGACCTCTTCAGCCAGAATTTTGTTTTTGTGAGTTACATTGGGTTTGTGAAATTTAGTTCATAATGCCACAAACATCACAAACTCTAGGAGCATCTTTCTTCTCTAGTTATATTATTAGTACAAGTGTAGGAAACATGTATAATTTTAATGATATTATTAAGATAAAGTAAAATATTTAAAACTCATCTAAGGTATGGGATTCGAATGCAGAGTTCCAAAGAATACCAAGGAGAGATAAGAAAACCTTTCTCAGTGATCAATGCAGAGAAATAGAGGAAAAAAATAAAACAGAAAAGACTAGAGATCTCTTCAATAAAACTAAATATTCCAATGGAACATTTCATGCAAAGATGAGCACAATAAAGGAAAGAAATGGGATGGATCTAACAGACGCAGAAGATATTAAGAAGATGTGGCAAGAATACACAAAATAACTGTATAAAAAAAGATCTTCATGACCCAACCTAGAAAATCACAATGGTGTGATCACCAACTTAGAGCCAGATATTTTGGAATGCAAAGTCAAGTGGGCTTAGGAAGCATCACTATGAACAAAGCTAGTGGAGGTGACTGAATTTCAGTTGAGCTGTATCAAATTCTAAAAGCTGATGAAAGTGCTGCACTCAACATGCCAGCAAATTTGGAAAACTCAGCAGTGGCCACAGTACTGGAAAAGGTCAGTTTTCATTCTAATCCCTAAGAAAGGCAATGCCAAAGAATTCTCAAATTACCACACAGTTGCACTCATCTCACACTCTAGTAAAGTAATGATCAAAATTCTCCAAGCCAGGCTTCAACAGTTTGTGAATCGTGAACTTCCAGATGTTCAAGGTGGATTTAGAAAAGGAAGAGGACCCAGAGATCAAATTGCCAACATCTGCTGGATCATCAAAAAAAAACAAGAGATTTCCAGAAAAATATCTATTTCTGGTGTATTAACTATGCAAAAGCCTTTGATTGTGTGGACCACAACAAACAGTGGAAAATTCTTAAAGAGATGGAAATACCAGACCACCTGATCTGCCACTTGAGAAATCTATATGCAGTTCAGGAATCAGCAGTTAGAATTGGACATGGAACAACAGACTGGTTCTAAATATGGAAAGGAATATGTCAAGCCTGTATATTGTCACTCTGCTTATTTAATTCATATCCTGATTACGTCATGAGAAATGCTAGGCTGGATGAAGCACAAGCTAGAATCAAGATTGCTGGAAGAAATATCAAAAACCTCAGATATGCAGATGATACCACCCTCATGGAAGAAAGCAAAGAACTAAAAAGTCTCTTGATGAAAGTGAAAGAAGAGAGTGAAAAAATTGGTTTCAAACTCAACATTCAGAAAACTAAGATCATAGCATCTGGTCCCATCATTTCATGGCAAGTAAATGGGGAAACAGTGGAAACAATGACAAACTATTTGAGGGGGCGTGGAGGGGGCTCCAAAATCACTGCAGATAGTGACTGCAGCCATGAAATTAAAAGAGTCTTACTCCTTGGAAGAAAAACTGTCCAACCTAGACAGCATATTAAAAAGCAAAAACATTGCTTTGCCAACAAATGCCTGTATAGTCAAATTTATGATTTTTCCAGTAGTCATGTACAGATATGAGAGTTTGTATATAAAGAAAGCTGAGCGCTGAAGAATTGATGCTTTTGAACTGTGGTGTTGGAGGAGACACTTGAGAGTCCCTTGGACTGCAAGGACATCAAACCAGTCCATATTAAATAAAATCAGTCCTGAATATTCATTGGAAGGACTGATGCTAAGTTGAATCTCCAATACTGTGGCCACCTGATGCAAAGAACTGACTCATTTGAAAAGACCCTGATGCTGGAAAAGATTGAAGTTGGGAGAAGAAGGGGACGACAGAGGATGAGATGGTTGGATGGTATCACCGACTCAATGGACATGAGTTTGAGTAAACTCTGGGAGTTGGCAATGGACAGGGAGGCCTAGCATGCTCCAGTCCGTGGGGTCGCAAAGAGTCAGACACGACTGAGCCACTGAACTGAACTGAGCTGAAGGTGTGGGATTTTTTTTTTTGTATCATTTTTAATACCACAAATGTCTGCTTATATCTTTGGTGTTTAAGAACCTATCCATTGAGTAATTCGCATAAATGGCTTGGTAGACTACTCTTCTAGTAGGTGGCTCAGTAGTAAAGAATCTGCCTCCAACGCAGGAAGAGTTCTTGCAGGAGATACAGGTTCAATCTCTGGGTCAGGAAGTTCACCCGAGAAGGAAATTGCAACCCACTCCAGTATTCTTGCCACTGAAAATCCCATGGACAGAGGAGACTGGAGGGTTACAGTCCATGGGGTTGCAAAGAGTCAGATATGTCTGAAACAAATAAGCACAGCACAGACCATTCTTCAAAATAATAATCACTCTTCTCTTATAAGGAATTTCTTTCCTGTGGCCTAAATTTGAGATTTCCTCATTTGCAATCAAGAAAGGAAAAACAGTTTAGAAGCAAAAACAGACTAAGTGTACATTACATAATATTTTGCATATTCAAATTCAGGAGCTGATTTAGCTTATAAGGCTATATCTAGGCCTCATTTTCTCATTTGGCAACCATGTTTCAAAAGCCACCATTATCTTCAAGCATTAGTCAATTTTTTTGAGCTTTATTTTTTTTTTAATGATTCATATCAGAGAAACTTGGCTGAGACAGAGAGACAGACAGACAGAGGAAGAGAATGAATCAAATTTTTTCTCTCTTGTCAGCCTCAATCCTGCCATCAGATTCTAGTTTACAATTTAATCCTTCCCTGGGATACTGACATGAAGGAAAAAACAAACTTCCCTAAAACTCCCAAATAATAATAAAGTCAGAATACAATATAGATAACTCTATGGTAATTTAATAATTATACACTCACTCTGTAGCATAGGGAACTATTCAGTGTCCTGGGATAAATAGAGGAAAAGAATATAAAAAGAAATGCATGTATATGTGTAACTGAGTCACTTTGCTGTATAGCAGAAATTAACAAAATTGGAAATCAACTACATTTCAGTTAAAACGAAACTCTTTTCTAAATAATTATGCTTAAATTAAATGCTATATCAGGGTAATAAGTGTAGAAACTGGGAAATTTTTCATTACTTGACCTGCTTTATAAAATTGAATATAAAATTTGTATTAATAAATATAATCCAAATTCTTTCCATGTACGGATTTTGAGTTTGTTAACAATGTCTAAATAGCAAATTTAGAGTTTTTTTAAGCCATATCCAGTATTTTATGTTGGCTTATTCACAAGTTTAAAGGTGTGAATGTATTTTCCTAAAGGATCCTCTGACCCAGCACCTGCTGCAAATGTTCACTTTATCACTCTTGCCAGTGGCTGCACATGCAAGAAACTAATTTCTTTAATTTATTTTGAAATACACATTAGAGACATTATCTCACTAAGCTTCCCCAAATCCTTATTATATTTGTATTACTGATGCGGTAACTAACACAGAGAGCACTAAAGGACTTTTCCAAGGTTATAGGTATAAAAATGGTGCAAGGACAACCCCCAAATCTTCAGAGACTTGGTTAAGCAATCCTGTCTCTCAGTTTTGCTTTAGTTATTTTGCCTAAAGGAAAAGGCGTCCTTTTATAATGGACACGTAAACTTTTCCCAGGAGGGGAGACAGTTTAATAGCATCATTTTTTAAAATACTGTGCTTTCAGATCCACCCTTCTTCATATCCTCCAGGAGAATACATTATCAAATGTCTAATCTCTCTTGCCTACTGTCATTCACTCTTCTGACCCTCAGCCTTTGATCTCATTTTAAACAAAACAGTTGTCTATTTAAAACAACTACTAAAATTTACCTCTGATCCAATTACACTTTATATTTTGTATTACTTCTCTCTATCTTTCCAAAAGGAAATGAACATGCAGTTGAAATATTCAGGATATATTTTATCAATCTCTTAGTTATTGACATCTTCCTGTATTGAAGTGATCCTCTATCTATTGGAAGCTACTAGTAACCTATTAATAACCAGCATCAGTAGTTTCTATGATGTTTCCCCCGCTTTGCTTCTTTCCATTCTCTTTTCTTTCTTGCTTCCTGTCCTCCCTCCTCTTCATTATCTCCTTCTCTTCCCTCCCCCCATCTATTTCCTTCTTGAATAACTTTCTTTAAAATTTGGAAACATAATATTTGTACATAGTGTAAATAAAATATTTATTAACACTAAAATATTAAAGTGGTTTCAGATATTTACTTTGAACCAATGATGTTAATATTTGTTAGGTAAGTATTACCATACTTTTAGATAATATAATATGATTGATACCTATTAACTTTTGCGAGATATGATTTAATTATGTTTGGAAAACAGAGATCATCCAAAGTATTTCAAAGGGAAGGAATTAAATATACAGAATTTGAGGGTCACTTTTAGTTTTGGTTCATTGTGTATGGAGCTTAAAAGTTGTCATTCCTATGAGCAAAAATGAACAAGCTAAAAATAGACAGCTCTTCTTAGATTCTCTTAGAACTTGACATGGAATAATAAGCTGGCTCAAATTGGGAAAGGAGTATGTCAAGGCTGTATATTGTCACCCTGCTTATTTAAATTATATACAGAGTACATCATGCAAAATGTGAGCCTGGGTGAAGCACAAGCTGGAATCAAGATTGCTGGGAGAAATATCAATAATCTCAGATGTGCAGATGACACCACTTATATGGCAGAAAGTGAAGAGGAGCTAAAGAACCTCTTAATAAAGGTGAAAGCAGAGAGTGAAAAAAGTTGGCTTAAAACTCAACAATCAAAAAACTAAGATCATGGTATCCAGTTACATCACTTCATGAGAAATAGATGGAGAAACAATGGAAACAGTGAGAGACTTTATTTTCTTGGGCTCCATAATCACTGCAGATGGTGACTGCAGCCATGAAATTAAAAGACGCTTGTCCTTGGAAGAAAAGCTATGACAAACCTAGACAGCTTGTTAAAAGGCAGAGACATTACTTTGTCAACGAAGGTCCATATAGTCATAGTTATGGTTTTTTCCAGTAGTCATGTACAGATGTGTGAGTTGGACCAGAAAGGATGCTGAGCACCCAAGAATTGATGCTTTTCAACTGTGGTGTTGGAGGTGACTTGAGAGTCCCTTGGTCTGAAAGGAGATCAAACCAGTCAATCATAAAGGAAATCAGTCCTGACTATTCATTGGAAGGACTGATGCTGAAGCTGAAACTCCAATACTTGGGCCACCTGATGCAAAGAGCTGATTGCCTGGAAAAGACTCTGATGCTGTGAAAAATTAAAGGCAGGAGGAGAAGGGAATGACAGAGGATGAGATGGTTGGATGCCTTCACCAATTCGATGAACATGAGTTTAAGCAAGCTCCGGGAGACCGTGTAGGACAGGAAAGCTTGGTATGTTACAGTCCATGAGGTCACAAAAAGATTAACATGACTGAGTGACTGAACAAGAGCAAGTTTCTTAGATTTATAAAATAATTGAGGTCAGGTCCAACTTCTGTCCCCAGAGTTGGAGAGACATACAAGGAAATAAAGATTCACAACTTCCTGAAGTTTTCTGTTTTGTGAGAACCAAGAACAATGAAAGAAGAGATAAACTATAACTGATGAGTTTCTAGAGGCTCAATATGAACAAGTTTGTGTTAAAATCTCTAGAAAGTTCCATTTTTAATTAAAGGGGTCTCTACACTGCCAGTCAGTCCAGATCTCTGTGACTGTTCTCATGCAAGGTACCAGTCTCAACTTCCATGGCCAAGCCCACTGCTATGTGTGTGATTGGGCTTAGCTTTTCCAGTTGTGCACTTGCACATCAATAGCCTGGAACCCTGTTAGTGTCCATGTGACCATGTGGAGATATGCCCTGCCATTTGCCATGTGCCCATGTGATATCCTGCAACCACAGAAATACACATCTACAGCCATGACTCCCACTTCCTGCACCACCGGGCTCACCCCAGCTGTGCATTTGCATGTCCCTGGCAGACCCTTGTCACTTGCATCTACCACTTTGTGCCCTAAGACCTTGCTGCCACAGGAGTGTACACTGACCTAGGGGTCCCATAGTTTCTTTGGGCCTAGATAAAGACCTATTCCCCATCACTGCCTGTATCACTGGACTTGCCAGCTGTTAACACAGTATACTATTGGTCTAATACCCATCACTGGCCTTCACAGCCATATGCATACGCATGCGGCAAGTGGACTTGTGCCCTGTCGTCTGTCTTGTGACCATGGAGAGAGCCTGTAGCCACAGAAGTAGACAAAAACAGCCAGAGGCCTGCATCTGCCAATGTTCCCACAGTTGTTCCTTGATCCTTGCTGTTATCCCTCTTCTTCACCACTACATGTGTGCCTGATACTACACAGGCCCCTGAAGCTGCCCCCATACAGCTAAATATGTGCACACCATTGGTTCCAGCCACCACCACTACCTGTCCTGATGCCAAGTCCTTGACCTCAGAGGTGCCACTAAATACCCCAACAGACCTTGCAGCCACATAATAATGGAATATTATTTAGCCAAAGAAATGGAGGAATCTTGCCATTTGTAACAACTTGGAGAAGCTTTGAAAGTGCTATACTAAGAGAAATAAGCCAGACAAGGAAACACAAATACTGTATTATCTCACTTATATGTGTAATCTAAAGACAGCAAACTCACAGAAATAGAAAGTAGAATGGTGGTTGCAAAGTTTTGATAGGTGGAGGAAATGAGACATTGGTCAAAAGGTACAAACATTGACTAAGATGAATAAGTTCCAGGGATCTGGAACAGCAAGATGAGTATTACTACAGTATTGTATCACATTCTTAAAAGTTATTATAGCAGTAGAAATTCAATTTTCTCACAAGAAAACAATAGCAACAAAATTGTAATTATGTCAAGTAAAGAATGTGCTAACTAGTCTTATCATTGTAAATATTTTTCACTATATACAGTATAAAAATCATCATATCATATACCTTAATGTTATACAATGTTATATATTTAAATAAATCTGCAAAAACTTTAAAGAAAGCCTGCTGTGGGGAAACTGATAAAAAACTAGTAAAGCCTTCCTTTAGTTTACTTAATAGTATTATACAAATGTTGATTCTTAATTTTTATAAAAAGTACACGGTTATAAAAGATGTTAGCATTAGCGGTAGTTAGGTAAAGTGTATACAAGAAGTCTCCCTGTTATCTTCCTGACACTTCTCTAAATATAAAATTATTTAAAAATAAAACATGTATTAATTCACCACACACAAAAAGAAAAACAGTGTGTCTGTACAGACACACAAAGATAACAACAGAGACAAAAACCAGTAGATAAAATTTTAGCTTCTGTATCGAGATACAGCAAACAATGAACACAGTGTAACTCTTAATGAGATAAATATGAAGTCTCATAATAAAACCTTTTTTACCTCTGTGTCTTTAGCCCAGTACACTCTGGGCTAAAGAATACTTTCAGTACTTTCAACAGCAACAAAAGAATTGCAAGGCATGTTAAAAGACAAAAAATATAGCCTAAAGAGGCAGTATGGACATCAGACATATAAGGAATTATGTACAAATATATTGGTAAGCATAGAAGGAAATGAGAGTGGAGAATTTACAATAAGGAAAACAGGTAGTATAAGCAAGGTTGGGAGAGAGAGAGATTGGACATTTGGAACTGCCAAGTACTCACTGATATATTTAAAATAGATAACCAACAGTTCCCTGTATAGCACAGAGAACTCTCTGCTTGACATTCTGTAATAATCTAAATGGGAAAATAATTTGAAAAAGAATAAATACATGTAAATATATAATTGAATCACTTTGCTATACACATGAAACTAACACAACATTGTTAATCAATTATATTTTAATCTATTTTTTTTATTCAAATGCTGTTGACACTTATGAATTGAAATTTGCAACACCTGCTGCACTATAGTAAATGCTTTTGCAACTAATATATGAAGAGGTGTTGGGAATTTCAGCCAGTGCAACTAGACAATACAACTGTAGAAATATTGATTGGAATGGAAAAATTATAAAGCTCTGTGGCAGTGAACAAACTGAAATTTTAGAAACAAAACATATATGAAGAAATGACTGCCAAGAGTAACAGAATTCAATTAAATAGTAAGGCATAAAATTAATATGCAGAAAAGGCAAGAAAAGTGTTCACTTCAATCTATAGTTTTATTGTTAGCATTTATTTTCATATTTAGAAATATGTCTGTCCTATGTATATATATATATATATATATATATATATATATATAAGCAGATAAAGGACTTTATTAATGCTGTCCAGAACAGAAAAGAAAGCATAAAATTAAATAGTTTAACTAAACCCCTTAAAATTTGAATTTGAAATATTTTTAGGGACTTGTATTCTTTAAAAGACAAATGCTTAGTTCTATCCATGTAAAGACCAAGAAGCAATAATAACTCAGCAGAAACAAGCATTACTAATGCTTTGAGAAGGTCACAAGATATATTCCCCAACTGAAAGAGCCAACACTCCCTTTTGAAGAAATGGCAAATCTTGGGTATTGTCAAAATGTATGAAATGAGACCAGAATATCTATGCCACAAAGCAATTAACATTTCAAAGATAGACTAAAGAGGTTCATTTGATCAAAGAAGTTATTTGAGCATTAAAAAAAGACCTAAGTTGATTTAGATTGAATATATAAAACTCCACTTTTACTGTTGGAAGCAACTAGATTGTAGTTGCATCACCAATATTGTAATGAAAGTGTCAAGCAAAATAAATAATTAAAAGTTCATCTCGTCTTTTCTGAAGTAATCGTGTTTCTGGTTAACAAAAGAGCCCTAGCTGATAAGAAAAATTATTCTTTACAGAGGTCCAGGTAATAACTGTGAAAAGAACTGAAAAATTGGAAGTTTAGGAAGTCCTAAGAAAAGCTAACTCAAGCAAATATTCTTAACGTGTATTTTTTTTATAAAAGGTTATTTTAAAAGTTAATACATTTAAATATTCAAGCTTAACATCACTGAGAATGAGACAATGAATTATTGTTTGGAAGGTGACAAATATGTGAAATATAGCACAACTTCTAAAAGAAGTTCTTCTCACGACCTTTGAGCTAAAATCTAGTTAAACCATTAAAAGTAATCTTTACTTCTTACACACAAGGGTATGTGGATAGGTGGATAAGTTAACTTGGCATAGAGTCAAACAATTGAAATCCTGACTAAAACAAATCAAAATATGAATGTGTATTCTGTAACCACTGAAAAATTTAAAGTAGATATCAAATGATACCAAGAAAGTGCTTTTAATTTTGTGGACTATGACAGCATGCTTCTATGCAATAAAATAGCCATTTTTTTAGAGATGTAAATTATTATGGAAAGGAATTATATACAGAAGAAAACAGTCTAAACTATTTTAGCAGTGAAAAGCTAAAAATATAAAACAGGTTAGATGAAGCTAAAGCAAGTAATTACTGATGGATACTGAGTTCATTAATTTGTGAAGTAGTCATTCTCTATACTTAGGTGTTTTATGTTTTAATATTTCATAGTTAATAAATTAATTAATAGTAGACAAACATATAGATCAATAAATGTCTAAAAGAATAGATAGGAAGAGAGAATAGATGAATAACAGTTCAAATTAGGCTCTGAAGAAAGCAAATATAAAATAAGATTAATGCTAAGAATCCTTAAACTTACAGTCAACTACTAAAAAAAAGCAATGGAAAAATTTGGAGTAATAAAAAAGGGACATATATTTATGTAATATAATTAGCTCCCTCTCCCTCTGAACTACATCTTATGCTAAGAGGTCATAGTAATGATAATTTTCAATAGATTAGAAAAATTACAGAGGTGTCTAATAAGTAATATTTGTTTGATGCTAGGATACAAGTGCTACAGAAAGGATCCTGAAGTATTTCTGGGAGACCAGAAGAAATAAAAAGGTACATGTATATAATCAATCCTAGTGCAAGTTTTAGGATGAGTTTCTAAATTTTAAGTTCAGTTCAGTCACTCAGCTGTGTCTGACTCTTCATGACTCCATGGACTTCAATGTGCTAGGCTTCCCTGTCCATCACAAACTCCCGCAGCTTACTCAATCTCATGTCCATTGAGTCGATGATGCCATCCAACCATCTCATACTCTGTCGTTCCCTTCTCTTTCTGCCATCAATCATTCACAGCATCAGAGTCTTTTCAAACGAGTCAGTTCTTCACATCAGGTGGCCAAATTGTTGGAGCTTCAGCTTCAGGTGAGTTCTTCCAATGAATATTCAGGAATGATTTCCTTTACGATGGATTGATGGGCTCTCCTTGCAGTTCAAGGGACACTTTAGAGTATTCTCCAACACCACAGTTCAAAAGCATCAGTTCTTCTGCACTCAGCTTTGCTTATACTCCAGTTCTAACATCCATACACAACTACTGGAAAAGCCATATCTTTGACTAGATGAACCTTTGTTGGCAAGGTAATGTCTCTGCTTTTCAATATGCTGTCCAGGTTGGTCATAGCTTTTTCCCAAGGCACAAGACTCTTTTAATTTCATGGCTGCACTCACAACCTACAGTGATTTTGGAGCCCCAAAATAAAGTCTCTCACTGTTTCCATTGTTAACCCATCTATTTGCCTGCCATGAAGTGATGGGACCAGATGCTATGATCTTAGTTTTCTGAATTACTAAATTTTAAGCTAAATTTTTCACTCTCTTCTTTCACTTTAATCAAGAGATGCTTTAATTCTTCTTTGTTTTCTGGCATAAAGTGGTGTTATCTGCGTATCTGAGGTTATTGATAATTCTCCTGGCAATCTTGATTCCAGCTTACGCTTCATCCAGCGCAGCATTGCCCCTGATGTACCCTGCATATAAGTTAAACAAGCAGGGTGATAATATACAGCCTTGACAGAATCCTTTCCTGATTTGGAACCAGTCTGTTGTTCTATGTCCAGTTCAAACTGTTGCTTCTTGACCTCCATACAGATTTCTCAGGAGGCAGATAAAGTGGTCTGGTATTCCCAACTCTTTAAGAAATGTCCACAGTTTGTTGCAATCCACACAGTCTAAGGTGTTGGCATAGTCAATGAAGCAGAAGCAGATGATTTTCTAGATGTCTCTTGCTTTTCCAATGATGCAACAGATGTTGGCAATTTGATCTCCAGCTCCTCTGATTTTTTCTAAATCCAGCTTGAATATATGCAAGTTCACAGTATACATGCTGTTGAAGCCTGGCTTGGAAGATTTTGAGCATTACTTTGCTACTATGTAAGATAACTGCAATTATGTGGTAATTGAACAATCTTTGCCATTGCCTTTCTTTTGGATTGGAATGAAAACTGACCTTTTCATTGGCATGTCGTGCAGCACTTTCACAAAATCATCTTTTAGGATTTGAAATAGCTCAACTGGAATTCCATCACCTCCAATAGCCTTGTTCTTTGTGATACTTCCTAAGGCCATCTTGACTTCCCACTCCAGGGTGTCAGGCTTTAGGTGAGTGATCACACCATCGTTATTATCTGGGTCATGGTCTTTTTTATGCAGTTATTTTGTATATTCTTGCCTCCTCTTCTTAATATCTTCTGCACTGTTAGATCCATACAATTTCTGTCTTTTATTGTGTCCATCTTTGCATGAAATGTTCCCTTGGTATCACTAATTTTCTTTAAGAAATCTCTAGTGTTTCCCATTCTTGCTTTCCTCTATTTCTTTGCGTTGATCAATGAGGAAGGCTTTCTTATCTCTCCTTGCTATTCTTTGGAACTTTGCATTCAAATGGGTATATCTTTTCTTTTCTTCTTTGCCTTTAGGTTCCCTTCTTTTCACAGCTATTTGTAAGGCTTCCTCAGACAACCGCTTTGCCTTTTTGAATTTCTTTTTTTTTTTTTTTTTTTGGATATGGGCTTGATCTCTGTCTCCTGTCTCCTGTCTCATGAACCTCTGTCTATAGTTCTTCAGGCAATCTGTCTATCAGATCTAATCGCTTGAATCTATTTGTCACTTACACTGTATAATCATAAGGGATTTTATTTAGGTCATACCTGAATAGTCTAGGGTTTTCCTCACTTTCTTCAATTTAAGTCTAATTGAAAATAAGGAAGTTCATGATCTGAGCCACAGTCAGCTCCTGGTTTTGCTTTTGCTGACTGTATACAGCTTTTCCATCTCTGGCTGCAAATATAATCAATCTGATTTCAGTATTGACCATCTGGTGATGTCCATATATAGAGTCTTCTCTTGTGTTGTTGAAAGAGGGTGTTTGCTATAACCAGTGTGTTCTCTTGGCAGAACGCTATTAGCCTTTGCCCTGCTTTATTCTGCACTCCAAAGCCAAATTTGCCTGTTAATCCAGATATCTCTTGACTTCTTACTTTTGCATTCCAGTCCCCTATAATGAAAAAGAACATTTTGGGGGGGTGTTAGTTCTAAAAGTTCTTGTAGATCTTCATAGAACCGTTCAACTTCGGTTTCTTCAACATTATTGGTTGGGGCATAGTGGTGGATATTTGTGATATTGAATGGTTTGCCTTGGAAACAAACAGAGATCATTCTGTCATTTTTGAGACTGTATCCAAGTACTGTATTTTTGACTCTTTTGTTGACTATGATGGCTACTCCAATTCTTCTAGTGGATTCTTGCCCACAGTAGTAGATATAATGGTCATCTGAGTTAAATTCATCCCTTCAAGTCCATTTCAGTTCACTGACTCCTCAAATGTCACTGTTCACTCTTGCCATCTCCTGTTTGACCACTTCCAATTTACCTTGATTCATGAACCGAATGTTCCGCTGTCCTACACAATATTGTTCTTTACCACATCAGATTTTGCTTCCATCACCAGTCACATTCATAATTGGGTATTGGTTTTGCCTTGGCTCCACCACTTCATTCTTTATAAAGTTGTTTCTCCACTCTTCTCCAGTAGCATATTGGGCACCAACTAACCTGGGGAGTTCATTTCTCAGTGGCCTATATTTTTGCCTTTTCATCCTGTTCATGGGCTTCTCAAGGTAAAATACTGAAGTGGTCTGTCATTCCTTTCTCCAGTGGATCATGTTTTTTCAGAATTCTCCACCATGGCCTGTCCATCTTGGATGGCCCTACACCACATGGTTCATAGTTAAAATGAATTAGACAAGGCTGTGGTCCATGTGACAAGTTTGATCAGTTTTCTGTGATTGTAGTTTTCATTCTTTCCACCTTCTAATGGATAAGGATAAGTAAATCTTTTATCCAATTTTCCACTGATGGCCGGGATTTCTAATTATAGGTCACAGCGATTAGAGAGGAATACCTGACTTCCTATTGTGCTGTTGGTAGGAACATAAACTGATACAATTGCTCTGAGGAAAAGTACGGAAATTCCTTTTAAAATTACAAATTAAACTACTATTGTTGTTGTTGTGTTCAGTCGCTAAGTCATGTTCAACTCTGCCACCTCATGGACTGTAGCAGACCAGGCTTCTATGTCCCTCATACCTCCCAGAGTTTGCTCAAACTCATGTCCACTGAGTTAATGATATCATCCAACCATCTCATTCTCTGTTGTTGCCCCACTCTCCTTCTGCCCTCAATCTTTCCCAGCACAAGGGTCTTTGCATTGAGTCAACACTTTTCAACAGGTGGCCAAAATATTGGAGCTTCAGTTTCAGCATTAGTGCTTTCAAAGAATATTCAGAGTTGATTTCTTTTAGCATTTATTGGGTTGATCTCCTTGATGTCCAAGAGACTCTCAGAAGTCTTCCCTAGCACCACAGTTTGAAAGCATCATTTCTTCAGCACTCAACCTTCTTTATGATCCAACTCACACATTCATAGATGACTACTGGAAAAACCTAACTTTGACTATATGGACTTTGTTGGCACAGTTTTGTCTCTGCATTTTAATACACTGTCTAGGTTTGTTATAACTTTTCTTCCAAGGAACAAGACTTTTTTAATTTTGTGTTTGCAATCTTCATCCACAGTGATTGTGGAATTCAGGAAAATAAAGTCTGTCACTGCTTCTACTTTTTCCCCATCTAATCACCATGAGATGATGGGACTGGATGCCATGATGTTAGTTTCTGAATGTTGCATTTTAAGCCAGCATTTTTACTCTCCTTTTTCACACCCATCAAGTGGCTCTTTAGTTCCTCTTCAATTTCTGCCATTAGAGTGGTATCATCTGCATAGCTGAGGTTGTTGATATTTCTCCTGGCAATCTTAATTCCAACATGTGACTATCCAGTCTGGTATCTCACATTATTCTTAGTTGTATATAAGCTAAATAAGCAGGGTGACAATATACAGCCTTGATGTACCCCCTTCCCAATTTTGAACCAGTCCATTGTTTCATATCTGGTTCTAACTGTTGCTTATTGTCCTGCATATAACTTTCTCAGGAGACAGATAATAAAAAGACACTTGCTCCTTGAAAGAAAAGCTATGATGAACCTAGACTGTTGTGATCCACACAAGGGTGATACTATTGGTAAAGAACCCTCCTGTCAATCCAGAAAACATAAAACATGCAGGTTTGATTGCTGGGTTGGAAAGAGCCCCTGAAGGAGGACATAGTAATGCACTCTATTATTGCCTGGAGAATTCCACACACAGAGAAACTTAGCAGTCTACAATCCATAGGGTTGCAAAGAGTCAGACATGATAGAAGAGAATTAGCCTGCATGAACATACTCTAAATCTTTAGCATAGTCAATGAAGCAGAAGTTTTTTCTGGAATTCCCTTGCTTTCCCCATGATCTAGTGAATGTTGGCAATTTGATCTCTGGTCTAATAAGGTGTCTTGGCTTATTATAGCTTTTCTTCCAAAGAGCAAATGTCTTTTAATTTCTTGGCCACAGTCACCATCTGCAATGATTTTGGAGCCCAAGAAAATAAAATATGACCTGGAAATCCCACTCTGAGCATATACCCTGAGAAAGCCACAATTCAAAAAGACACATTTACCCCAATGTTCATTGCAGTAATATTTACAATAGCCAAGATATGGCGGCAATCTAGATGTCCTTCAATAGATGGATGGATCAAGAAGTTGTGGTACATATATACAAAAGGACATTACTCAACCATAAAAGAAAAAAAAAATGAATCAGTTGTAGTGAGGTGGATAAACATAGAGCCTGTTATAGAGTTAAGTAAATCAGAAAGGGAAAAATAGATATTATATGGTAATGAAAAATGTGGAATCTAGAAAAATGATACTGATGAATCTATTTGCAGGGAAGGAATGAAGACATTGATATGGAGAACAGACTTGTGGATACAGTCAGGAAGGAGAGGGTGGGACTAATGGAGAAAATAGCATAGACTTTTCCCGACTCAGGGATCAAAACTGGATCTCCTGCATTGCAGGTATATTCCTTACTATCCGAGCCACGGGGGAAGCCCCATATATGCATTATCATGTGTAAATAGATAACTAGTGGGGTGTTGCTATATAACACAATGAACTCTGTGATGACCTAGACTTGTGAGATGGTGGGTGGCAGGAGTGTGGAAGAAAACCTCAAGTGGGAATGAAGATAGTATATATATACATATATAATTATGACTGATTTATGTTGTTGTAGGGTATAAATCAACTCAATAATGTAAATCAATTATCCTCCAATCAAAGTCATCATCAGACTCAAATAATAATAATAATAATAACTTCTAAAAGGTACTTGGAATCCAAAGACCTCTGGACCCAGAAACTATGAGATTTGTATAGCCCAAATGTCATACACCTCCCATAGTCAGCAGAAGAGGACTATTTTGTCTTACAAAGACCATGTTTCTTCAAAGGTAAAATCAAGAAGTATATTTGCCATAGTTTTTACTATAGCTAAAAATATAAAAAAACAAAACAATACCAAGAACTAATAATAATTTCCAGAAGCACTTGACACACTAAAGGAGAGACTAAATGGCTAGATCAAGAGCTAATTAAGGTGATAATATCAACATTCCAAGCAAGAACCTGAGCATGGAGTGGTGGAGCATTGAGGCCAGATATGGACCTTGCAGGTCTCTGAGGACATCAATTGATGGTTTCTAGTAAGCAAATATCAATCTGATTTTGGTGTTGGCCATCTAGTTATGTCCATCTGTAGAGTCTTCTATTGTGTTGTTGGTAGAGGATGTTTGCTATGACCAGTGCATTCTCTTGGCAAAACTGTATTAGCCTTTGCCCTGCTTCATTCTGTATTTCAATGCCAAATTTGCCTGTTACTCCAGGTGTTTCTTGACTTCCTACTTTTGCATTCCAGTCCCCTATAATTAAAAGGATATCTTTTTGGAGTGTTAGTTCTAAAAGGTCTTGTAGGTCTTCATAGAACCATTCAACTTAAGCTTCTTCAGTGTTACTGGTCAGGGTATAGACTTCGATTACTGTGATATTGAATAGTTTGCCTTGGAAATGAACAGAGATCACTCTGTCTTTTTTGAGATTGCATCCAAGTACTGCATTTCAGACCTTTTTGTTGACTATGATGGGCACTGCATTTCTTCTAGGGGTTCTTGCCCATGTAGCAGATAAAATGGTCATCTGACTTAAATTCACCCATTTCAGTCCATTTTAGTTCACTGATTCCTAAAATGTGGACGTTCACTCTTGCCATCTCCTGTTTGACCACTTCCAATTTGCCTTGATTGGTGGAACTAACATTCCAGGTTCTTATGCAATATTGTTCTTTACAGTGTTGGACCTTATTTCTATAACCAGTCACATCCACAATTGGGTGTTGTTTTTGCTTTGGCTTCATCCCTTTATTCTTTCTGGAGTTATGTCTCCACTGATCTGACCTGGGGAGTTTATCGTTCAGTGCCCTGTCTTTTTGCCTTTTCATGCTGTTCATGGGGTTCTCATGGCAAGAACAAAGAAGTGGCTTGCCATTCCCTTCTCTAGTGGACCATCTTTTGTCAACTCTATATGGTCAGCAAAAACAAGACTGGGAGTTGACTGTGGCTCAGATCATCAACACCTTATTGCCAAATTCAGACTTAAGTTGAAGAAAGTAGGGAAAACCACTGGACTATTTAGGTATAATCTAAGTCAAAACCCTTATGATCATACAGTGGAATTGAGAAACAGATTTAAGGGACTAGAGCTGATGAACTATTCATGGAGGTGATATTGTATAGGAGACAGGGATTAAGACCATCCCCAAGAAAAAGAAATCCAAAAAAACAAAACGGCTGTCTGAGGAGGCTTTACAAACAGCTGTGAAAAGAAGAGAAGCAAAAAGCAAAGGAAAAAAGGAAAGATATACCCATTTGAGTGCAGTGTTCCAAAGAATAACAAAGAGAGATAAGAAAGCCTTCCTCAGTGATCAGTGCAAAGAAATAGAGGGAGAAAAAAAGAATGAGAAAGACTAGAGATCTGTTCAAGAAAATTAGAGATACCAAGGGGACATTTCATGCAAAGATGGGATCAATAAAGGACAGAAATGGTACGGACATAACAGAAGCAGAAGATATTAAGAAGAAGTGGCAAGAATATATAAAAGAACTATACAGAAAAGATCTTCACAACCCAAGATAATCACAATGGTGTGATCACTCAAAAGAAATCAAAAGAAACCTGGAGTGCCAATTCTCATTTTAGACAACATTGACTTTAAAATAAAGAATATTTCAAGAGATAAGAAGGGCACTACATAATGATCAAAAAATCAATCCAAGAAGAAGACATAACAATTATAAATATCTATATACCCAACATAGCAGCACCTCAATACATAAGGCAAATACTAACAGACATAAAAGGGGAAATTGCCAGCAACACAATAATAGTAGGGGACTTTAACACCCCACTTATGCCAATGGACAGATCTTCAAAACAGAAAACTAATAAGGAAACACAAACCTTAAGTAAAACCTTAGACCAAATGGCCTTAATTGATGTCATCAAAACTTTCCATCCAAATCCAGAAGAGTACAGTTTCTTCTCTAGTGCACAAGGAATAGTCTCCAGGATGGACCACATCTTGGGTCACAAATTGAACCTCAGTAAATTCAAAATAATTGAAATCATATCAAGTATCTTTTCTGACTTCAACACTGTGAGACCAGATATCATTTATAAGATACAAACTGTAAGAAGTACAAAAACATGGAGATTAGACAATATATTCCTAAATAAGGAAAATGTTACTGAAAAAGTCAAAATGTAAAAAAAATAAAATCCCAGAAACAAGTGACAATGAAAACACAACAACTGAAAATCTATAATATGCAGCAAAAAATTGGTCTAAGAGGGAAGTTTATAGCAATGCAATCCTACCTAAAGAAACAAGAAAAACATGCAATTGACAACCTAACTTTACACTTGAAACAGCTGGAAAAAGAAGAAGAACAACAACAACAACAACAAACCCTAAAATTAATAGAAAGAAAGCAATCTTAAAAATTAGGGCAGAAATAAATGAAAATTAAATGAAGGAAATAGTAGAGATTAATAAAACTAAAAGCTGGCCCTTTGAGAAAATAAACAAAATTGACAAACCATTAGCCAGATTCATCAAGAAGAAAAAGGGAGAAGAATCAAATCAAGAAAATTAGTAATGAAAAAGGACAGGTTAGAAGAGACAACACAGACACACAAAGGATTATGAGAGACTATTACAAGCAACTATATGCCAAGAAAGTGGGTAACCTGGAATAAATGGACAGATACTTAGAAAAGGTCAATTTTTGAAGACTGAACCAGAAAGAAATAGAAATTATGAACAAGCCAGTTAGAAGCAATGAAATCAAAATTGTGATAAAAAAAAAAGTCCCAAAAACCAACAGCCCATGCCCAGATAGCTTCACAGGGAAACTCTATAAACATTTCAGTTCAGTTCAGTTCAGTCACTCAATTGTGTCCGACTCTTTGCGACCCCATGAACCACAGTATACCAGGCCTCCCTATCCTTCACCAATTGCTGGAGTCTCCCCAAACACATGTCCACTGAGTCGGTGTTGCCATCCAGTCATCTCATCCTGTGTCATCCCTTTCTCCTCCTGTCCTCAGTCTTTCCCAGCATCAGGGTCTTCTCAAATGAATCAGCTCTTCGCATCAGGTAGCCAAAGTATTGGAGTTTCAGAGAATAACTAATCCCTATTCTTCTAAAAACTCTTCCAAAAAAGTTGCAGAGAAAGGAGCACTTCCAAACTCATTCTATGAGGCCACCATCATGCTGATACTAAAACCAGACAAAGACAACTCAGAAAAAGAAAAGTATAGGCCAAAATCACTGATGAACATAAATGCAAAAATCCTTAACAAAATTCTAGCAAACAGAATTCAGCAACACATCAAAAAGCTCATACACCATGATGAAGTTGGGTTTATTCCAGGGATTCAAGGATTCTTCAATATACACAAATCAATCAATGTGATACACCATATTAACAAATTGAAAGATAAAAACCATGTGATTATTTCAATAGATGCAGAAAAAACCTTTGACAAAATTCAGCACCTATTTATCATTAAAACTCTTCACAAACTTGGCATAGAAGGAATCTCCCTCAACTTAACAAAGGTAATATATGACAAACCCACAAAAACATTATTCTCAATTGTGAAAACTTGAAAGCATTTCCTCTAATTAAGGAACAATACAAGTGTGCCCACTGTCACCACTATTATTCAACATATTTTTGGAAGTCCTAACTATGGCAATCAGAGAAGAAAAAGAAATAAAATGAATCCAGATTGGAAAAGAAGAAGTAGTGCTCTCACTGTTTGCAGACAGGATACAATATACAGAAAACCTTAAAGATACCATCAGAAAATTACGAGAGCTAATCAGTTAATTTACCCAAGTGGCAGGATACAAAATCAATACACAGAAATCATTTGCATTCCTATACACTAACAATGAAATATCAGAAAAAATAATTAAGAAATCAATCCCATTTGCCATTGCAACAAAAAGAATAAAATATTTAGGAATACACCTACCTAAGGAGACAAAAGAACTGTATACAGAAAACTAAAAGACACTGATAAAATAAATTGAAGGCAAAGTAAACGGAGAGAGAAATACTCCATATTCCTGGGTTGGAAGAATCACTATTGTGAAAATGATTATACTACCAAAAGTAATCTACAGATTCAATGCAATCTCTATTAAATTCCCAATGGAATTTTTCATAGAATTAGAACAAAAATTTTCACAATATATATGAAAATACAAAAGACCCTGAATAAACAAAACAACCTTGAGAAAGAAGAATGAAGCTGGAGGAATCAATCATGATAACTTCAGACTATACTACAAAACTATAATGATCAATACAGTGTGGTACTGGCACAGAAAGAGAAATATAGACCAATGGAACAAGATAGAAAGCCCAGAAATAAACCCATGGACCTATGGATACTTTATTTTTGACAAAGACAAGAATATATAACAGGGCAAAGAAGGTCTCTTCAATAGGTGTTGCTGTGAAAACTGGACTACTACATGTAAAATAATGAAATTAAAACACTTTCTAATACACCATACACAAAGATAAACACAAAATGGATTAAATACCTAAATGGAAGACCAGAAACTATAAAACTCTTAAAGGAAAACATAGGCAGAACATGCCATGACATAAATCACAGCAATATCATCTATGATCCACCTCCTAGAATAGTGGAAATAAAAACAAAAAGAAACCAGTGGAACCTAATTAAACTTAAAAGCTTTTTTTACAGCAAAAGAAACTATAAAAGGTGAAAATACAATCCTCAGAAAGGGAAAAAATAATAGAAAGTGAAACAGCTGACAAAGGATTACTTTCAAAAATATACAAGCAACTCATACAAGTCAATACCAGAAAAGCAAAGAATTCAATCAAAAAAAAAGCATATGTAAACCCATGGTGATATCATGACATTGTATGGCAAAAACAAGTAAAAAAAATAAATTAATTAATTAAAAAAAAATGGGCAAAAGATCTAAACAGACATTTCTCCAAAGAAGAAATACAGATGGTTAATAGATGAATGAAAAGATACCAAACACTACTCATTAGAGAAATGTAAATAAAAACTGCAATGAGATATCACCTCACATAGGTCAGAATGGCTATCATCAAAAAATGTAAAAACATTAAAAGCTGGAGAGGGTGTGGGGAAAAGAAAACCTTCTTGCACTGTTGGTGGGAATGTAAGTTGATACAGCCACTATGGAGAACAGTATGGAAATTCCTTAAAAAAAAAAAAAACTAGGAATAAAACCACCATATGACCCAACAATCCCACTACTAGGAATATATCTTGAGGAAGCCAAAACTGAAAATACATATGTAACCCAATGTTTATTGAAGTTCTGTTTACAATAGTTAGAACCTGGAAGCAACCCAAAACGTCTGCTGACAAATGAATGGATAAAGGAGCAATGATACATATATGCAGTGGAATATTACTCAGCCATAAAAAGGAATGCATTTTAGTCCTAATGAGGTGGGTGAATCTAGAATCTATTATACAGAGTGAAGTAAATCAGAAAGAGAGAAAAAATTATCATATACTAATGCATATATAGTTAGAATTGGACATGGAACAGACTGGTTCCAAATAGGAAAAGGAATACATCAAGACTGTATATTGTCACCCTGCTTATTTAACTTATATGCAGAGTACATCATGAGAAATGCTGGGCTGGAAGAAGCACAAGCTAGAATCAAGATTGCCAGGAGATAGATGAATAACCTCAGATATGCATATGACACTACCCTTATGGCAGAAAGCTAAGAAGAACTAAAGAGCCTCTTGATGGAAGCGAAAGAGGAGAGTGAAAAAGTTGGCTTAACTCTCAACATTCAGAAAACTAAGATCATGGCATCTGGTCCCATCACTTCATGGGAAATAGATGGGGAAACAGTGGAAGCAATGTCAGACTTAATTTTGAGGGGCTCCAAAATCACTGCAGATGGTGATTGCAGCCATGAAATTAAAAGATGTTTACTCTTTGGAAGGAAGGTTATGACCAACCAAGATAGCATATTGAAAAGCAGAGACATTACTTTGCCAACAAAGGTCCTTCTAGCCAAGGCTATGGTTTTTCTGGTAGTCATGTATGGATGTGAGTGTTGAACGATGAAGAAAGCTGAGCACCAAAGAATTGATGCTTTTGAACTGTGTTGTTGGAGAAAACTCTTGAGAGTCCCTTGGACTGCAAGGAGATCCAACCAGTCCATCCTAAAGGAGATCAGTCCTGGGTATTTATTGGTAGGACTGATGTTGAAGCTGAAACTCCAATACTTTGGTCACCTCATGCGAAGAGTTGACTTACTGGAAAAGACCCTAATGCTGGGGAGGATTGGGGACAGGAGGAGAAGGACGACAGAGGATGAGATGGCTGTATGGCATCACCAACTCGGTGGACATGGGTTTGGGTGGACTCCGGAATTTGGTGATGGACAGGAAGGCCTGGTGTGCTGCGATTCATGGGGTCTCAAAAAGTCAGACACGACTAAGTGAATGAACTGAACTGAATGCGTATATATGGAAACTAGAAAGATGGTATTGATGAAATAACTTGCAGAGCAGCAGTGGAGACACAGACACTGAGAAAAAGACTTATGGACTTGGGGAGGTGGGCAAAGAAGGAGATGGTAGGAGGTATTTTACCATATGTAAAATAGATATCCATTGGGAATTTGCTGTATGACTCAGGTAACCCAAACTCAGGCTTGGTAACAACCTAGAGGGTGGGCTAGGGAGGGAAGTGGGAGGGATGTTCAAGTGGAAGTGGATGTGGGAAATCTATGGCTGATTCATGTTGATGTTTGGTAGAAACCAATGATATACTGTAAAGCAATTACACTTCAATTAAAAATAATAATAATAAAAACAAAGTTGTCTACATCAACTCTCTTTAATCCCCCCACCCCAAAATGTGTACATTAGCATATAAGCTTTATAAGAGCTTCCTCTCTGCTGTATACAGGTGTATACTAGCCCAGTAGAACCTGGATCACTGCTAGGAATAAGTAAACAATCACTAGATTAATGGACTGAAAAACAACTATGGGGTGAGAGAGACGTATACACAATGCATATATATTTTGAAGTAGTGAATCTAAAACTTTCATCATGTTTTGAAAAGAGCCTGTAAGCTAATTACCACTGTTGAATTGGTCTGTCTCAATATATTACAGATTGTCTTAGTCCATGCCCTCTCAGCTAGGCCTTGGGGTAGGGATTCAAGAGTAAGCACATTTTGGGAGGTTATTCCAGGTATCACTCACAGGAAAGTTGGAAACAGAGAAAACAAAAGATAGGTGGTCAATACAGGGTGTGTTATCAAGCCAGTTTCTCCTGGCTTGGATCCAGGAGTGAGCAGAATAATCTCACCTGGAGTGTCTAATATTTGAAGAATATACAGAACAGTTGTTAATCATTGTTTGAAGGTTGTTTCAGGGCTGGGTTTAATTATTTGTCTGACTATTCTAATCTGCTAAGTATGAAGGCAAAGCAGCTCTAGTCTCTGTGGAACCCTCAGATAGTCTGAAGGGTGCCCATGTACTGTAATGGTAAAGCCCCAGAGAGGGACACTAACAGTTTCCGCGACAGGCCAACACCAGACTGTTACAGAAACATTGTCCCAAACTCATTACTCTTTGCCTTAAAAACTTACGATAATTGACTGACAAGAGTCAGTTAGTTGACTCTAGGCTTTCAGAGTTTTGTTCTAACTTAAAAATGATGTTGCCCATTAATTGTGACCTCACTTTTGAGCTTGTCCTCTTCTAGCCATTACTGATATTTTACTACATATTCTTGTTGAATTAGTAATAATGACCACATAGTTAAATTTTATTTTTATGATACTTAAAATTATTCTATCATTATAGATTCTTTCTTTCCTTTTAGATTTTATTTTTTAAACCAAGCACAGTGTCTTGTATCTGAATTGTGTTATCTCATATTGCCTTACATGTGTGGAAGCCATTTGAAAGTGAAAGCAAAGCCATTTAACACCTTTAAAATAAAAAGGCACTCAGAAACTTTCCATTGCCTTTGCAACAGAGTATCATCTAAATTCCTGAGCCTGACACATAAGGCATTTCACAATTCAGTAAAATGTGTTACCTTCCTCAAGGGTGTCATTCCATTTTCACTGTTATGTTTGTGTACAAGCTTTTCTCAATATGCAGAAATATTTATGCTTCTTTATTTGGTCCCTTTCTAGTCATGGGGTTGCTCAAATATCAAGTTTCTTGGAATGAGTTTCCTATCTTTTAAGTAAATTTACAGTTGTCTTTTTTTCCACATTAAATAGCACTTTAACTTTGCTTATGTATCTTCATTGCTAGTTAATTGTTATCATTATTATATTCATTTCTTACCAATAAGACAACTTTTTGAGAATAAGGAAAAAAATTCATCAATGAATTTATTAATCAATAATTTCAAAAATGTATTTATCATTCAATGAAATTTATTCATTAACCCTATGGTAATGAAGCTTATTAGCTTAGGAATCGTGTAGGTATGTGAAATTATATCCCATTTTTATTATAATCAGTTATGAGTGTATTTGGTTACATTACTTGACTTTCTTAAGCTATTCTTTGATGAAATGGGTATATTAATAACCCATAGCTTCTAGCATCATTGTTATCAATGAGCTAATAATTGCAAAGTATGTAAAAGAGTGCTTGGCATAGTATATTTCAACTACTAATAATAGTAGATGCAATGATAGTAGCCTTAGTTGTAGAAGTACTGATAAAAGTAGTAATTCTTATTTCTTATCATGCAGAAATTTATTTCCCTTGAGATGGAAATGGCAACCCTACTCTAATATTCTTGCCTGGAAAATTCCATGGACAGAGGAGCCTGGCAGGCTACAATCCAAAAAGGTTGCAAAGAGTTAAACATGATTGAGCATAGAATTTCTATAAAAGTGTCAGTTGAGTAAATGAAAGAATAAAAGAATTAAATGTGGGAAGTAGCAATTCATACTATATTGCATTTTAGCCACAATGGAACAGACAATATCCCTTTTAATAGTGTCTCCTTGTGATGACAAGCTTACTAAACTGAATACTACACAAGTACACTTGATATCAGAAAAAGAGATATAAACAGGACTATGCAAGTGCCACTATGTGCTTGTATGTGTTGTATGGACTGGCAAGACCACCATCTTCCCTCTCAGCAATAAGCCTATTCTTTATAGCTTCTTTAACCTATCATATTTTTTCCTCTTTGCAGGGAGTTAAAGAGTGGGAGCTTTTCCATGAGGAACAAAGGCTATGATGGAGAACCTGACACTGGAATTTATTATTATCTTTGTGCTGCTTGGGTGTTTGTAATAGCATGAAGGGAAAGTTACTTATCTAAATTTTTGTTATCACTCTCTAATCCAGCCTGACCACTTCAAATGTTTATGCCACTCTCTTATAGTTGTCCAATAAGTACAAAAAGTAAATTATTTTGAGATTATTTATTTTACAATGTATTTTGCTGTTGTTCAGTCACTTAGTCATGCTAACTCTTTGGGACCCCATGGACTGCAGCATGCCAGGCTTCCCTGTCCTTCACTATCTCCCAGAGTTTGCTCAAACTCAGGTCCACTGAGTTAATGATGCCATCCAACCATTGTCCTCTGTCACCCCCTTCTCCTGCCCTCAGTCCTTCCTAGTATCATGGTCTTTTCCAATGAGTTGACTCTTTGCATCAGGTGACCAAAGTATTGGAGCTTTAGCTCCAGCATCAGTCCTTCCAATGAATATTCAGCATTGGTTTTCTTTGATTGACTGATTTGATCTCCTTGCAGTCCAACAGATTCTTAAGAGTCTTCTCCAACACCACAGTTCAAAAGCATCAATTTTTCAGTGCTCATAAGAAATATAAATCAGAATTCTTAGCAATAGTCAGTTTTGCTACATAACTAGAATCATGTAAATATGTTTCCAACTTCTTCACAAAGGATTGTTATAAAATTATTGCATATCTGGGCCTTAGAAAACTCTTTCCTTGAAAAAAATCCTAAAAAAGTTATTTGTATTAAAAATATCAATAATCTTTTAAAAGAATAAACTGCTATTTATCATCTTCCATATAAAGCCCTGTGTGGATGAGATTGTGTGTTTGATAGAAAGTGATGATTTTCAAAAGGGCGATTTAAGATTATAGAGATTTTAGGAAACACAGACAAAAGGAAAGAATGAGCCATTAGTAGCATCATACTAAAAATATATCAAATAGTTTATTATACTGCCTAGGATTTTTGCTACCACTTACCATACAAAACAAAGTGAATTGTCCAGAATGACAACCCATACACCAAGCAGAAGGCTGGATCTGAAGTACTTTACAAAACAGTAGTTCACAAAATAGTTTTATCTCTCAATTCTTTATAAGAAATGTGATTATTTCACAATTAAGAATAAAGTTTTCTCTTTGGGAGCAAAATATAAAAGTTGACATTCATCTTTTAAATATCTACTCATTCAGGAATCACTTAGTGAAAGCAAAAGTTCCTCAAGGGTGAGGCCTTAAACTTTCAACATTTTCTCTGTTTTCTAACTCCAATATTTTTGTTTGGAGTTTTTTGGGATTTTTGTTTGTTTGTTTGTTTGTTTTGTTTTTTTACTAAAGAGCTTTTCCTTTAGAATATGCTAATCCAAATGATTGTAAACTTTGAGTTGAAGATACGCTTGAATGAATATTGGCTTTATTTCCTTTACCAAAGTGTCAGCCTTCAATACCACCCAGAAGCTTCTACATAAGCTGAGCTCTTCAGCTCAGTAAGCTGGTATAAGTGGTATAAGCTACAGGGAGTGCACTTTACCAATTTCCCATAGCCTCCCTATTTGCTTAAAATTTCCTTTCAAAGATGTTGATTTCATTCTATAAATCCCTAAATAGTTTGGGCTCTGGTCCTCTCAGAAATCCCTTCTTCCCCCTCTGCCATATAATGACAACTGAAGCCAGGCAGTGTGTGCTCCTGATGAGAGTTCCCATATTTGAAACATATGGAGTTTTATTTAAAATGGGAAGAACATACCAGAGAGTCATGTATTTCTCAGGAATCCTTGAAATAGCAATATTTGCCATATAGTCTAGTAGACCTAGAAGGGTATATGATGTATAGCACACATGCAAAAGTAGTTTTCAAATAAACAAAAAGTAGATTCCACAAGAGTTCTTTAGCTCATTGAATTCTAAATCTTACATTGCCAAAATGTGAATATATGTGTAAGTATATTTTTTAATATGTTCCTACTAACAGTATAATTAAAAGTTGACATTCTAGTTTCTATAATTCTAGATGATTTTTAAAATTAGTACTGTAAAAAGCTTACTATTTAATCTGTAAAATACATGATGGATATAAATACATGATGGATATTAATTAGTGTATACTCTCCTAACACTACTTCTTATGTTTAATTTGGTTGAAAAACCATGATCAACTAAGTAAATTTTTAAGCCAAATCATCCATCTTGAGTTTTGCAAATTTGTTTGGACAAATGCTCCAAACTGCTTTACTGCTCCTGCAAATTATATATATATGGTTCATAGTGGACCAATGGACCTAGTGGAATTATATACTTATGGTTGCTAGTGCACCAATGAACAGTGTTCATTTTTGAGAAATGAATATGTTGAGGATCTTATTTTGTGAGACAATGTACTTTGCCGTAAGGATAAAAAGATGAATACAAGACAACTATTCACCTGCACCAACATAGGATTCAGAATAGTTATATTTAGCTACTCACTGTTTCATTATTCAAGAATTTGTTAAATAATTAAAATTTAACATGGAAGACAAAGATTTCATGAGATCAGTTTGCATTGCTTTAGTTGAAAATGACTTTGTACCCTGTTTATTCTGTGAGGATTTAGATATTTATGTCTAAGCTTCTGGGGTGGAGGGATGAATTGGGAGATTGGGATTGACATATACACACTATTGATACTATGTACAAAATAGATAAGAGGATTCCCCAATGGCTCTGCTGTGAAGAGTCTGCCTGCAATACAGTAGAAGCAGGTTTGATTCATGGGTCAGGAAGATCCCGTGGAGGAGGGCATGGCAACCCACTCCAGTCTTCTTGCTATGAAAATTCCAAGGACACAGGAGCCTGACAGGCTATGGTCCATGGAGTCACAAAGAGTCAGACATGACTGAAGCAACTGAGCATGGGTTTGTATTTGTTTTGGGGGATTTGTTGTTGTTATTGTTGCTCCAGATACATAGTGGTGCTAAGATAGCCCAAGAGTTTGCAGATCACAGTTAATGAAAATGATAACTTCTAAAGATGGCCTTCTGGTTCTTGATGATGGAGTGAAAGGACATGTGCTCATCTCTTCCTGAAAAAGCACCAAAATCACAACTAGCTGTTGAACAACCTTCAACAGGAGGATATTGGAACCTGTGAAAAAAAGATACCCTACATCCAAAGACAAAAAAGACACTGTGAGACAGTAGGAGGGGCACACTCACTATAAAAACAAATTCCGTTCACACTGGGTGGGTGACTCACATACTGGAGCAAAACAATACCAAAGAAATTCTCCCACTGTTGTAAAGGTTCTGAACAAAGGGATTTGGAATTCTCCAGGGAATCTGACCCTGAAGGCCAACAGGATTTGATTAGGACTTCCATAGAACTAGGAAACAAAGACTCTAGTCATGGTGAACACAAACAAAACCTTGCACACACCAAAATTCAGAGGAAAGGAGCAATCACTGAAAAGGAGACTTCACCAGAACTACCTGCTAGTGTTGGAGCATCTACTGTGGAGGTGAGGGTCAGCAAGGGCTCACAACAGGGATGGGGGTACAGGCAGCATCAGTCTCAGAAGGTCCCCCTTGGCTTAACTCTCTTGGAAGTTGCATTAACCTGAACATACAGCCCCCATAAGCTGTGTTATATCAGGCCAAAAAGCTACCAAGGAAGGAGTCTAACCTTACCCACAAGCAGATAATTAGATTAAAGCTTTACTGAGCAGGCCCTGCCCAGGAGAGCAAGATCCAGTTTTTGCCACCACTATTCTCTCCCATCAGGAAGCTTACATAAGTCTCTTGGCCTCCTCCATCAGAGGGCAGACAGAAGGAGCAAGAAGAACTACAATCTTACAGAAAATAAAACAAACCAACAAACAAAAAAACACATTTTAGAAATTTAATCATGATGAAAAAGCAAAAATTATGAAGAGACAAGATAAAACCCCAGAAAAACAAGGAAATGAAATGGAGATAGACAATCTTCCAGAAAAAGAATTCAAATAATGATAGTGAAGAAGATACAGGATCTTGGAAAAAGAATGGAGGAAAAAGATTGAGAATATGCAAGAAATGTACATCAGAGACCTAGAACAAAAGAACAAACAAACAGAGATGAATAACACACTAGAAAGAATACATAGAGGAATAACTGAGGAAGAAACACAGATAAATGACCTGGAGGACAGAATGGTAGAAATCACTGCCACAGAACCGAATACAGAAAAAATAATGAAAAGAAATGAAGACAGCCTAAGAAACCACTGGGGCAACATTAAACACGCCAACATTCACATTATAGGGGTCCCAGAAGGAGAAGAGAGAGAGAGAAAGGACCTGAGAAACTATTTGAAGAGATACTAGATGAAAATTCCCCTAACATGGGAAAGGAAATAATCAATCAAGTCAGGGAAACACAAAGTCCCAGGCAGGATAAATCCAAGAATGAACACACTGAAACACATAGTGATCAAACTGACAAAAATTAAAGACAGAAATAAAATATTACAAGCAAAAGGGAAAATGACAAATAACATACAAGGGAACTCCCCATGGGGTTTCAGCTGATTTCTCAACAGAAATTCTACAAGCCAGAAGGGAATAGCATGATATATTTAAAATGATGAAAGGAAAGAACTAACAACCAATAATACTCTACTCAGCAAGACTCCTTCCAAGTTGACAGAGAAATCAAAAGCTTTTCAGACAAGTAAGAGAACTTAGCACCACCAAACCAGCTTTACAACAGATGCTAAAGGAACTTCTCTAAGCAGGAAACAAGAGAAGGAAAAGACCTACATACTGAAAATAAATACAAAGCAATTAAGAAAATGGCAATAGGGTCATACGTATTGATAATTACCTTAAATGTAAATGGATTAAGTACACCAACCAAAAGACAGATTGGCTGAGAGGATGAAAATTTGTGCATGTATGCACTTCCACTTACCACATCACTCTGCTAGACTCCTCCTCAAAAAAAAATTTTTGTAGTTATTTTATATTTTTAGGTTAATCATGTTCCCGTTATAGCTTGCAATTGTAATTACCTTTTTTTAATGGCTATCAATTGTTAAAACTGATAAACATATTTTACTATTGTGGCTAGATAACTATCACTCACTTAATACTAGTGAATCATGATTGGTCAACAGAAAAATAATATAATATATATAAAAATCTGTAACCACTTTTTAAAGTTCAGATGCATATCAGAAGTATCTTAGAATTTTTTTGAAAAATTCAAATGCCAAGGTATTGCTGTTCTTTTGCCAGAGCTCCTGATATGTTTCTAATGAACAGCCATGTTTAAAAACAATGGAGCTCTCGTGGACTCTGTGGAAGAGGACAAGGGTGGGATGATATGGGAGAATGGCATTGAAACATGTTAATTATCATATGTGAAATCAATCGCCAGCCCAGGGTTGATGCTCGGGGCTGGTGCACCAAGATGTCCCAGGGGGAGGGAATCGGAGGGGGGAGGGAGGGGGGTTCTGGAGGGGGAGCATATGTAAACCCTTGGCGGTTTCATTTCATTGTATGGCAAAACCAACACAATAAAGTAAAGAAAATTTTAAAAAAAGAAATGAAATATAACAGGATACGAAAACAAACAAACAAACAAAAAAACAGTGGAGCTATATGAGGATCTTTTACTTTTATCTAGTTTATTTCCCCTTTTCTGTTTCATATTCAGTGCTCACATTTCATTTAGTTTATTTTCTTATTTTTCCATCTCTTTTTTTATATTCTTTCTCAAGCCTTTATCAAGGATAGTAGAAAAGCTTTTGATATATATAACTAATATGTATAATATATATTTTAGAAAACATGAATTTTTGTCTAACTAAAAAGTATATGATATTTTGATTCTGCTTGTTTTACAGTATGAATAGAATGTTAGATTTATATTTAAAAATAGATATGCAATAAGCAACAAGGTTTTACTGTAACACAGGGAATTATAATCAATGTCTTATAATAATCTGTAATGGAAAATAATTGAAAAATAATATACTATAAGTGTAACTGAGTCACAAAATATAAAATTCTACTTTGTGAGATTTTGTAATGTTTATCTTTATGACAATTTTCCTAGATGTGCTATTGACATCTATTAAAATGTATGAGATACAAAATTTTAAATATATTTGTGTGGAATATAAGATTAATATAAATTAATTAATTATAAATCTATAATATTTAAATTATTAATGACATCATTCAAGATGTTACTATTCTTATTTTTCTGCACTTGTTAATGCTAATGCCTCACTATTATTATATAAATTTTTCTCCCTTCTATTTCTTCTGAGTTTTCTTTATATATCTTTGTTTCTCTGTTGTTAGGTATCTAATGGTTTATGGTGTCTATCTTCTTTGTGACTTATACTTTTATTTTATTAAAATATTCATCTTTGGACAAATGAAAGTAACAGTATTCAACATTTTAGAAAGATGCATTCCTTACTAGAGTAATTTTGTGATTAGCTAGAAAAGCTTTAGAAATAATAAAAGCAAAAATCACAAATAAGGAATCAACTCAATGAACAGGGATATTACCTCTGACAAAAATTTATCTTAGAAATTTTATGTTTTAGAAATTCATCTTTTGAAGAGTTCAGTCCTATGCGAAAAAAAAAATCATAGAACTTTAATATGTTTAGTGAAACTAAATTTAGCTTTATTCTTAACTAAAATTCTAATGTAAAAGATTTAAGTAAAGAGGTTGTTCTTGTTGTTCAGTCACTCAGTAGTGTACGACTCTTTCTGACCCCATGAACTGCAGCACACCAGATTTCCCTGTCCTTCACCATCTCCTGGAGCTTGCTCAAATTCATGTCCATTGAGTTGGTGATGCCATCCAATCATCTCATCCTCCATCATCCCCTTCTTCTCCTGCCTTCAGTGTTTCCCAGCTTCAGGGTCTTTTCCAGTGAATTGACACTGCAACAGGTGGCCATAGTATAGGAGTTTCAGCTTCAGCATCAGTCCTTCCAATGAATATTTAGGGCTGATTTCCATTAGTGTTTACTGTTTTGATCTCCTTGCAGTCCAAAGGACTCTTAAGAGTCTTCTCCAACACTGCAGTTTGAAAGCATCAATTCTTTAGTTCTCAGACTTCTTTATGGTCCAACTCTCACATTCATACATGATCATTGGAAAAACCATAGCTTTGATTATATGGACAAAGTAAAGAGATAATCTACTTTAGGTAATCATTTTATTACTTGCCAAATTCATCAATATTTTACACAATATAAAATCTTGAAAAGCTTATTATAAATGCTTATCATCCCAAATTTTACTTGAAATTGATAGAAGAATCTAATACATACCATTAATATAAAGTAAGAATAATTTTTGTATTCTACTCATCTAGCTCACAAAGGAAAGCAAAAATTAAATGCTTGAATTCACATTTGCAAACAGAAATGACTAACTTGAGGGTAAAAATTAAATGCAGGTCTCTTTGTTCAAAATTACGAAGAATTTCAAGATGACAGAACAGAAGCAGAGCATTAAACCAAGTCAGGGCCCTTCTAAGCAGGAAACCCTGTGGACTTCACAGATCCCAGTTTCATGATCAAGAAACTGTCCCTGTTCACAAGTTCTACAGTGTTATGTACAGATTTTCCTACGTACAGTATTCCAACATCAGTTTTTGATGATCAGTCAGTCCATATTTATCGTTTTCTGAGAATTAATATTTAATCATTTTAAAATGGACTTTTGAAGTTTCAACATAGTATTTTTTGCACATATATTTTGAATCCTAGGCTTTTCTGGTACATATTGATAATATTCTGATGCTTGTGATTTCAAGTCTATAATTAGTATGCATACCTTATTCTGGGAAAATTAAACAATCCTTTCTAATGCTAAAGTTTCCTTTTTAAAATAAATCCTCTTGTTAACAAATCCAAATGCATGTGCCCAATGCATAGTGACACCAAACAATACCCAAACACTGGAGTATAGAGAAAAGAGAGTTTTATTGACAGCCGTACAAGGAGACAGGTAGTTCATGCCCTAAAAACCCTGAACCTGTCGATAAATTTCAGCAAAGCCCTTTTATAGGCTAGGTGGGGCAGGGGGCTTTGTTAGTTGTTGCAAACTTCTTGGTGTCAGACCCTTCGTTCTTGAGGTAGGCTATAATGTTCCTGTAAACTTCCACCAAAACAGATAATCTCTGTTCTAACAAGAAAGATCAAGATCTCACGATCCCAAGGTCATCTCTCATCCTCTGAGGCCCAGTCTCTGGCTAAAAGGAAGGGATCCCTGCACAGGTCAGTTACTCTACCCAGGAGCATTCATCCAGCACTCGGTCTAGGTGCTCCTGCCAGTGTCCAGGCCTGGCAGAGGAGGCAGATCTCAGCTAGTAGCAATCTCAGGGCCAGGAACCGAGATGCTCCCTCCTCTCTTTCATCACTGAAAGAACAAGGTACCAAGTCATGCCCCTCAGGAATCCCAAACAGTAACCAGGTCCCCTGGACTGTGACCCATGAAATCTGTTGCCTTTAGGTCATGAAAGTTAGGGTAGGGAAAAGATTGACTATTCCTTCAAAGCCTGGGCCCTGACAGTGGGCAACCATGTCAAGGGCTCTGGAACTCTGAAGGACTTAGCCCAGCCTGTCCCTGGCTTACCCGCCTCCAGTTGAGACCAAATTGTTTGGAAGAGGCCTCTAACTTCCAAGGCTGTCTGCCACCAGGGCCACTTCAAGGCTGTCTATTGGCAGGGCGAGACATCTAACTGTCACACTAAAGGTTGCCTGATAAGGACTACATGCCTGGTCTGTGCCTATGGCAATCCATCTGTATTTTTATTGAGTTCCCACTGTGCTCTAGGCTAAATAATACTCAGTTTCTCAGTCCTGTTTGACTCTTTGCAACCCCATTGACCACCAGCTCCTCTGTCCACTGCATTGTCAGGTGGATTCTTTATCACTGAGTCACCTGGGAAGCAAATAGAGGAGATTAAAACAGACCAAAGTCCTGCTTTCAAAAATTAGATACCTGTGAAGAAAAGAAGCTATAAGGAAAAGAAAAAAAAAAAGCAATGCAGTATCTGGGAGTAAGAGCTTTGCAAAATTGGAAGACATTAAAACCTTCAAGGAGATGTTGGGGAGAACTAAGATGGCGGAGGAATAGGACAGGGAGACCACTCTCTCCCCAATAAATACACCAAAAGAACATTTAAAAACTGAGCAAACTCCATAAAACAACATCTGAATGCTGGCAGAGGACATCAGGCATCTGGAAAGGCAGCCCATTGCTGACGAAAGGAGGTAGGACCAAAAAAAAAAACGTAAAAAGAGAGGCAAAGAGTTAGGGATGGAGATCCTTCCCGGGAAGGGAGTCTGAAAAAAGAGAGAGGTTTCCGAACACCAGGAAACATTCTCCCTGGCGGATCTGTGGCGAATCTCAGACGGCAAAATAACCGGGAGTAAAAACAGATAAATAATTAAGCCCTCCAGAGTATGTCTCTAACTGCAACTCCCAGGGGAGGGGCGGCCCGGGCCCCCCATTCCCCACTAGCCAGCGCGGACTGCTCAGGGAGGAATGGGCAGTGCGCTTAGGGAGAGGACTGGGACTGAAGGCTGGGGCAGCCTGAGGGGCCTAACCGAGGGGGCTAACCGGAGGAAGAAACACCTCCCTCCCCCGCGCTGCCGCCAGGCCCGCACACAGAACAAAGGGAGGCGCTGAGTCAGCCTGAGAGGAGGGCCGGCCGGGGGGAGCTGGGTGGCTGCGGGCTGTGGACCCGCACTGCCGGAGAGCGGCAGGCATAACGCAGCCCGGTGAGGCTTCCGCTGCCAAACTGCAGGCAGAACTAGGTGCTAACCAAGACTTCTGGGGACCCTGGACGGACGCCGCCAGCGATCGGCGCTCCACACACCTGAGAAGGCGCGCCCAGCTGCACGCAGAGAAAACCGAGCGGTTGCGCCAGGGGAGGGGAGAAGCTGCAGCCCCCAACCTCGCAGGGTGGATGACCGAGAGCCTGAGCAGAAGGGGTGGGGAAAGTGCACTCGCCAGGAGCAGGGACAAACCCCAGAGCGCTGAATAGACACTGAAGAGACCAGCAAACAGAAAACGCTAAAATAAGCAGAGGGAACCGCTTTGGAACTGACAGGAGCAGCAGATTAAATCCCTGCAGTTGGTGCGGACTGCATAGAAGGGAGTCTATAGACCGTGAGAAGTACAAGCCGGACCAAGGAACTGTCTGAAAATGAACTGACCCCTTACTGTACACATCAGCACCAGAGAAAGCCTTAGTTATAATTTTACTAGGACCATCTTTTAAATTTTTAAAACTTTTTTATACTATTTTTTTTTATCTTTTATTTTTATTTTTAGAATTTTTAAGTCCCCTATAACCCAGTTATTTTTTTCCTTTATTTTTATTTTCCTTTTTTTTAAATATCCTCTTTCTCCCTTATTGTATTTTCCATCCTGTTTCTTTTCTTTCCTTTTATATCTCCACTTTTTCCCTTTTTTATTTTTAATTGAATTTTTTTTCTTATTTTATTTTCTTCTTTATTTTTCTTTCTTTCTTTTTTTTTTGTAAAAGTATTTTTGAGAATCCAGTCTTTACTCTAGATTTTTAATCTTTGCTTATTAGTATATGGTATCAACTTTGTATCTTTAAGGATCCAAGCTTCAGTACCCATTGTTACTTGGGAGTGAGATCATTGGCTTGACTGCTCTCTCCCCATTCTTGACTCTCCTTTTTTTTTTTTTTTCCCACCAAGTCACCTCCAACATCCCCTTCCCCCTTATCTTCTCTACCCAACTCTGGGAATCTGCTTGAGTGTTACGAGTTGTGAACAACACTGAGATAACTGACCACTGGCTGGATCTGCCTCCGTCCATCTGACTCCCTCTTTTCTCTCTCTGGTCACTTCTGTCTCCTTCCTCCCTCTTCTCCTTTTGGTATAACTCTGTGAACATCTCCAAGGGATCCAGGCTGTGGAGAGCACACAGGGAAGTGATCACTGGCCACTTCACTCCCTCATCATCTGATTCCTCTCTTCTCCTTCTGGTCCATGCCATGTAACACTGTGTACCTGGCTGGGTGTCCCTCACTGTGGAGAAACTTCTCATCATTAAACTAGATGTTCTACCATCATTACTGCATAGATGAAGGAGTCCTGAGGCTACTGGAAGACAGGAGACTAAGCCCAGATCCTGAGAATTCCAGAGAACTCCTGGATCCAGGAGTTAATTAATCAATAGGAGCTCATTAAACTCCTCCACACCAAAACTGAAACCAACCACCCCCCAAGAGCCAACAAGCTCCAGGGTAAGAGATACCAAGCAAATTCTCCAGTAACACAGGAACATAGCCTGGAGCTTCAATACACAGGTTGCCCAAGGTCACAGCAAGCCCACTGACATCTCAAAACTCTTTACTGGACATTTCATTGCTCGTTAAAGTGAGGAAACACAGATCCACCCACCAGAACACCACACAAGCTTTCCTAACCAGGAAACTTTGACAAACCACACAACCAACCCCACCCATAGTGAGGAACCCCCACAATAAAGGGACAACACAGCAAGATAAACAAGATGAAAAGGCAGAGAAATACCCAGCAGGTAAAGGAACAGGATAAATGTCCTCCAGACCAAACAAAAGGCGAGGAGATAGGAAGTCTACCTGATAAAGAATTCCGAATAATGATAGTGAAAAAGATCCAAAATCTGGAAAATAAATTGGAGTTACAGTTCAATAACCTGCAGGCAAGGATTGAGAAGATGCAGGTAAGCTTAAACAAGGACTTAGAAGAAATGAAAAAGAGTCAAAATACAATGAATAATGCAATAAATGAGATCAAAAACACCCTGGAGGGAACTAACAGTAGAATAACAGAGACAGAAGACAGGATAAGTGAGGTAGAAGACAGAATGGTAGAAATAAACAAAACAGAAAGGAAAAATGAAAAAAGAATTAGAAGAAATTAGGACAATCTCAGAGAACTCTGGGACAATGTTAAACACACCAATATTTGAATCATAGGAGTCACAGAAGAAGAAGAAAAAAAGAAAGACCATCAGAAAATTCTTGAGGAGATAATAGTTGAAAACTTCCCTAAATTGGGAATGGAAATAATCACTCAAGTCCAAGAAACCCAGAGAGTCCCAAATAGGATGAACCCCAAGCGGAACACCCCAAGACACATATTAATCAAATTAACAAATATCAAACTCAAAGAGCAAATATTAAAAGCAGCAAGGAAAAAACAACAAATAACTCACAAGGGGAATCCCATAAGAATAACAGCTGATCTCTCAATAGAAACGCTTCAGGCCAGAAGGGAATGGCAGAACATACTTAAAGTCATGAAAGAAAATAATCTACAACCCCGATTACTGTACTCTGCAAGGATCTCATTCAAATTTGAAGGAGAAATCAAAAGCTTTCCAAACAAGCAAATGCTGAGAGGATTCAGCAACACCAAACCAGGCCTCCAACAAATGCTGAAAGATCTTTCCTAGACAGGAAACACGGATAGGGTATATAATCTCGAAACCAAGACAATAAAGTAAATGGAAACGGGATCATACTTATCAATAATTACCTTAAATGTAAACGGGTTGAATGCCCCAACCAAAAGACAAAGATTGACTGATTGGATATAGAAACAAGACCCCTATATATGCTGTCTACAAGAGACCCACCTCAAACCTAGGGACACATATAGACTGAAAGTTAAAGGCTGGAAAAAGTTATTCCATGCAAATAAAGACCAAAAGAAAGCAGGAGTAGCAATACTCATATCAGATAAAGTAGACTTTAAAATAAAGGCTGTGAAAAGAGATAAAGATGGTCATTACATAATGATCAAAGGATCAATTCAAGAAGAAGAAATAACAATTATAAATATTTATGCACCCAACATAGGAGCACCACAATATGTAAGGCAAATGCTAACAAGTATGAAAGGGGAAATTAACAATAACACAATAATAGTGGGAGACTTTAATACACCACTCACACCAATGGATAGATCAACTAGACAGAAGATTAACAAGGAAACTCAAACTTTAAATGATACAATAGACCAGTTAGACCTAATTGATATCTATAGGACATTCCACCCCAAAACAATGAATTTCACCTTTTTCTCAAGTGTACACGGGACCTTCTCCAGAATAGATCACACCCTGGGCCATAAATCTAGCCTTGGTAAATTCAAAAATATTGAAATCATTCCAAGCATCTTTTCTGACCACAATGCAGTGAGATTAGATATCAATTACAGGAGAAAACCATTCAAAAATTCCAACATATGGAGGCTCAACAACACACTGCTGAATAACCAACAAATCACAGAAGAAATCAAAAAATAAATCAAAATATGCATAGAAATGAATGAAAATGAAAACTCAACAACAAAAAACCTATGGGACACAGTAAAAGCAGTACTAAGGGGAAAGTTCATAGCAATACAAGCTCACCTCAGGAAACAAAAAAAAAAGTCAAATAAATAACCTAACTTTACACCTAAATCAACTAGAAAAGGAAGAAATGCAGAAGCCCAGAGCTAGTAGAAGGAAAGAAATCTTAAAGATTAGGGCAGAAATAAATGCAAAGGAAACAAAAGAGACCACAGCAAAAATCAACAAAGCCAAAAGCTGGTTCTTTGAGAAGATAAATAAAATTGACAAACCATTAGCCAGACTCATCAAGAAACAAAGGGAGAAGAACCAAATCAACAGAATTAGAAATGAAAACGGAGAGATCACAACAGAAAACACAGAAATACAAAGGATCATAAGAGACTATTATCAGCAACTATATGCAAATAAACTGGACAACCTGGATGAAATGGACAGATTCCTAGAAAAGTACAACTTTCCAAGAATAAACCAGGAAGAGATAGATAATATTAATAGACCCATCACAAGCACAGAAATTGAAACTGTAATCAGAAATCTTCCAAAAAACAAAAGCCCAGGACCAGATGGCTTCACAGCTGAATTCTACCAAAAATTTAGAGAAGAGCTAAAACCTATTCTACTCAAACTCTTCCAGAAAATTGCAGAGGAAAGTAAACTTCCAAACTCATTCTACAAGGCCACCATCACCCTAATTCCAAAACCTGACAAAGATGCCACAAAAAAAGAAAATTACAGGCCAATATCACTGATGAACATAGATGCAAAAATCCTTAACAAAATTCTAGCAAATAGAATCTAACAACACATTAAAAAGATCATACATCATGACCAAGTAGGCTTTATACCAGAGATGCAAGGATTCTTCAATATTCACAAATCAATCAATGTAATACACCACATCAACAAATTGAAAAATAAAAACCACATGATTATCTCAATAGATGCAGAGAAAGCCTTTGACAAAATTCAACATCCATTTATGATAAAAACCCTCCAAAAAGCAGGAATAGAAGGAACATACCTCAACATAATAAAAGCCATATATGACAAACCCACAGCAAACATTATCCTCAATGGTGAAAAACTGAAAGCATTTCCCCTGAAGTCAGGAAAAAGACAAGGGTGCCCACTCTCACCACTACTATTCAACCTAGTTTTGGAAGTCTTGGCCACAGCAATCAGAGCAGATAAAGATATAAAGGGGATACATATTGGAAAAGAAGTAAAACTCTCTCTGTTTGCAGATGATATGATCCTCTACATTGAAAACCCTAAAGACTCTACCAGAAAATTACTAGAGCTAATCAGTGAATATAGTAAAGTTTCAGGATACAAAATCAACACACAGAAATCCCTTGCATTCCTATACACTAACAATGAGAAAACAGAAAGAGAATTTAAGGAAACAATTCCATTCACCATCGAAACAAAAAGAAAGAATGCTTAGGAGTATTTCTACCTAAAGAAACAAAAGACTTGTATATAGAAAACTATAAAACACTGATGAAAGAAATCAAAGAGGACACAAATAGATGGAGAAATGTGCCATGTTTGTGGATTGGACCAATCAACATAGTGAAAATGAGTATACTACCCAAAGCAATCTATAGATTCAATGCAATTCCTATCAAGCTACCAGAGGTCTTTTTCAGAGAATCAGAACAAATAATTTGACAATTTGTATGGAAATACAAAAAACCTCGTATAGCCAAAGCATCTTGAGAAAGAAGAATGGAACTGGCGGAATCAACCTACCTGACTTTAGGCTATACTACAAATCCACAGTCATTAAGACAGTATGGTACTGGCACAAAGACAGAAATATAGATCAATGGAACAAAATAGAAAGCCCAGAGATAAATCCACGCATCTATGGACACCTTATCTTTGATAAAGGAGGCATGAATATACAATGGAGAAAAGACAATCTCTTTAACAAGTGGTGCTGGGAAACCTGGAAAGCCACTTGTAAAAGAATGAAACTAGAACACTTTCTAACACTATACATTCAAAATGGATCAAAGTTCTAAGCATAAGACCAGAAACAATAAAACTCCTAGAGGATAACATAGGCACAACACTCTCCGACATAAACCAAAGCAGGATTCTCTATGACCCACCTCCCAGAATATCGGAAATAAAAGCACGAATAAACAAATGGGACCTAAATAAAATTAAAAGCTTCTACACAACAAAGGAAACTATAAGCAAGGTGAAAAGACAGCCTTCAGAATGGGAGAAAATAATAGCCAATGAAGCAACAGACAAACAATTAATCTCAAAAATATACAAGCAACTCCTGCAGCTCCATTTGAGAAAAATAAACGACCCAATCAAAAAGTGGGCCAAAGAACTTAACAGACATTTCTCCAAAGAAGACGTGAAAATGGCTAACAAACACATGAAAAGATGCTCAACATCACTCATTATCAGAGAAATGCAAATCAAAACCACAATAAGGTACCACTTTACACCAGTCATAATGGCTGCCTTCCAAAAATCTACAAGCAATAAATGCTGGAGAGGATGTGGAGAAAAGGGAACCCTCTTACACTGTTGGTGGGAATGCAAACTAGTACAGCCACTATGGAAAACAGTGTGGAGATTCCTTTAAAAAGTGCAAATAGACCTGCCATGTGACCCAGCAATCCCACTGCTGGGCATATACACCAAGGAAACCAGAATTGAAAGAGCCACGTGTACCCCAATGTTCATCGCCTCATTGTTTACAATAGCCAGGACATGGAAGCAACCTAGATGCCCATCAACTGATGAATGTATAAGAAAGCTGTGGTACATATACACAATGGAATATTACTCAGCATTAAAAAAGAATTCATTTGAATCAGTTCTACTCAGGTGGACGGAACTGGAGCCTATTATCCAGAGTGAAGTAAGCCAGAGGGAAAAACAACAATACAGTATACTAACGCATATATATGGAATTTAGAACGATGGTAACGAGAAACCTGCATGCGAGACAGCAAAAGAAACGCAGATGTATAGAACAGACTTGTGGACTCTGTGGAAGAGGGCAAGTGTGGGATGATATGGGAGAATGGCATTGAAACATGTTAATTACCATATGTGAAATCAATCGCCAGCCCAGGATTGATGCTCGGGACTGGTGCACCGAGATGTCCCAGGGGGAGGGAATCGGGAGGGGGGAGGGAGGGGGGTTGTGAAGGGGGAGCATATGTAAACCCATGGCGGTTTCATGTCATTGTATGGCAAAACCAACACAATAAAGTAAAGAAAATTTAAATTAAAAAAAAAAAAAGTTCCCACATGTTGCAACTAAAGATCCCACATGCTGTAAGGAAGATCAAATATCCCACGTGCCACAACTAAGACAGTGCACCAAATGCAGTGCAGCCAAATAAGTATTTATAAATAAAGATGTAGAAGCAAACAACAAAAACTTTCTTCCTTCATGGACCATACAGAGGCACAAGAGGGAACTTCACTGGAGAGAAGTGGAATCATTTGCATATCCCTGGAAAATTAAATAAGGTCACACATCATGTTGGAGGGATTTTAGGTAAGACATCCACGATGACAGCTTATAGTAAATGATGGCAGAGAACAGAATGAACTACTAAATGTGAGTGGCTGTGCAGAAATGTCTTGGAGAAAATACTCTCTCCTAGCCATGAGACCCACCATAATTGAAGATGAGGAAATGAGGAGGGGTAGCAAGTCACTCTGGCATGGATCTTTAGAGGGTACTGAGGAAATTTTTCCAACCACAGCATCTTGTCCTCCCTGCCTGCACAGAGGTGTCAGGAGTGGGCCTTTGTGAGGTACAAGCCACCTCAAGGCTATTATTAGCTAGGGGAGCCCCTTGATGAGCAAACAAAGCTGAAGGGTGTGGCTCCCCTTTGCCTATATAAGAGAGAGGTCAGGAGCCCTGGGATAGACGCTAGAGGATTAACTATGACTGATGAGATCTGCATACAGGAAGAGACTAACACAAATGAAGAAAACGCAAACACAAAACAGCTAGCTCCAGGAATCAAAAAGAAGGAACAACAGACTTCTCATCAACTGAAGACCAAGGTCAGATGACCCTACTCATGCTCCTCTCCTCCCCATAGATCTCCCCAACACTCCTATCCTACCCTTGCCAGGCACAAATGCCTGCCTCAAGTCACATCTCTACCCATGAAGCCCCCTTTCCTATAACATTTCCATCCCCCTTTCCCAGACCAAAGTCCTGCTGACTTGGCCTGTTGCCTTTCCAGGTGCAGAAAACCATGAGCGTAAGAAGGACCCTTCAAAATAAATCAAGAAAAAAATCTCAAGCATTCCCCTCTTATCCAAGAGTATCTAACAGAAGGATAAGGCCTACAACATTCATCTGTTACCACAAACTGAAAAACAAATATAAGCACAAGCTGAGTAGCTATAAGAAGCAATGGAAAATCCGACCATTCAAAGTAACTTCCTGTGCAAACCGTAAATGCAGAGCCTGGGTCAGAGCACTAGAACAAGCTGTGTCTATGGAAGCAGCTATGAAGAAACGGTTGAAGACATTGGGACGATTCTGAGACCGCCATGGTATGTGGATGCTGAATACAATAAAATCAGCAAGTTGCAAAAAAAAAAAAAGCCTTCAAGCAAAAATATACAAAGATCATTGAAATATTTATTTATTTATAATACAAGAGATACGATTATATTATATTGTGTGCATTTTATTGATAATAAACAAGTAAAGCAGGGAAATTTGGTGCAAAAGAGAGTATCTATTTATAGACAAATTTCTTATGTAGGTGAGGGGAAAAGAACCCTGTGCATAAAAGAAATGTTTGATTTTAGTAGACAGTACAGAATCTCATTTTAAATGAAAAGAAAGCAGAAAAAAATTCAGGATCAAATAGATGGATAGATTTTGTAGGGTGAAAACAAAGTAACTATTTTTTCTTCTTTTGGTTTCTTCAAGTTAAGAAGTCAGGCCATAAGTCAGAAAAATCTTAATTTTGTTTGTATATGTGTGTGTGAGTTTGATGGATCTTTTTGTACTCTGGTAGACTCTTCACACATTTATAAAATAAAATAAAGTTGCAAAGAAAAAGTTATACTGAATAACTTGTTAAATTGTTTCCAAAATGTTGAGAAGTAATTTTTATATAATAATGTGTGGGATTTTTATTAATGTCTTGTTATAGAACTGAGCAGTAGATTTTAAAACTATATTACTCTGAAACAGTGATGACAGTGTACATATTTCAATACATTTCCAGCAATTGCAATGTGATATTAAATGTATGCATTTTCTGTTTGTGATGAAGTCCACAGACTCTGTTAAAATAGCAATGGTTTATTCTCTATATTTATAATTAAAAGAAAAGATAAATGTAAAGCTAGTCAAAATATTCTGTTTTATTTTCTAATTCTAGTTTATGAAACCTGAATTTCCTTCACCATCCCAAAGCCTGTGTTAATGCCAGATTTACAAACCTTTAAAATATGAGAAATAAAGGAATATAGAAATATACTGGAAAACCAAAGGGAGATGCAAAATTTCTATTTTTGAAATTGAGATGAATTTGACTTTGGTAAACACAAGTTAAGGTGACAGTTTAGGAATTGTATGAAATGTATTATACATTTAAAGTGCAGTAACTCAGTGCAGTATGTATTCTACTCTAGCCAGGTTTAACTGTTTGTGGAAAGACATAATGCTTGGAGCAATGCACTTAAGGAGGGTATGATTTTACAGTTTAATACGGCAGAGGGTGTCATAAGGGGGTGAGAATTATAATAATGCACAATGGAATCAAAACTAGATGAAGAAACTGAGGACACCGAGGTTGTAGGCAGAGAAAAGCTGGTAGAATTAAGTGGCTAGAGCTTCCCACAGGATGAAGAGTTGTTGCAGCTAGTCGCTAGGATAAGTAACTGAAAAGATAAGATGAACTGAGGCTGGAATGCTTGATTTTAAAATTTTTGAGTAGTTTATACATTTTAAAATCTTATTTATATTTGCTGGGTTCAGAGACAAATATTTTATAGTATTCATGCATTATAAGTGTTAGCTTTATTAATTTGACAAATTAACCACTTAACGCTGATTTAAATATTAACACTTCTCCAGATAGTCACAATGTAATTTTGCAGATTTTATGAAATCTTACGGATTTCACAAATCATATCCTCATATAAACAAGCAGTGATGAAAAACTTAAATAATTGCTTCTAAAATACAAGAAAGCACAAATAGTATATGATATATATCAGATTTTTATGCGCTCAATACATAAAATATGCAAAATTGAACAAATTTTAAAAATCAATGGGTATATATATATATATATGTGTGGATTTTAAGTCTTATTACATGGATATAAATATATTTCTTCATTAATTCTTTATATTTATATTTATATATATGTGGATTTTAAGTCTTATTACATGGATATAAATATATTTCTTCATTAATTCTTTATTTATATTTATTTAATCTACTATCCTCTAGATTTTAAGAATGCTTACCAGGTGAAATGTTTGCATTTTGCTAAGATTTACTGCTTAAACCAAACCTAAAAGCAAAAGGAAGAGAGAGCAGGAGAAAGAAGGAGAGAGAAAAGTGGAGGGGGTAGAACTAGAGATGAAGTGAGAGAAGGAGGGTGAATGGTGGAGCGAGAGAGAGAAAATATGCAGGAAGGAGGGAAGGAAAGAAGGAAACAACCAAGGAACCAAATAAAATAGTCTCTAAAACGTTGAGTTTTCAGGATCTGGGTTTTCATCAGTTGACTCTGGTCTGGTCATAGTGCTTACTTTTGAAATAGAACATAAATGAATCTTGAGGTTAGTATCTTTTTATAATAAAATTTTATTTGCTTTATCACTGGTATTTTAAGTTCTTTACTATCATTAGATTTTTTTGTTATTTTAATTTTGGTAGCTATTCCAGAAAGTATGATTTCTTTTAATTTTATAAGACCAGAAGTACCTAATCTACTTTTCTGTCACTGTGAAATATTGATTTAATTATATTATTATAACTGGAAACTAATAATATCTCTCTGAAAATTAGTCTAATCACCTAAAAATTTTATTTCAAAAGATAATGACTGCCTTGTTGACTCTTCTCTCTGGGATTTGTAACTAATATATCATCTTGGAGAACATAGGTTTCAGTTCCTCTTTACCTATATCTCTGATTCTCTAATATTGTTCTTTATTCTTTCTTATTAACATATAAACATATATGCATACATGACTGGTTCCAAATAGAAAAAGGAGTGTGAATTGTATTGTACATACAATACAAGTCTGTGTATTGTCACCCTACTTATTTAACTTATATGCAGAGTACATCATGAGAAACACTGGGCTGGAGGAAGCACAAGCTGGAATCAAGATTGCCAGGAGAAATATTAATAACCTCAGATATGCAGATGATACTACTCTTATGGCAGAAAGTGAAGAATAACTAAAGAGCCTCTTAATGAAAGTGAAAGAGGAGAGTGAAAAAGTTGGCTTAAATTTCAACACTCAGAAAGCTAAGGTCATGACATCTGGTCCCATCACTTCATGGCAAATAGATAGGGAAACAGTGGAAACAGTGGCTGACTTTATTTTTCAGGTCTTCAAAATCACTGCAGATGGTGATTGCAGCCATGAAATTAAAAGATACTTACTCCTTGGAAGGAAAGTTATGACCAATCTAGACAACATATTAAAAAGCAGAGACATTACTTTGTCAACAAAGGTCCGTCTAGTCAAGGCTATGGTTTTTCCAGTAGTCATGTGTGGATGTGAGACTTGGACCATAAAGAAAGCTGAAAGCTGTGGTACATATACACAATGGAATATTACTCAGCTGTTAAAAAGAATACATTTGAATCAGTTCTACTGAGGTGGACGAAACTGGAGCCTATTATACAGAGTGAAATAAGCCAGAAGGAAAAACAACAATACGGTATACTAATGCATATATATGGAATTTAGAAAGATGGTAATGATAACCCTGTATGCGAGACAGCAAAAAAGACGCAGATGTATAGAACAGTCTTTTGGACTCTATGGGAGAGGGCAAGGGTGGGATGATATGGGAGAACAGCATTGAAACATGTAAATTATCATATGTGAAATCAATCGCCAGCCTAGGTTTGATGCTTGATACAGGGTGCTCAGGGCTGGTGCACTGGGATGACCCAGAGGGATGGAATCGGGAGAGAGGTGGGAGAGGTGTTCTGGAAGGGGAACACATGTATACCCGTGGCAGATTCATGTCAATGTATGGCAAAACCAACACAATAATGTAAAGAAAATAAATAAAATAACAAAATAATAACAATAATAATAAAATACAATTCTGCTACAGCAAAAAAAGAAAGAAAACTAAGCGCCAAAGAATTGATGCTTTTGAACTGTGTTGTTGGAGAAGACTCTTGAGAGTCCCTTGGACTGCAAGGAGATCCAACAAGTCCATCCTAAAGGAGATCGGTCCTGGGTGTTCATTGGAGGGACTGATGTTGAAGCTGAAACTCCAATACTTTGGCCACGTCATGCGAAGAGTTGACTCACTGGAAAAGACTCTAATGCTGGGAAGGATTGGGTACAGGAGGAGAAGGGGGAGACAGAGAATGAGATGGCTGGATGGCATCACCAACTCAATGGACATGGGTTTGGGTGGACTCTGGGAGTTGGTGATGGACAGGGAGGCCTGGCGTGCTATGGTTTATGGGGTTGCAAAGAGTTGGACATGACTGAGTGACTGAACTGAAGTATATTAAATATAACATATTTCACATATACATATATATGTATATTTATATACACTCACTGACATACTCATATCATTCACACTCAATGAAAAAATCAAAAGAGAGCAAAGTTTTATTGAGATTAAAATAACAATGCTATCATTTTGACAATTCTGTTATTTTAACTATATTTATATAAACTCAAATGACTTACTCCTTTTTTATTTATATATAATGCTTTCTTTAAAAATATTAAGTACAAATCCAGTTATAATAATTAATTATTAAAAAGTCATTAATATTTTAGTATTATATTAGGCATTTATGTTATCTTTTTAGCTTTTATCATCAAATTCAGGGTTTTTTGTTTTGTTTTGTTTGGCACTATGTTGCTTTTATCATAGATTTCTTATTTAACTGGGAGGGTAATTACAGTATTGTGATGGTTTTTGCCATATGTCAACAGGAATTGGCCACAGGCATACATGTGTCCCTCACATCCTGAACCCCACTCCCACTCACCTCCCCAGCCTATTCCTCTGGGTTGTCCCAGAGCACCATCTTTGGGGGCCCTGCTTCATGCACCAAACTTGCACTTGTCATCTATTTTACATATGATAATGTGTTTCAATACTATTCTCTCAAATCATCCCACCTTAGCCTTATCCCACTGAGTCCAAAAGTCTATTCTTTACATCTGTGTCTCCTTTGCATGTAGCATTCTCAGTCCCATCTTTCTGAATTTCATATGTATATGTTAATATACAGTATCTTTCTTTCTCTTTATCACTTACTTCACTCTGTATAATAGGCTCTAAGTTTATCCACCTCATTAGAACTGACTCAAATGCATTCTTTTTATAGCTAAGTAATATTCCATTGTGGATATGTACTACAATTTCCTTATCCTTTCATCTGCTAATGAACATCTAGGTTGCTTCCATGTCTAGGTATTGCAAATAGTACTACAATGAACATTGAGGTGCATGTGTCTCTTTCAATTCTGGTTTGCCTGGGATGTATGCCCAGCAGTGGGATTGCTGGATCATACAGCAGTTATATCTTCAGTTTTTTAAGGGATCTCCACACAGCTTTCCACAGTGGTTTATCAGTTTGCATTCCCAACCAACAGTGTAAGAGGGTTCCCTTTTCTACACACCCTTCCCAGCATTTAAGGTTTGTAGATATTTTGGTGATGACCAGACTTCCCTGATGGTTTAGACAATAAAGTATCTGTATGCAATGCAGGAGACCCAAGTTCCATCCCTGGGTTGGAAAGACCCCCTGGAGAAGGAAATGGCAACCCAGTCCAGTACTCTTGCCTGGAAAATCCCATAGATGGAGGAAGCTAGTAGGCTACTGTCCATGGGGTTGCAAAGAGTTGGCCAGGACTGATCAACTTCACTTTCACTTTCATTCTGACTGATAGTGAGATGATACCTCATTGTGGTTTTGATTTTCATTTCTCTAATAATTAGTGATGCTGAATACCTTTTCAAGATGTTTATTAGCTATCTATATGTCCTCTTTGGAGAAATGACTGTTTAGGTCATTTACTGACTTTTTGATTGGTGTGTTCATTTTCTCTGGTATTGAGCTTCATCGACTGCTTGCATATTTTGGAAAGTAATCTTTTATCAGTTGCTTCATTTTCTATTATTGTCTCCCAATCTGAGTGTTGTCTTTTCACCTTGCTTATGGTTTCCTTCATTGTGCAAAAGTTTTTACTTTTAGCTAGGTCCCATTTGCTTATTTTTGTATTTATTTCCCTTACTCTGGGAAGGGGGTCATAGAGGATCTTGCTATGATTTATGTCAGATAATGTTCTGCCTGTATTTCCCTCCAGGAGTTTTATAGTTTCTGGTCTTGTATTTAGGTCTTCAATCCATTTTTAGTTTATTTTATGTGTATGGTGTTAGAAAGTGTTCTAATTTCATTCTTTACATGTAGTTGATCAGTTTTCCCAGCACCACTCGGTGAAGAGACTGTCTTTTCTCTATTGTATATTTCTGTCCTCCTTTGTCAAAGATAAAGTGTCCATAAGTGCACAGATTTATCTCTGGACTTTCTGTTTTGTTCCATTAATCATATTTCTGTTTGGGGGCCAGTACCATTAGTCTTGATGATTATTGCTTTGTAGTATAGTCTGAAGTCAGGAAAGTTGATTCCTTCAATAACATTCTTCTTTCTCAAGATTGCTTTGGCTATTCCAGGTCTTCTGTGCTTCAATTCAAATTGTGGAATTATTAGCTCCAGCTCTGTGAAACATACCATTGGCAGTTTGATAGGGATTGCACTGGATTTATAGATTGTTTTGGATAGCACACTCATTTTCAATATGTACATTCTTCCAAACAGAGAGCATAGTATATTTATCAATCTATTTGTATCATTTTTTTATTTCTTTCATCAGTGTTTTATTGTTTTTTGTATATAGGCTACTTTAGGTCAATTTCTTTCTAAGGATTTTATTCTTTTCATTGCAATGGTGAATGGGATTGTTTCCTTAATTTATCTTTCTGATTTTTCATTGTTGGTGCATAGGAATGCAAAGGATTTATGTGTGTTAATTTTATATCCTGCAACTTTACTTTATTCATTGATCAAATCTAGTCATTTTCTGGTGGTATCTTCAGGTTTTTGTTTTTTGTTTTTTTTTAAATATAGAGAAGTATGTCATCTACAAACAATGAGAGTTATACTTCTTTTCCAGTCTGAATTCTTTTATTTCTTTTTCTTCTTTGATTGCTATGACTAGGACTTCCAAAACTATGTTGAAGAGTAGCTGTGAGAGTGGGAATCATTGTTCCTGATTTTAGAGGAAATGCTTTCAATTTTTTGCCATTGAGGATAATGGTTATTGTGTGTTTGTCATATATGATTTTTGTTATGTTGAGATATGTTCCGTCTGTATATATTTTCTTAAGAGTTTTTATCATACATTGGTGCTGAATTTTGTCAAAGACTTGCTCTGCATCTATTGAAATAATCATATGGTTTTGATCTTTCAGTTTATTAATATGGTGGATAGCACTGACTGACTTGTGAATATTGAAAAATCCTAGCAGCCCTGGAATAAAGTCCACTTGATCATTGTGTATGATCTTTTTAATTTATTGTTCGATTCTGTTTGCTAGAATTTTGTTGAGGATTTTTGCATTGATGTCCGTTAGTGATACTTGCCTATAGTTTTCCTTTTTCCTGGCATATTTGTCTTGTTTTGGTATGAAGGTGATGGTGGTCTTGTAGAATGAGTTTGGGAGTTTCCTTCTTCTGCAATTTTCTGGAATAGTTTGAGTAGGATAGGTATTAGCTCTTTAATTTTGGTGGAATTCACCTGTGAAGCGATTTGGTCTTGTGCTTTTGTTTGTTGTAAGATTATTGATTACAATATAGATTTCTGTGCTTGTGATTGTTTTCTTCAAATTTTCTATTTCTTCTTGATTTAGCTTTTAAAAATTATACTTTTCTAAGTGTTTGTCCACTACTTTCAAGTTGTCCATTTTATTGGCATATAGTTGCTCATGGTAATCTCTTATGATCTTTTGTAATTCTGTATTGTCTCTTGTAATCTCTCCATTTCCATTTCAAATTTTACTGATTTGAGTCTTCTCACCCTGTTCTTTATTTTGATGAATCTGGCTAAAGGTTTGTCTATTCTGTTTATTTTCTCAAAAAATCAGCTTTAGTTTTATTGATTTCTGGTAGTCTCCTTCATTTCTTTCTGCTCTGATTTAATTGACTTGTTTCCTTCAACTAACACTGGGGACATTTTTGTTGTTCTTCTTCATTTTCTAATTGTTTGAGGTGTAAGGTAGATTGTTTATTTCATGTTTCTCTTGTTTTTTGAATTAGGTTAATATTGCTATGAACTTCCCTTTACAACTGCATTTACTGAATTCCATAGCTTTCAGGTTCTCGTGATTTCATTATTATTTGTTTCTATTCATATTTTGACAAAATGTGGTCCACTGGAGAAGGGAATGGAAAACTACTGTAGTGTTCTTGCCTTGAGAACCCCATGAACTGAATGGAAGCACAAAAAATAGGACACTGAAAGGTGAACTCCCCAGGTCAGTAGGTACCCAATATGCTACTGGAGATCAGTGGAGAAATAATTCCAGAAAGAATGAAGAGTTGGAGCCAAAGCAAAAACAACACCCAGTTGTGGATGTGACTGGTGATAGAAGCAGAGTTCAATGCTGTAAAGAGCAATATTGCATAGGAACCTGGAATGTTAGGTCCATGAATCAACGCAAATTAGAAGTGGTCAAACAAGAGATGGCAAGAGTGAACATCAACATTTTAGGAATCAGTGAACTAAAATGGGCTGGAATGGGTGTATTTAACTCAGATGACCATTATATTTACTACTGTGGGCAAGAATCCCTTATAAGAAATGGAGTAGCTATCATAGTCAACAAAAGGGTGTAAAATGCAGTACTTGGATGCAGTCTCAAAAATGACAGAATGATCTCTGTAGTTTACCAAGGCAAACCACTCAGTATCACTGTAATCCAAGTCTATGCCCCAATGGGTAATGCTGAAGAACCTGAAGTTGAATCGTTCTATGAAGACCTACAAGATCTTCTAGGACTAACATCCAAAAAAGATGTCCTTTTCATTATAGGGGACTTGAATGCAAAAGTAGAAAGTCAGGAAACACGTGTAGTAACAGGCAAATTTGGCCTTGGAGTACAGAATGAAGCAGGGAAAAGGCAAACAGAGTTTTGCCATGAGAATGCACTGGTCATAGCAAACACCCTCTTCCAACAACACAAGAGAAGACTTTATACATGAACATCACCAGATGTTTGACACTAAAATAAGATTGATTATATTCTTTGCAGCCAAAGGTAGAGAAGCTCTACAGAGTCCACAAAAACAAGACTGGGAGCTGACCGTGGCTCAGATCATGAAATCCTTTTTGACAAATTCAGGCTTAAATTGAAGTAAGTAGGGGAAAAACTAGACTATTCAGGTATGACTGAAATCAAATCCTTTATGATTATAGTGGAAATGAGAAATAGATTTAAGGGACTTGATATGATAGACAGAGTACCTGATACACTAAGGATGGAGGTTTGTGACACTGTACAAGAGACAGGGATCAACTCCATCCCCCCAAAAAGAAATGCAAAACAGCAAAATAGCTGTCTGAGGAGGCCAAACAAAGACCTGCAAAAAGAAGAGATGTGAAAAGCAAAGGAGAAAAGGAAAGATATATCCATTTGAATGCAGAGTTCCAAAGAATAGAAAGGAGAGATAAGAAAACATTTCTCAGAGATCAGTGCAAAGAAATAGATTAAAACAATGGAATGGGAAAGACTAGAGATATCTTCAAGAAAATTAGAAATACCAAGGGAAGATTTCATGCAAAGATGGGCTCAATAAAGGACAGAAATGGTATGGACCCAATGGTAGCAGAAGATATTAAGAAGAAATGGCAAGAATACACAGAAGAACTGTACAAAAAAGTTCTTCAAGACCCAGATAATCACAATGGTGTGATCACTCACCTAGAGCCAGACATCCTGGAATGTGAAGTCAAGTGGGCCTTAGGAAGCATTACTATGAACAAAGCTAGTGAAGGTAATGGGATTTGATTTGAGCTATTTCAAATCCTAAAAGGTGATGCTATGAAAGTGCTGTACTCAATATGTCAGCAAATTGGGAAAACTTAGCAGTGGCCACAGGACAGGAAAAGGTCATTTTTCATCCCAGTCCCAAAGACAGACAATGCCAAAGAATGCTCAAACTACCACACAATTGCCCTCATCTCACATGCTAGTGAAGAAATGCTGCAAATTCTCTAAGCCAGGCTTCAACAGCACATGAATTGTAAACTTCCAGATGTTCAAGCTGGTTATAGAAAAGGCAGAGGAATCAGAAATCAAATTGCCAACATCTGTTGGATCATCAAATAAACAAGAGAGTTCCAGAAAAACATCTATTTTTGTTTTATTGACCATGCCAAAGCCTTTGACTGTGAGGATCACCACAACTGGAGAATTCTGAAAGAGATGGTAATACCAGACCACCTGACCAGCCTCTTGAGAAATTTGTATGCAGTCAGGAAGCAACAGTTAGAAATGGACACAGGAAAACATAATGGGTTCCAAGTAGGAAATGGAATAGATCAGGGCTGTATATTGTCACCTTGCTTATTTAACTTCTATTCAGAGTACATCGTGAGAAATGCTGGGTTTAATGAAGCACAAGCTGGAATCAAGATTGCCGGGAGAAATGTCAATAACCTCAGATAAATAGATGACAGTGCCCTTATGGCAGAATGTGAGGAAGAATTAAAGAGCCTCTTGATGAAACTGAAAGAGGAGAGTAAAAAGTTGGCTTAAAGCTCAATATTCAGAAAACTAAGATCATGGCATTCGGTTCCATCACTTTATGGCAAATAGATTGAAAACAGTGGCAGTTTTTATTTTTGTGGGCTTCAAAATCACTGCAGATGGTGACTTTATCCATGAAATTAAAAGATGCTTGGTCCGTGGAAGAAAAGTTATGACCAACCTAGACAGCATATTAAAAAGCAGAGACATTATTTTGCCAACAAAGGTCCATCTATTCAAAGCTATGTTTTCTTGTTGTTGTTGTTGCTTTTCCATTAGTCATGTATTGATGTGGGAGTTAGACTGTAAAGAAAGCTGAGTGCCAAAGAATTCATGCTTTTGAACTGTGGTGTTGGAGAATACTCTTGACAGTTCCTTGGATTGCAAGGAGATTGATCCAGTCCATCCTAAAGGAAATCAGTCCTGAATAAACTTTGGAAGGACTGATGTTAAAGCTGAAATTCCAATACTTTGACCACCTGATGTGAAGAGCTGACTCATTGATTCTGGGAAAGATTGAAGATGGCAGGAGAAGGGGATGACAGAGGATGCCATTTTTGGGAGGCATCACCAACTCTGTATGTGTGCCTAGTTTTGAAGTGGGTCTCTTGCAGATGGTATTCTTAGGGGTTTTGTTTTTGTATCCCTTAGCCAGTCTTTGTCTTTTGGTTGGAACATTTAACCCATTTACATTTAAGGTAATTATTGAGAAGTGTGATCTTGTTACCACTTACTCTATTGTTTTGGGCTTATTTTTATAAACATTTCCTGTGTTTCCTGTCTAATGAAGATTCTTTAGCATTTGTTGAATATCTGGTTTCATTGCCCTGCTTTCTCTCAGCTTTTGCTTGTTGTAAAACTTTTGATTTCTCCTTTGAATGTGTATGAGTTCCTTGCTGATTAGAGTAATCTCTGTTGCAGTTTTTTTTTTTTTTTCCTTCTATGGTTTAAGTATATCCTGCCATTCCCTTCTGGCCTGGAGAGTTTCTATTGAAAAATCAGCTGTTATCTTTGTGGGGATCCCCTTATATTTTATTTTTTTCTTTTCCCTTGCTGCTTTTAATATTTCCTCTTCCTGTTTAATTTTTGTTAGTTTGATTAATATGTATCCTGGCATGTTTCTCCTTAGGTTTGTCCTGTATGACACTCTCTGGGCTTCTTGGACTTGAGTGGTTATTTCCTTCCCCATTTTAGGGAAGTTTTAATTATTAACTCCTCAAATATTTCCTCAATGCTCTTTCCTTTTACCTTTGTCTTCTGAAACACCTATGAGTTGTATGTTGACACACAACATTATCCCAAATGTCTCTGAGGCTGTCCTCATTTCTTTTTATTATTTTCTCCTTTTTTTCACTCTGCTGCATTTATTTCCACCATTCTATCTTCCCTTTCAACTTATCCTTTCTTCTGCTTCAGTTACTCTATTGTTGGTTCTCTCCAGAGAACCAGTTATTTTATTGTTCATTACCAATTGACTATTATTTATTTCTTCTGCGTCCTTTGCAAACATTACTTGCATCTTCTCAATCCATGTCTCTAATCTATTTATCTGTATCTTCATTTTGCTTTTAATATTTTGAATCATCTTTACTATCATTATTCTTAATTCTTTTCCAAGTAGACTCCCTATCCCCTCCTCTTTTGTTTTGTTTGGTGGGTTTTTATCACGTTCCTTCACCTGCTGGACATTTCTCAGTCTTTTCATTTTGTTTAGTTTCCTATGTTTGGGGTCTCCTTTCTGCAGGCTGGGAGGTGATATTTCACCCTCACTGTGGAGACTGTTCCCTGTGTGTGGGGTTGGACCAGTGGCTTGTGAATATTTCCTGGTTGGGGGAACTTGTGCCTGTGTTCTGGTGAATGGAACTTGTTCTCACCTCTCTGCAGGGCAGTGCAGTGTCCAGTAGTGAGTTTTGGGGCATCCATGGATTTTGGGCTGCCTGTCTCTTAATGTTCAGGATTGTGTTCCAGTTTTGCTAGAGGATTAACATGAAGTGTCTCTATGGAGCTTTCTGGCTCTTGGGTGGAGCTAGGTCTCAGTGTAGGTATGGAGACTTTTCAGTGAGTCACGTCTGTTATTGTTAACTGGGCTCAGGTGTTCTGTGATGGCCCAAAGTCGTAGAGTTGACCTTCTTGCCTCTGGATTTTGGTCTTGATCTCTTACAGTACCATCACAACTTCTCTGTCCACACAGCACTGAAGACAAAACCCCTAGGTTAAAAGTGAAACATCTCTCCAAATCCAGGAATAGCTAAAAAGATCCACAGGGTTATATAGAGAAGAGAAGATGGAGAAGGGAGATAAAATTACCAGGAGGAGAAATGGGGGAATCAAAAGGGAAAAGAGCATTCAAGTCAGTAATCAAATCCATAAGTCAAAATGAACATTAAAAATCAAACTCTTAAAGGTACAAAATTAATAACAAAAGATCAAAAAACAAAAATTAAAAAACCTAGAATAAAACTAGACTCTCAAAATACAATATTAAAAAAAAAGAAAAAAACTGAATCAAACATAAAGAACCAAATTAAGAAAGTATGAGGGGAAAATGAAAAAGAGGATGTGGGAGAAAGTGGAAAAAAATGAGAATATAGAACTTAAAGAAATAATAACATTTTTAAAAAATTAAGTCATAACAATATAGAAAAATATATCTAGAAATTCCTTTGGAGCTCTTGTGGGCAGAGTGGGGTCATTTCAGTGTCAGATAATCCCGTGTTCCAGCTTGTATGTGTTCTCAAAATCTACACTTCCCCCTCAAATGCACAGATTCAGCTTAACTATAGGATTTTAATCTTCTATGCTTTCCACTTTTGGAAAAATTTTCCTTTTCTTTGCCTAGGTTGGCCCCCTCTGCTTGTAAGTGTCTTCAGTGTCAAATCTCCACTCTGATATGAAGGGGCCAAAGTGGTCATTTATTCAGGCTCTTTGCTCAGTTGTGCCATGGAGAGGGAGATGTATTTCAAAAAATCACTGTTGAGATGTGTGGGGAATGCTCACAGCGGATGGACCATACAGAGGTTACCACAGCCCAAGGTGGCATGCATTTCTTATGTCTAACACAGAAGGCTCCTGGGTTCTCTGTAAGGGCACAGTCCTTGGTGGGCTATGCATCTCCTCAGGGGAGCTGTCTTTAGGCTGAGATACTCCTGTCAGGGATCCTGGTCCTGGATCCCTGGAAGACTTAGCTAGTGACTGGCAACCTGCTCACAGCTTGATGGGAGTGTGGTCTCTGTGGCTCAGACTGCAGCAGCCCCTTGCCTTCCACTTCTAGCTGTCACACAAGCTGGCTTGCTCTCCTTTGGTATTCACTAGGGGGCCATTCTTTGTTCTGTGTGTGTGTTTGCTAGGTGCCACAGTGTGGCATTAGAGCCTTCCCCCAGGAAGTGTTTTGTTTTTCTTTGTCTCTCTGGCATTTCCGTTGTCTGGATTGCTATATCACATTAGTCCCCTCAGAGTGTCCTCAGAACATTCAGTCCTGGTCCTTTCCTTATGGACTTAAGGATCAATGATGCAGCCCAAGCCTCTGCACCCAGCCCCACTCACTGCAGGTGGACACAAGAGTGTGAGTTTCTTCTTGGATGCTAATTGCTGTTCAGTGCAAATTCTGTGCTGATTTTGTTTTGTTTTCTTTTTCAGGTTATGCTGCACTCTGAGATCCCAAAGCTCCCCACTGACCCCAGCTGTGAGAAGGTTTCCTGTAATGTCTCCTCCTTCACTACTTCCTCCCCAGGATGGGTCTTTGTCCCTAAATTCTTTGTCTCTTTTTTTCATTGTTTTCTTTTGTCCATCCTCATTTCAAAGAGATTGGTTTGTCTTTCTGGGTATCTGGGATCTGACTCCAATATTTAGAAATTGTTTTGTGAAAGTTGCTTCACTTGCAGATGATTTATTTAACTTCATTTATTTATTTTAATAGGAGGCTAATTACTTTACAATGTTGTAGTGGTTTTTGACATTCATTGACATGAATCAGCCACTGGTGTACATATGTCCCATTTCCTGAACTCCCCTTCCACCTCCCTCCCCATCCCTCAGGATAGTCCCAGCGCACTAGCCCTGAGCACCTGTCTCAGGAATCAAACCTGTACTGGTGATCTATTTCATGTATGGTAACATACATGTTTCAATGATTTTCTCTCAAATGATTCCACCCTCGCCTTCTCTCACAGAGTCCAAAAGTCTGTTCTTTACATCTGTGTCTCTTTTGCTGTCTTGCATATAGGGTCATCATTACCATCTTTCTAAATCTCATATATATATGTGTTGATATACTGTGTTGGTGTTTTTCTTTCTGATTTACTTCACTCTGTATATTAGGCTCCAGTTTCATCCACCTCATTAGAACTGATTCAAATGCATCCTTTTTAATAAATGAGTAATATTCTATTGTGTATATGTACCACAGCTTTCTTATTCATTCATCTACCGATGAACATCTAGGTTGCTTCCACGTCCCAGCTATTGTAAACAATGTGGCGATGAACATTGGGGTACATGTGTCTCTTTCAATTCTGGTTTCCTCAGTGTGTATGCCCAGCAGTGAGATTGCTGGGTCATATGGCAGTTCTATTTCCAGGTTTGTAAGGAATCTCCACACTGTTATCCATAGAGGCTGTACTAGTTTATATTCCCACCAAAAGTTTAAGAGGGTTCCCTTTTCCCTGCACCCTTTCCAGCATTTATTGTTTGCATACTTTTTGATAGTAGCCATTCTGACTGGCATGAGATGGTGCCTCATTGTGGTCTTGATTTGCATTTCTCTGATAATGATTGATCTTGCACATCTTTTATGTGTTTGATTGCCATCTGTATGTCTTCTTCGGAGAAATGTCTGTTTAGTTCTTTAGCCCATTTTTTGATTGGGTTGTTTATTTTTCTGGAATTGAGCAGCAGGTGCTGCTTATATATTTTTGAGATTAATTATTTATTACTTTCTCCCATTTTGAAGGCTGTCTTTTCACCTTGATTATAGTTTCCTTCGTTGTGCAAAAGTTTTTAAGTTTAATTGGATCCCATTTGGTGTGTATGTATATATATATATATATTTGCTTTTATTTCCATTACTCTAGGAGGTGGGTCATTGAGGATCCTGCTGTGATTTATATCAGAGAGTGTTTTGCCTATGTTTTCCTCTAAGAGTTTTATAGTTTCTGGTTTTACATTTAGATATTTAATCCATCTTGAGTTTATCTTTATGTATGGTTTTAGAGTATTCTAGTTTCATTCTTTTACAAGTGGTTGACCAGTTTTCCCACCACCACTTGTTAAAGAGGTTGTCTTTTCTCCATTGTATATTCTTGCCTCCTTTGTCCAAGATAATGTGTCCATAGATGCATGGATTTATCTCTAGGCTTTCTATTTTGTTCCATTGATCTGTATTTCTGTCTTTGTGCCAGTTCCATACGGTCTTAATGACTGTAGCTTTGTAGTATAGTCTGAAGTCAGGCCATTTGATTCCTCCAGTTCCATTCTACTTTCTCAAGATTGCTTTGCTATTAGAGCTTTTTTGTATTTCCATACAAATTTTGAAATTATTTGTTCTAGTTCTCGGAAAAATACCATTCGTGGCTTGATAAGGTTTGCATTGAATTTATAGATTGCTCTGGGTAATATACTCAGTTTCACTATATTAATTCTTCTGGTCCATGAACATGGAATATTTCTCCATCTATTCCTGTCATCTTTGATTTCTTTCATCAGTGTTTTATACCTTTCCAATGTTTTATAGCTTGCTAAATATAGGTCTTTTGTTTCTTTAGGTAGATTTATTCCTTTTTTTTTCTTTCTTTTTTTTTTTTTAAATTTTATTGGTTTTGCCATACAATGACATGAAATCGCGATGGGTCTACATATGCTCCCCTTCCCGAACCCCCCTCCCTCCTCCCTCCCGATTCCCTCCCCCTGGGACATCTCGGTGCACCAGCCCAGAGCATCAATCCTGGGCTGGTGATTGATTTCACATATGATAATTAACATGTTTCAATGCCATTCTCCCATATCATCCCACCCTTGCCCTCATCCACAGAGTCCATGAGTCTGTTCTATACGTCTGTGTTCCTTTTGCTGTCTCGCATGTAGGGTTCTCACTGCCATCTTTCTAAATTCCATATATATGCGTTAGTATACTGCATTATTGTTTTTCCTTCTGGCTTACTTCACTCTGGATAACAGGCTCCAGTTCCATCCACCTGAGTAGAACTGATTCAAATGAATTCTTTTTTAATGCTGAGTAATATTCCATTGTGTATATGTACCACAGCTTTCTTATCCATTTGTCAGTTGATGGGCATCTAGGTTGCTTCCATGTCCTGGCTATTGTAAACAATGCGGCGATGAACATTGAGGTACACGTGGCTCTTTCAATTCTGGTTTCCTCGGTGTGTATGCCCAGCAGTGGGATTGCTGGGTCATATGGCAGGTCTATTTGCAGTTTTTTAAGGAATCTCCACACTGTTTTCCATAGTGGCTGTACTAGTTTGCATTCCCACCAACAGTATAAGAGGGTTCCCTTTTCTCCACAGCCTCTCCAGCATTTATTGCTTGTAGATTTTTGGATAGCAGCCATTCTGACTGGTGTAAAGTGGTACCTCATTGTGGTTTTGATTTGCATTTCTCTGATAATGAGTGATGTTGAGCATTTTTTCATGTGTTTGTTAGCCATTTTTATGTCTTCTTTGGAGAAATGTCTGTTAATTTTTTGGCCCACTTTTTGATTGGGTCATTTATTTTTCTAGAATGGAGCTGCAGGAGTTGCTTTTATATTTTTGAGATTAATTGTTTGTCCATTGCTTCAATATTTTATTCTTTTCATCACAATGGTGAATGGAATTGTTTCCTTAATTTCTTTTTCTCTTTCCTCATTGTTAGTGTATAGGAATGTTAGGGAATTATGTCTATTACTTTTATATCCTGCAACTTTACTACATTCATTGATTAGCTCTAGTAATTTTCTGGTGGCATCTTTAGGGTTTTCTATGTAGAGGATCATGTCATCTGCAAACAGTGAGAGTTTTACTTCTTTTCCAATCTGGATTTCTTTTATTTCTTTTTCTTCTCTGATTACTGTGGCTTAAACTTCCAAAACTATGTTGAATAGTAGTGATTTTTGATGTATTTATGAATGAGAAAATGGCCTCCCTATCGTATTTCTCCACCATGTTGGGACTACCCCACGTCTTATTGTTTAATCATAGCCTTTCAGAGACTCAACTTGTTAGAATTAAATATGGCTATATTTCTTTTTTCCTTGATGATAAAAATCATCAAAAATTGGTGAGTGCTATTTCCTTTAAACTGACTCTTTTGTTTTGTTTTAGTTTCAGTCTTATCTTGATAATTTTGAAAATATTTGCTTTCTGGGGGAAAAAAAAGGTGGGGGTGGGAGTGTATTTTAAAACTGTCCAAAGACATCTGATGAACTATTCTCCAATTTTTTTTTATCTTTTCTGTTTTCTTGAAGAAAGAATTTTATTTAAAACAGTATCTGTTTAACTCTTGCTCTTAGATATTAGTCCTTGTTAATTATATTCATTACAATTACCTTCTTTCATTTTATCCTTGGTATTTTAATTTCTCTATGATGTTCTTTTTCTAAAGAAGTTATGAATTCATTAGACATTTTGCTTTTTGAATTTTTTTTCATATGACTTTCATCGTTTGGATTATAAGGGTATTTTATAAGCTTATTTCTGTGAATGTTTAATTTTATCTTTCATAAATCTGCTTTTGAGCTTCTGATCTTTTTCTGACTTTTTCTTATGATTTTTCATGCCTGTATTACTATTTTTTTTTTTCATCACTCGTCCTTCTATTGTTCTTGGCACTTTTACTGTTTATGTAAATTCTTCCCCTATGGCCTGAGGGTCTAATCTGACCAATGACCTATTTTTGTAAGCAAAGTTTTATTTAAACACAGTCAGAATCACTGGTTTGTATATTTTGTGTTATTACAATAGAGTTAAGTATTCAAGACAAGGTTTGTATAGTCAATAAGATTAAAATACTTGTTACCTGATCATTTACAGGGAAAAATATTCATAAAGCTGCCATCTAGAGGACTTCTTTCAAATCAATAAAGAATAAAAAAGAATTGTCATAAAAAAATATAATGCAGGAAAGCATCAATAGAAGAAAGAACCAAAAAGATTAGCAAAAATAGAGAAGCTCAAAATCATTACTAAACAGAGAATGCCACTTGAAAGAGTAATAAGATGTCACTTTCCACCTGTTAGATTAATGTAAATCAGAAAGTCTAATAAAGTCAAATTGTTCCAAGGACACTAGGATATGAAATACTTGACACCTGGCTCATGTATGCAAACTTTACACCTGTATGCAAACTGGCACAGCCTCCCTAAGATAAGAGTCTTTAGTTCATACTAAATTTGGGGTATGTATATCCAATGACTTAGTATTGCTGTTACTGGATATTACCAAAAAAAAAAGTGTCTCATATAGGTCACGAAGAAATATGTGGAGATGATCACCACAGTATTGCTTCTGATAGACAATGTGATAGACAGGTTGTTGAAGGCAATCTGAACATTTGTTGCTAGATAGATTGACTAGGCAAACATGGAGGATGAACATTATGAAATTTCATCCTTCAGGTAGGAGCAATAAATCAGATCTACATATAGATATACAAGTTTTATAATTATGCTACTAAGTGAAAACAAAATTGTAAAAGATGAAAGTATCTATAATCATATAATACAGAATTAATATAAAGATATGCAACAATATATATCCTACAAGAGAATGCACATTAAAGATATTTGAGTTTTGTGGGAGTTAAGAGGTAAGAAAGAAGGATGAATAGGAGAAGGAAAGAAGAAAGATAAATAAAGAAAATATAACTCTAATTTTGAATCATGAAAGTTTTATTACTTTAGTAGCCAACAGTCATCAATTAGCTACATACTGTTAAACTTACATTTTTCCCTAAACTCTACAGGTAGCACATTTATTTATTCAAAACTTTTTTATCACCAGTAGGTCTTTTCTCTAAAGAAGAAAAATGAGCATTCATCTTTTTTTCATGGATGCTGAAATGAATAAAGTTTTTTTGTTGTTTTTTTAATGTAATGGATTTCACTTGAGTGCAGTGGATTGACGTTCCCTGATCTTACACAGCATCAATCTATTACCACCTCAATGGGGGTCGGGATAAATTTTAATATCCTCTAAATTATAAAAATTGTTCTGATTATAATTTTTTGGTTAACACTCTAACTTAATGAAGTTTGAAACATTTTCCTCAATTATATATATTTATACAAATTTAAATATTATACCAGGGAAGAGTTTCTATTAAAATTTTATTTGGTGCGCTTGCTTTATTATTTGAAATTGCTGTAAATGTAATGCATGTTTTCAGCATTAAATAAGCCATGAGTGTGTAAATAGCCAAACATTAAAACCATGATCTATTTGGGCCTTACCTAAATTGACATTTTCTGTGCTTAGAAGTACCACAAACTTTCTAAACATATTATATAACTTAAGAGATGTGAACTCTGTTTTGTATCCTGAGGAGATAAGATTTTCCACAACTAAGATTTTGGTTCAGACATCTGAAATACACTTTGAACTAAATGAAATTCAGACAATGTGTTGCACATGATTAAGAGGATAAGCAGAGTCATTAATTAAACTGACTAATGGACTACAGAGTTCTAAAATGCCCAAACATCATCTTGATGAAAGGAAGGCATTTACTTATTAATTTTCCTACATAGATCTTATTTTGGTAGAAGGAGATTGGATTCATTACTTTACCCAGACTTGGTGTTATTGGCCTGGGGGAATATTGCCCTCCTTATCATATAAAAACCCTAGCATTTGTATGTTCCATATCATTTCAAAAAACCTATCTTATCTGTTCTTTTTAAGTAATACAATTTCATGAAGACTTCAGATCAGTCAACACTAGATAACAGACTTCTATTCTTTCATATAGAATTTATTTAACTGTATAAGGTCCCATTAGGTTGAGCAACCAATAGATGTAATCACACAAGCATGAGGGCCTTATTTACAGAATACAAAAGAGATTCATTCAACAACTTGCTTTGTTTTAAAAGATAAAATCTATTTCTGAAAAATTACAGATTTTACAGCTCACATGTTTCTTTTACAACAGTTTTCTTTACACCATAAATCAACATAGGAAAGGAATTTTTTTGAATGTTATAGTATTACAGTACTGCTTTAAAGCACTAAAAGAGAATTCTCCATATATATAGTCATTGATGAGTTATAGATGTAGAAGTGTACTATTTTTATAGAGGATTCTGCAAGCTAGAAGACTTCTGACACTACTGAGAAGACAAGTGCTATTGGATTCTGGATGAGGTGGCAGGAATATAAAATAAATGGATGTGAGGGAAGCACTAACAAGTCCCTAGAGACTTTATAAATAGAAAGACACTGGTCTGTTTCATAAACTGGATACACCTATTGGAAATAAGTATGTAAGAATGACAACAATGAGTTGTGGATATAAGTTTTGTTAGTCAATGCAGGTAAGAGATAGGAAGGGCACTGATGCAGTTGCTAAGATGGAAAATTTGCAATCAGTATAATACTATAGAGAACTGAGTTAGGAGCCAGAAGTTCTAAATTTTAGTTTAATCTCCACACCTTCTTAGCTCTATGAACTTTATCTGCTGGCTGAAACTTATGTGATCTCAGTTTCTGAATGAGAAAATATGCAGAGTAATATTTACCATTACAAGATTGTTGTTATAATTAGTGATATATGCAAGATAAGTTTTCATAACTGGAAGTACTTGTTATGATGTTGAATGTATTCATAACAAAGAAGTGTACCACAGAACAAGAAACATATCATTACTTATTACACATATACAAATGTACATACATAATTATGTTTAAATTTAATACAATAACATATGAGAATTTCCTCAGTGTTAAAAGGAAAAACACCCAGTGTTACAATCAATAGGAAAACAGACAAAGTGTATCTCAAAAGTGATATTTATTAATATTTAGTGAAGATAGAAAATGAATCATCTACATTTCTACTAGAACCACTAAACAGGTAAAAATATTTCATTCATAAAGCCTACAGATTTTTTGACAATGTCACTCCTGAAGAGGGCTCCTATATAGCCTTCCCTGGTGGATCAGGTGAAAAAACCCACCTGCACTGCAGGAGACTCGGGTTCAATCCCTGGATCAGGAAGATCCCCTAGAGAAGGACATGACAATCCACTCCAGTATTCTTGCCTGGAGAATCCCATGGACAGAGAAGCCTGGTGGGCTTCAGTCCACGGGGTCGCAAAGAGTCGGACAAATCAGCTAAGAGTGACTAACACTCACAGATAATAGGGAGCAACTAAATGTGAAAAAATTACATTAGTTTTTCTTTATGAATTTATTGCTTTATCTAATGTTATACATAAACAGAATTTATGCATGTTGCTACTCACTGAGCCTAATGAAACTCATGCATTTAATGATACACTGAAATTTATCTGACACAATATACTGAGAATAATCCCTGGTATTTTGAATTCCTGCCTACTCCCTAGATACTCTATTGTTGTAAAATTTATTATTCACATATAATATTAGCATCTATAATAAATTCTACCACTTTAAACATTTTTTAATAATAAATTACTCATTTCTAGTTCTGATATATTTGGTTTTATGTGCTAACTGCTAAGTCTCTTAAGTAGTGTTCAACTCTTTGCAACCTATGGATCATAGCCTGTCAGGTATCTCTTCCCATGGGGTTCTCCAGGCAAGAAGACTGGAGTGGGAAGCCATGCCCTTCTCCAAGGGATCTTCTTAACCCAGGAATTGAATCTGAGTCTCTTGTATCTCCTGCATTGGCAGGCAGTTTTTTTTACCCGTTAGTACCACCTGGGAACCATTAGAGTTTACAAGGAAAACATATTCTTTAATTAGTATGCTCATTTAGTTATAATTTTGTTTGATTTTTAAAGATTATTGAATTTTAATCTCTTAAAGAATAATTTTAAAAATAGAAAATCTGAACTGGTGAAGAAGCAGTAGTTTATTTCTAAAGAATTTTCTTAGATTTAATATGACATTGTCCCAATTTAGTTTTCAACAAAAAATTGGGTAATCATGTGTCTGTCATTACAAATTATTTTCATACTTTCCTGGAAAATTGAAATTAACATTATTTTAAACACTGGAAAATTAAAAGATGTCATAACAATGATTTAGATGAAAATTTACTAACTATCCAAATTCAACTTCAAGTCATAGGTGCTGTTTGTTTCCATTTTCAAAAAAAGAAGATACACAAAAATCTTAGAAAGGTATAACATTTCTTAAAGAAATATATTTCAGAAAGTAAACACAGTTTATCTACCATCTATTTATATTAATTAGTTAATCTATATTTCATACTCTTATGAATCTTCCTCTACCATAATGATATATCCTCTATAGTGATAACTATATTTCTAGTTTTTTAATATAAAATTATTTAATATTAGTATTTATGACTAAATATCAGAGACAATTTTTCTCTCTTCTAGAGTTTTAAATATTTTTCTATTGGACTTGAGATTTAAGCCACCCGCACAAAAAATCTTTCTAAATTCTGATTTATCTGTATAATTAACTGGCAGCTACTATCAGAGTAATAGATACTTTTTATAAATTTGAATGTATAATCATTAATTCATCATATTTATCTGAATTATATGAAATAATACATTGTGCTCCCTGAAATGATTCCCACATATCATTACACTGCAGAATAATTTGGTTTATTATTTTTAAAATAGTCTTTGAACATGGTGTACTGACATGTTTTATTTCCCCAGTTACTTGGAGGTGGTTTGCAGTTTTCACATCAATCCACAGTAACCAGAAGTTATTTTCCATAAGAGACAATAACAAATTCAATTGACGAATTGTGTTTGCTAGTGAAAACAGCATTTCATTATTATCTAATAATGAAATAGCTAGTATACTGTCACTAATCAAAGTCTGTAACTTTTTTTAAAGTAGTATAGGTTATTTGTCATAACAGCTGGATAATTGTCAGGATGCAAGGAAAACTGAAATTTACTTGCGATAAACCCCTGAATGGCATTGCTCTGTGTGTCTGATGCATTCAGCAGAAAGGTCAGTCAGGCAGCAAAAGCCAATTATTTTCCTAAGGTTGAGCTGATATTGATTTTTACACCAGAGGTTGTGTAGTGGGTGGTCCATGAATATCTACAGAATTCATTTTCATCTGGGTCCTAATGCGGCAGAGCAGGTATAGAAACAAAATTGCCAACCTACAATATCCATGAATATTTCTTAAAAATAGAGAAATATTAAGGGGTTTCCTTCCCAAAAGGACTCATTAGAAATCAGTGTAAGAGCTAGAAAACAGAATCAAGACATGGAATTTTCAGATCATATAAACTACTTATACACTGCTATGGGATAAATTCCTTTTTTTTTAGGTTGTCTGATATAACTCCAAGTCATAAAAGATGTGCCTAGCTATAACATTACACATGTAAAAGAATCACCCAAACACTCTTCCCCTTAAAGCATAAGAAAATTAGCACAATATCAAAGACTACAAAAGAGAACAATTTTCTTACATTCATCTATGTTATCCAATCTCCCACTCCAATGTTGTAGATTCATTATAAATGAGACAAGAAACATGATGTTTATATCCAGAATGTATTCAGCTAACAATAGAGCAGGGTCTAGAATCAGTTCAGCATAGTTTTGTGGACAATGTACCGTGTGTGTGTTCATTCATCTGTCTGTGCATATGGGTTTTGGTGTATGCATGCAAGTAAGTGTTAGTGTTTGTCTCTGTATGTGTGTGTGTGTGCTGTGAGAAAAAGAAACAGCTATATGTCCTGGACAAATAAATGTTTTAATAAGTGTATATCACTTTTCAGTTGCTTAACTAACTGTTTCTAGGGAGTAGAACATTTTCTGCTACTTTAGAACTTTTTTTTTCATCTTGCTAATTATTAGAAAGGAATCAAATAAAGTAAAATAAAATAACATATGAGAATTTCATCAGTGTTGAAAGGAAAAACATCCAGTGTTAGAATCAATAGGAAAACAGACAAAGTGTATCTTAAAACTGATATTTATTAATATTTAGTGAAGACAGAAAATGTATCATCTACATTTCTACTAGAACCACTAAAAAGAATTAATTAATACCATTTGCAGCAACATGATAGACCTAGAAATTGTCATACTGAGTGAAGTAAGTCAGACAGAGAAAGAGAAATATTGTTTGATATTGCTTATATGTGGAATCTAAAAAGAAGTGATACAAATGAACTTATTTACAAAACAGTAACAGACTCACAGATTTAGGGAACAAACTTATGGTTACTAGTTTAAAAAAATGATGGAGGGGATAGTTAGAGAGTTTTGTATCAACATGTACACACTGTTATATTTAAAATGGATAACAAACAAGTATCTATTATATAACACAAGGAACTCTTTTCAATGTTATGTGGTCTTCTGAATGGGAAGGGAATTTGGGGGTAAATGGATACCTGAATAGGTATGGCTGACTCTCTTTGCTGTCGATCTGAAACTATCACAACGTTGCTAATTGGCTATACTCTAATATAAAATAAAGTTAGAAAAAGGATAAGACTTCTATTTAAGATGACTCTTTATATGAAACCTGCAAAGAAATGGTAATGTTAAATATAATTTTATCATGTTGAAAATAGCAATATTTCCATCACTTTAAGTTCTTTCACCTAAAACTGTATTTTCTTTAAAGTTATGTTTTACTTCTAAAACATTCTCTTTGTTTTACCATTATCAAGAAAATTTAATAAATCAATCTAGTTAAAGGTAAAGTGTCCGGTTTTATAAAGATTAAATAACAATTACTGTGACATATGGATTGATGGTGAATTATTAAATGATGAGCTGACTATTAACATGATCCATAAGGATATAAAAAACCGTAAGTTAGAAATTTTATAATTCTAAACTTTCCATGAATATTTTGGAGATTCAAAGTTCAATGCTAAGGCAATCAGTCGAGATGATCCCATAAAGACATCTTTTTCTAATCTATAGTCACTTATCTGCTGATTCCATTTTGAGTTATGTTACTTGCCAAGGTTTTGGGTAGATGGTGATTTCATTGGTTGGCATTTAAATGAATTTCTGGTAACTTAATGTTAAGTGCAAAGTCTTATTTCAAAGAGCCAACAAAGAATAATTGATTGAAAAAATTAACAGTAAAAGATGTTATTATTAGGAAGTAATGTGGTCAGAAACTTTTGCTTTGATGGACTAGGGTGGATTTTGAAGAAAGATAGTTTTATCTGTCTCTGTTTTTCCGGTGTACTGAGATTTGCACACTTTCTTGCTGACAGCTATAGAATAGACCCAATCTCATTTGTGTTCTGTGTCATGTACACTACTATCAGTTCACCTTGTCTTTGAATTAGTATTTCTTTACAATTTAATATACTCCAGGATTTCATTTTTATATTTTTTAACAAAATGATTGTTAATGTTAATGTGTTTTACAAAGGAGATAGGTTAGACATAGGAATGATGATCACTTTAACATGCTTTTAGAAAAAAATTAAATGATGCAGATTAGATTTTATAATTTAACTTTGTAAATAAAATATTGATTCATTTTTTCACATATATAATTGCACATTACTATTCTAATAACTTGAGATTCATATTTTTATAGGAAGCACAGAAATAGGGAAGCAAAATAGATTAATGTGAGTCATAATTTCATGCCTAGTTTATTTTATGTTACGCTAAGAATTTTATGATTTTATGAATCTCTCATTAGAAAACACTTACATACATTGGATAGACTGGCGAAATAGCACCTTACCTCCTGACATTGATATTTTTAGCTAAGATTTGCTTGATTTAAAAACAACAAAAATTTTTCATTATTATAGTAGTTCTTTTAATACATTTTTCTGCTAAAGAATAATACTAAATTTCATTTGAGTTTTAAATTGTTTAGAATGTTGAATACTTTATGTTCCTAACCTCTAGTAGCTTGGTCATGAGATATTTTTTAAAACAATATCTGTGATCCAGAAGAAATCAGAAATGAACTATCCATATGTGCATTCATACTAAGCTGCTTCCATCATGTCTGACTCTGTGCGACCTATGGGACTGTAGCATACCAGGCTCCTCTGTTAATGTAACTCTGCAGGCAAGAATACTAAAGTGGGTTGCCATGCCCTCCTCCAGGGGATCTTCTTGACTCAGAGACTGAACCCACAGTCTCCTACATTGGCAGGCAGGTTTTTTTTACCACTAACACCACCTGGGAAGCCCCAATGAACTGACTATTCCCTTTTAAAAGGGAAGATTTAATGTATTTTCTTCAGGAGACAATAACTGTAAAGAACCCACGTGACAATGCAGAAGATGAGACAGAAGAGATGCAGGTTTGGTCCCTGGGTTGGAATGATCCCCAGGAGGAGGGCCTGGCAATCCACTTGCCTGGAGAAATCCCATTGACAGAGGAGCCTGACAGGCTACAGTCCATAGTGTCTTAAAGAGTGGGAGATGACTAAAGGAACTTTTTATTGTTTGCTTACTGCATTTGTTTGGGGGCAGTTTGTGTTTTATCCAAAGTGACTCAATTCTTGAACCTCTCACCTCCCACCTCTTTCCCTCAGTGAACAAGTTTTGTCGAGAAGTAAATTCTTCGCCACATGAAGTCTGACAAAATGTATTTACCTTGCTGATCTCATGTTTCTAATATGTCTGCATTACATGGGCCCCAAGGCTTTCTTTTCCACAGCAGAAGGTTTCTCAGGCATAGAGTCCTGCTTACTCACTCTAGTACTGAACTACTGCTAACCTTATAGCTTAAGCTTTAGAAAGTTAATTTTCATTAATTTTCTACACTTTAATTAGAGTATTACATTTTATAATTGTTTGGTAATTCTCTCTCTCTAAGATCACCCAGCTTGCTATTGTTCGTTGTTCAGTTGCTCAGTCATGTCTATCTCTTTGCGACTGCTCTGGCTGTAGCAATCAAGGCTTCCCTGTATTTTGCCATCTCCCGGTTTGCTCAGAGTCATCTCTATTGAGTCGGTGATGCCGTCCAACCAAATCATCCTCTATCATCCCCTTCTCCTCTTGCCTTCAATCTTTCCTAGCATCAGGGTCTTTTCCAAAGAGTCAGTTCTTCACATCAGGTGGCCAAAGTATTGGAGCTTTAGATTCAGCATCAGTCCTTCCAATGAATATTCAGGACTGATTTCCTTTAGGATTGACCAGTTTGATCTCCTTGTAGTCCAATGAACCTTCAAGAGTCTTCTCCAAAACCACAGTTCAAAAACATCAGTTCTTTGGCACTCAGCTTTTTTCATAGTCCAACTTCTACATCCATACCTGACTACTGGAAAAAATCATAGCTTTGACTAGATGGTCCTTTGTCAGCAAAGTAATGTCTGCTTTTTAATACGCAGTCTATGTTGGTCCCAACTTTTCTTCCAAGGAGCAGGTGTCTTTTTTTAATTAATTAATTTATTTATTGAAGGATAGTAGCTTCACTGAATTTTGTTGTTTTCTGTTAAACCTCAACATGAATCAGCCATAGGTATATATATATACCCTCCCTTTTGAAGCTTCCTCCACCTCCTTCTCCATCCCACCCCTCTAGGTTGATACAGAGCCCCTATTAGAATTTCCTGAACCATACAGCAAATTCCTGTTGGCTATCTATTTTACGTGCAGTAATGTAAGTAACCACATTACTCCTTCCATACTTCTTACCCTCTTCTCCCCTCTCCCCATGTCCATAAGTCTATTCTATAGGTCTGTTTCTCCACTGTCCTGCAAGTGTCTCTTAATTTCATGGTTGCAATTACCATCTTCAATGCTTTTATAGCCCACAAAAATAAACTCTGTCACCATACCATTGTTTCCCCTTCTATTTTCCATGAAGTGAACACACTGGTGATAGTAAACACCCTCTTCCAACAACACAAGAGAAGACTCTACACATGGACATCACCAGATGGTCAACAATGAAATCAGATTGATTATATTCTTTGCAGCCAAAGATGGAGAAGCTCTATACAGTCAGCAAAAACAAGACTGGGAGTTGACTGTGGCTCAGATCATGAACTCCTTATTGCCAAATTCAGACTTAAATTGAAGAAAGTAGAGAAAGCCACTAGACCAGTATGGTAAGACCTAAATCGGATCCTTTATGATTATACAGTGGAAGTGAGAAATAGATTTAAGGGACTAGATCTGATAGACAGAGTGCCTGATGAACTATGGACAGAGGTTCATGACATTGTATAGGAGACAGGGATCAAGACCATCCCCATGGAAAAGAAATGCAAAAGGCAAAATGGCTGTCTGAGGAGGCCTTACAAATAGTGGTGAAAAGAAGAGAAAGGAAAAGCAAAGGAGAAAAGGAAAGATATTCCCATTTAAATGCAGAGTTCCAAAGAATAGCAAGGAGAGATAAGAAAGCCTTCCTCAGAGATCAACGAAAAGAAATAGAGGAAAACAATAGAAGAGGAAAGACTAGAGATCTCTTCAAGAAAATTAAAGATACAAAGGGAACATTCCATGCAAAGATGGGCTCGATAAAGGACAGAAATGGTATGGACCTAATAGAAGCAGAAGATATTAAGAAGAGGTGGAAAGAATACACAGAAGAACTGTACAAAAAAGAACTTCACGACCCAGATAATCACGATGGTATGATCACTCACCTAGAGCCAGACATCCTGGAATGTGAAGGCAAGTGGGCCTAAGACAACATCACTACAAACAAAGCTAGTGGAGGTGATGGAATTCCAGCTGAGCTCTTTCAAATCCTGAAAGATGTCGCTGTGAAAATGCTGCACTCAATATGCCAGCAAATTTGGAAAATTCAGCAATGGCCACAGGAGTGGAAAAGATCTAAAGTATTAGAATTTCTCATATTTTCCTTTCATCTGTTTGCCCATTTTCCAACTGTTATCTCAACTTATCTCTTTCTATAGTACCTTGCTAAAGGCAGCCTATATCATGAATGTGTGCATGTTCAGTCATGCCTGACTGTGACTCCATGGACTGTAACCTGCCAGATTCCTCTGTTCATGGAATCTTCCAGGCAAGAATATTGGAGTGGGTTGCCATTTGTTACTCCAGGGAGTATTCCCAACTCAGGGATCAACCTCTCGTCTCTTGCTTCTCCTGCATTGACGGATGGAATCTTTACCACTGTGCTACCTGTGAAGCTCGTTTTATGTATTACTTTATTCCATGTTGTTTCTTTTGATAACATTATCAAGTATTCCCCATTGCACAACACATTTTATCATTTTTATGACTTCCAAAGCTATTTCAAAAGTATACTTTATATATTATTAATTTTTATAGGTTATATTGTGGTAAAACAACAAATCAAGTGCAGTTATTTCCAAGATTAAGTTTTATTTCTTGCTTTTGTTACATGTTAGCTAGAGTCAACTGTGGCTCTGCTTCATGAGTCTTCCTGAGGAAAGATCAACCTCTATCTTAACCTGTAGTTCTAGCATCAGAGAGAAAATCAACATGGTATGACTAGATGATGGTACTACGATGAATTAAATTTCCTGCAGGGAAAATAATTGAATATTTTTGCTCATTTTCAGCAACAAAACAATTCATATTTCTAATCTCCTATCAATTTTTGACTTGGAAAAATTTTATTCCTTACACATCAGCACAGCTACAACCTACAAATAATTGAGGATATTTATATTCCTTTTGTATGTTATTGTGTTCAGTCAACAAGTTGTGTCTGACTCTTTGCAACCCCATGGACTGCAGCATGCCAGGCCTCTCTGTTTCTCGCCGTCTCCCAGAGATCTTCCAAGTTCATGTCCTTTGAATTAGTGATGCCATCCAACCATTTCATCCGCTTCTCCATATTACCCTTTTCTCCTGCCCTCAATCTTTCCCAGCATCAGTGCTTTAATAAAAGAGGTATGTATCCTTTTTGATACAAGAGAGCAGAATAAAACAGTGAATGATTTCTAAAAGTGATTCTAAATGGCCAATTTTTTGAACCCCATTGGCTATAGCAGGAAAAAAACCTAAATTGAATCAGTTCAGGGATGGTGTAACACTTTATAAATTCATTAGTTCTTTAACACTCTATTATCAATCTCATTTTATGTGTTCACACAAAAGTGAAAATTACGCATACCATGTAGTAAGTTTTTCTGAACCAACAGGTGTGTAGGGTGTGTGTGTGTATGCAAAATCTCCATGAAGATAATAAAAAAAGGACCATTTTCTCCACATTTTCTTGTCTTTCCATATATATATATATATATATATATATATATATATACACACACACACACACACACACACAGATATACACACAAATATTCTAGAAGTCGACAATTATTCTGATTTACAAATACCTTTGGAAACATTTGTGCTAACTCCAAATCATAACAATAAAATTAAAATAAATCAGAATCCACAAAGAAACTTCATTTATTTGTTTTATATTTTTGTTAAGCCATCTGTTCCTTTATGCTTTTCCCTTAGGATATAAATGCCACTGCTAATTACATGATCTCTTGTATATTACTCATTTTTTTAAAGTTAGAGTGAAAGTATATGTGTGACTATGAGCTGTATAAACACTATGATTTCACAGCATGCACAAAATTCTAAACTATTTAGATGTCATTTATCAGTATTTTATTTTAAATATATATTATTTGATAAACAATTTTAGAAGTTAAGAAGTGAAAAACTGGTTCAGTTCCTTGATGGTTTTCAATACTTGTGACAAAATAATGTATTCCTAAATTTTTTGTAGTTGTATATGTTCTGTTTTCTCAGAGGTACTTCAATTTTCACTCATGCCCACTTCCAAACGTTAAGAAACAAGTTAAAAACCAATGATTTAGAGACCAGCTAACCAGCCATGCTGTCCACTGTCTTATTTTATTTTTTTAAGAAAAGTAAAGGTCTTTAATTAATTCCAAGTGGAATTTCCCTTTGTGGCTCAGCTAGTAAAGAATCCTCCTGCAATGCTGGAGATTTGGCTTAGATCCCTGGGTTGGGGATCCCCTGGAGAAGGGATAGGCTTTCCACTCCAATATTCTTGCCTAGGGTATTCCATTACTGTGTAGTCCATGGGGTCACAAAGAGTCAGACACGACAGAGTGACTCACTTTCAGCTTCAACATAAAAACATGTTATGTTCTCATCATAAAACTTTATTCAAAAAATACTTTTACAAAGTATTGTTGCATTAAAATGGAGTTTGCTGTCAACATGGGCAGACTTTTTTAACACTATTAAGAGGAGGGGAATACAAGCACACATTCTCTAATATGAATATCTTAAAGTTTTTGATTTTTCTCATTACCAAAGATACTTCCTGCTAATAAATAAAGTTAATAATTTTTATTTATTTCAATAAATATTATCTTAATGTCAGGTTGATTTTTCTACCTTCTAAGTTTTCATACTATTTGAAAGTTCATACAAATATATAAATTTAAACTCATAATGATGCTAAATGAAGACGCCACACACAACACCATGTATATTGTATGATTCCAATTATTGAAGTTTAAGAGAGACAAAATATGTATAACATAATAATTCTTCATAGTGGTTACTGAGAGGAGGCAGATGGATAATGCTTGGGAGGGCACAAGAGATATCTGGGGGGTCCTGGTAATGTTTGATTTCTTGAACTCAGTGTGTGCATTCACTTTGGAATAATACAATCAACTGTGCATTTAAGATTTATTCCCTTTTTTGATAAAAGCTTCAACAGAAATGTTTGAAAATAAATTGAAATAATAAAAGAAAAAGAAATATATGAACTTATTTATGATATGACTGAATAAAATGTGTCAAAATAAAAGGATTTTAATTTTTAAGATGTAAAAATAAACTTGTGGTGCCACTCATAAATTACACATTATACAGAAAAACATACAGATACTAAGGAAGGAAGTGGGTGTTGGATTGACTGGAATATTGGGATTGAAGTATCCACACTACTACGCATAAGGTAGATAGCTAGTGAGAACTGACTATATGGCACAGGGAACTCTACTGAATGCTCTGTGGTGGCCTAAGTAGAAAGGAAATTCAAAGAAGAAGGAATATATACATATACATCTGTGACTAATTCACTTTGTTGTACAATAGAAATTAACACAACATTGTAAGCAACTATACTCCAGTAAAAATAATTCATATTATATCAAGATTTTCCTCAATTAAAATAAATTGTTATTAAGAAAAAATTCTGTAAAGAAGAGAGCAAGAACAAATTTTTAGGTCAGCATGTTTATATTACCTGAAACATATTAATCTCAAAATTTAAATGTAACAAATATTGAATAGACAAGAATTTCATTTGTCATATTTATATCTATTTATTCATTATCATATCTATTCAGTTTCAATCTTTACTTTTCAGGAGTATACATTATCTATTTTGTAAAAAGTAATTTGTTTAACATAATAGATATGTATAAGATTTAGAATGAGGAATATTTAGGGGGATATGTTCCATAATTGTCACCCTAATTACATAATTCAAGTGATTGTCGATTATATATGTTATTGAAAAGTTAAGGATGAAATACGTGTCCTAGTCTTTATATGTCTCTTATTTAGTAATAATGATTTAGTGTTATTCCTTTATTCCAAGACTATGCTTGGAAAAATAAAGCATACAGATTACCATCTGTAAGAATCCATTTTTTGATGGCAAGTTCTGGTATTCACTGAGATTTTACTTGATTTGGGTTTAATCATCAAAGTTAGTCCAGGAAAAAAAAAGAGTGTTAGCTTAAGAAAAACAGATGTAGATGTAATATAAATGTTAAAGAAACACATTCATAATTTTCAAAGATGTACTTAGATACATGTAATATCACGAGTTGTTAATTATGAACACATAATATCATAACATGCAAAACTACTTGTGAGCACAGGGAAATAAAACTGCATGTTTATTGATGTGATATGTATTAAGGAAAAAGAAATATCATAAAAAATGGCATCTATATTATAAGAAAATATTCTACCAAAAATATAACTCTGAGAGTAAAGTTATTCATGGTGGCTATTTGATAAAAGCATTTTCCTTCACTTTGTATTTGAAAATATATTCATGGTAACTAAAAATTTATTGTAAAAAGGAACATTTATAAAAAATAGTAAAAGAAAAAGCTTTTATTTTTCTATTTTTCATCTAAATAGTTAATATTTTATCATGCTAAATCATTCATTTGCTTTCATATATTTATTTATATGCAGATTAATGCTCCCTTCAAGTAAAATACATGTGTGTTTTCTGAAAACAAGGACATTTTCTTCTATAGTACTATCCTTTAAAATAAGTACATTAATATTTTTTTGCAAATATTTCCATTTTTAAAGCAAATTGATCCAATCCAGACTCAGGAATAGCATCAGGTTGCCATATCTCTTAATAAAGTCAATCTAAAAATATTCCTCACTCTCTTATAATCCTAAATTATATGTTTGTTGTTTTGTAGAATGTTTTTCAATTTGTTTATGTCTAATATTGCTTGTAATTAGATTCAGGTTATGCATGTTTATCATAAATATTACAATTGTAATCCTTATTCTTAATACATTTTACAACTCATGACACATGACAATTTGTGTAGTCACTGGATATGTTGACTAAGATCAGCTGATGGAGGTCATAGGTTCCTTAACTGTAAAGTTTCCCAGATTCCCTATTGTAATTACTAAGAAGGTCATAGGGAGATTCATAGATGCCGTGAAAGTATAACTTTCCTGTTATATTTTTTAGCATCCACTGATGAATCTGTATGCAGGTCAGTAAGCAACAGTTAGAACTGGACATAGAACAACAGACTGGTTCCAAATGGAAAAAGGAGTTCATCAAGGATGTATATTGTTACCTGCTTATTTAACTTATATGCAGAGTATGTCATGAGAAATGCTGGGCTGCAAGAAGTACAAGCTGAAATCAAGATTGCCGGGAGAAATATCAATAACCTCAGATATGCAGATGACAACACCCTTATGGCAGAAAGTGAAGAGGAACTAAAAAGCCTCTTGATGAAAGTGAAAGAGGAGAGTGAAAAAGTTGGCTTAAAGCTCAACATTCAGAAACTAAGATCATGGCATCTGATCCCATCATTTCATGGGAAATAGATGGGGAAGCAGTGGAAACAGTGTCAGACTTAATTTGGGGGGGCTCCAAAATCACTGCAGATGGTGATTTCAGCCATGAAATTAAAAGATGCTTACTCCTTGGAAGGAAAGTTACAGCCAACCTGGATAGCATATTGTAAAGCAGAGACATTTCTTTGCCGACAAAGGTCCGTCTAGTCAAGGCTATGGTTTTTCCAGTAGTCATGTATGGATGTGAGAGTTGGACTATAAAGAAAGCTGAGCGACGAAGAATTGATGCTTTTAACTGTGGTGTTAGAGAAGACTCTTGTGATTCCCTTGGACTGCAAGGAGATCCAACCAGTCCATCCTAAAGGAGATCAGTCCTGTGTGTTCATTGGAAGGACGGATGTTGAAGCTGAAACTCTGATACTCTGGCCACCTCATGCGAAAAGTTGACTCATTGAAAAAGACCCTAATGCTGGGAAGGAATGGGGGCTGGAGGAGAAGGGGATGACAGAGGATGAGATGGCTGGATGGCATCACAGACTTGATGGACAGGGGTTTGGATAGACTCCAGGAGTTGATGATGGACAGGAAGGCCTGGTCGCAAAGAGTTCACGGGGTCGCAAAGAGTTGGACATGACTAAGTGACTTAACTGAACTGAACTGATAAAAAAATTTATCTAGAATACTGGAATGCTATAATATTTTATAATTTTATGATTTCTTCCACATTTTTAGTTGCCTGACTACAAGTCAGAGATATATTTTCTTCTGATTTCTTCATTTTTATATCATAAACTCACACATTATTTATATTATACATTTACTACTCTGTTTTGATGTTCATGTTGTGCTGGGTTTGGCTACTGGGGGCCTCTTTAAGATGCCTTTTATGTCCTTTAACAATACCCATTCTTCTTTTGATATTCTCTTACTTTCTGGCATAAGACTTTCCAGACTCAGCTGTTATTTTTCTTCCTCAGTCTTGAAATTTAAAAATTCTGGTACCTTTTAGTAAAAAGTGATATTTAGAAGCCAAGACCTATTGGACAGCTACACCCAGACCTTACAATGAACTGAGGTAAAAAGTATAAGCATACACATATACACACAGTTTTACACACACATATATATTTGTGTGTATATACATAAACAACAACCTAGACAGCATATTAAAAAGCAGAGACATTACTTTGCCAACAAAGGTCCATCTAGTCAAGGCTATGGTTTTTCAAGTAGTCATGTATGGAGGTGAGAGTTGGACAGTGAAAAAGGCTGAGCGCTGAAGAACTGATGCTTTTGAACTGTGGTGTTAGAGAAGACTTGAGAGTTCCTTGGACTGCAAGGAGATCCAACCAGTCCATCCTAAGGGAGATCAGTCCTGGGTGTTCATTGAAAGGTCTGATGTTGAAGCTGAAACTCCAATACTTTGGCCATCTCATGCGAAGAGTTGACTCATTGGAAAAGACCTTGATGCTAGGAAAGATTGGGGGCAGGAGGAGAAGAGGACGAAAGAAGATGAGATGGCTGGATGGCATCACCGACTCGATGGACATGGGTTTGGGTAGACTCTGAGAGTTGGTGATGGACAGGGAGGCCTGGAGTGCTGCAGTTCATGGGGTCACAAAGAGTCAGATACGACTGAGCAACTGAACTGAACTGAACTTAGCAGATGTAGATTGGAAACATCATAAGCTAGAAAATATTTGATTTAATGTAATATATACCTCTAAATTCATGTCAGTGTATGGCAAAACCAACACGATAATGTAAAAAAATAAATAAATAAAATTTTAAAATATATATGTAATATAATATATACCTATAAATTATTGACTTGGAGAGATTGTGGAAGTGTACATTGATATAGATGTTGCATAGTTATTAGCTCAATGAGTCAGTGAAACACCATACTGCTGAAGGGAGAAATCTTTTTCTAATGATTATTGCTGTGTTTATGCCGCCTACTCCTCTACATCAGCAAAGTTACCATATATATGGTATCATGCAATTATTTCCATTACAAAAATAAAGGTCTGAATTGTGGCCTTTATTCCAGTCTCAGTTCAAAATTCTAGGTTGTGGTTTGTTTTCTTCTCTTTGCACTTTGAAAACTTTTGTATATGCAAGTTATTTTGTAGTCAACAGCCCTATGGTGTATTTATATGTTAATTATGCACATTTATGTACTTAATGTAGCCTCAATTCAACTTGAACACTAGTTGAAATTATTTTATTTATATATACTGACAAATCTTTTTTACCTCTACTATTGTTCATTTTAATCTTTCACTTAAATTGCAGTTCAATTTGATTTTGTACTTAATAATTTTCCAAATTACCTTGGAAATTAGTTTTCAAAAATCACTAACCTGGAGTATTAAACTTTATATAAAAATACACATTGTCTAATTCTACCCATTTAAGCCATATTTAACCAACCTAGGTACCTACATTATCATCCTCCTCAATAAACTTCATGTTTCAGAATGACTGACTAATCCAACCAAAGAATATGCGAAGAAAATATCATGAGATTTATTTGCTAGAGACTTCTCCTGGGAAATGCCACTACCCTCACCAAGGAGAAAGCTACTTTCCTGGGACCAGTAACCCAGAATTGCATCTCCAGGGCCTGAACTTTCAGCGCTTTCGGTTTAGAAGCTGTGACTCTTTACCTTTATGTGCACTAGCCTGACCACCTCTCTTCCATCCATATATAATACATTTTTTTTAAGATCCTTTACCAACCAGAAAATTGGATCAACTAAATATATCTGGGGCTACTTTCAGTCTCCACCCAGATAGTCAGAACATCTCCTTTTTATTAAAGGGTCATATATTTAGGGGAAGACTGCTTTAAATGAATTTATCTCTAGTCCCGTCAACCAGAGCACTCTATCTCACAGACCAGCTTCCCTGCTCAGCCTAACCTTGGCTTTCTGATTTCACCGATTCGCCTTAGCAAAACATCACTTAGCAAAACATCACTTAGCAAAACATCACTTTTAGCAATTGTATTTGCTAACTCTTTGGACAACACTAAGTGCTTATTTTTAGCAGACACTTAAACTCTTTATACACAGATTATCTACAGGATTTGTTTTCACCTTCCCCTCTTGTAACTTATATAATTAGTTAACAGAAAGACAAACTCAGTACAAATTGAATAAGAGTTTTCATTAGATTCTTGAATTCATCTATCCTAACCTGATGGAAACTGAATTTATTGACTTCCAATATAAGATATGCATCTTTGATATTATCTTCATAAAATCTAATTCTACCTTCAGTTTATTAACCTGAACAGCTCTAGCCTTTTTTCATCAGAAAAAAAAACCTAATATACTAAATGAAATATTTGGCTACTTTGTTAAGAATATGTATATAATAATGCTCCTAAAATCATCTACAATCTTTCTGTAGCAATGACAACATTTCCATTTTCTTTCAGAATATACTTTGAGGAAATAATTCAGTAGTAAAAAAAAAAATAGTAATGTTATACTTGATGCAGAGACCAATTACCCATTTCCATTTTTCTTTTGCTAAAGCTTGAGGGCATATTAGTCAAAATGTGACTAAATGCTTCTACAAACTAGCTTTGATAAGAACATTTTCAGTTCAGTTCAGTCACTCAGTCATGTCTAACTCTTTGTGACCTCATGGACTGTAGATGCCAGGCTTTCCTGTCCATCACCAACACCCAGAGCTTGCTCAAATTCATATCCATCAAGATGATGATGCCGTCCAACCATCATCCTCTGTCATCCCCTTTTCCACCTGGCTTCAAACTTTCCAACCATCAGGGTGTTTTCCAGTGAGTCAGTGTTTCCCATCAGGTGGCCAAAGTACTGGAGCTTCAGCTTCAGCATCCAAATGAATATTCAGAATTTCCAATGAATATTCAGGACTGACTTCCTTTAGGATGGACTGGTTTGATCTCCTTGCAGTCCAAGGAACTCTCAAGAGTCTTTTCCAATACCACAGCTGAAGAACTGATGCTTCAGTGTTCAGTTTTCTTTATAGTCCAACTCTCACATATATATATGACTACTGGAAAAACCATAACTTTGACTATAAGGACGTTTGTCGGCAAAGTAATGTCTGCTTTTTAATATGCTTCTAGGATTGTCATAGCTTTTCTTTCAAGGAGCAGGCATCTTTTAATTTCATGGATGCAGTCACCATCTGCAGTGATTTTGGAGCCCAAGAAAAGAAAGTCTGTCACTCTTCCATTGTTTCCCGGTCTATTTATCATGAAGTGATGGAACCAGATGCCATGATCTTAGTTTTCTGAATGTTTATTTTTAAGCAAACTTTTTCACTCACCTCTTTCACTTTCATCAAGAGGCATTTTAGTTTCTCCTCACTTTCTTCCATAAGGATGGTGTCATTTGCATATCTGAGGTTATTGATATTTCTCCCAGCAATCATGATTCCACTGTGTGCTTCATCCAGTCTAGCATTTCATATGGTGTATTCTGCATAAAAGTTAAATAAGCAAGGTGACAATATACAGCCTTGACATATGCCTTTCCCAATTTGGAACCAGTCCCTTGTTCCATGTCTGGTTCTGTTGCTTCTTGATCTGCATACAGATTTCTCAGGAGGCTGGTCAGGTGGTCTGGTGTTCCCACCTCTTGAAGAATCGTCCACAGTTTGTTGTGATCCACACAGTCAAAGGCTTTGGCATAGTCAATAAAGCAGAAGCAGATGCTTTTCTGGAACTCTCTTGCCTTTTCAATGATCCAGTAGATGTTAGCAATTTAATCTCTGGTTCCTCTGCCTTTTCTAAGTCTAGCTTGAACATCTGGAAGTTCTCAGTTCATGTATGGTGGAAGTCTTGCTTGGAGAATTTTGACATTTTTAGACAGATCTTATATCTCTGATGTTCTTATTTTGTCCTTAAATGCTTTTTTTTTTCTTCTCTTTCTTATCACTTATGAAACTTTGTTAGAATGGAAAAATCAATTAAGTGCATTTGGTTTGGTAAGTATAGGGTATTTTATAATTAAAATTTATCCTTCACTATAAATAGAGTGAAATATTATATGCAAATATTGAGATGACAAAACTTTTATTTCTAAATTTTACATCAGTGGAACTACACATCTCTTAGATACTCTTTAAAACAACAAGATCCTTCTTTAAAAGCCATTGAATCAAAAAGTATCAGCTGATAAATATGAATGTCTCATGCTGGTGGTGTATTTTTTCTCCAGAAATACTTGACTTGAGAGTCTTCATGATTTTTTATCACACAGCTTAGTTCAAAGACATGGGGAGTATTAGAAAATCCAATAACCAACCAGTAGCACTCATCAGGATGGAGTGTTTCAGAAAATAGTTTAAATACATGTTATGTCGATCCTGGAAAATTGTTAAACCCTCAGAGAACACATTTTTTTTCTCCTTCATCTCATCACTCAGGATCAAATGGAACATACACAAGTATGTTACAAACGTATTATCAATTTTAGCTTTACCAATCACATATGAATGGATAATTCTTATATGGCAAAGGAGGAGGAATATGTTTTAATACAACAAGTTTGCTCATAATTATTGAAGGTATAATTGTTTCTCCCTTACACAAAAAAGACTGACACTACTCACATTATTGCTCTTGCTTACTGACTCGGTATAAGCAGAATGTGACTTCCTGCGGACACTTGCCCCTTATTCTTTAATTCATGTCTAGGAAAGAATTCAGAATGGTGATTAGAAAAAATTATTCTTTTTCCTAATTTCAGGAAAAGGGGAAACTCTCCCTTAAAGAAGGAAATGGAATGTCTGCTTCTTAAGCAACTTTTTAATGGAGAATTGTATGACTGAGTGACTGAACAATAGCAACACCTTCTTATTCTTTTTATTTAATATTTAATATATTGTTTTTATACACTATATTAATTTATTTGATCCTATAAATTGTCCTCAAGGTTTAGGATGAGGCAGCTGAGGCACAAATAAGTTGAGAAAAAACTGAAATTGTTAGTTGCTCAGTCATGTCCAACTCTTTGCAACTGCATGGAGTGTGGCCTGCCAGGCTTCTTTGTCTATGGAATACTATAGGCAAGAATACTGGAGTGGGTAGCCATTCCCTTCTCCAGGGGATCTTCCCAACCCAGGGATTTAACCTGGGTCTCCTGCATAGAAGGCAGATTCTTTACTGTCTGAGCCACCATGGAAGCCATCAGATTTAGAGAGTAGAGGATACTAATTTACTTTCTTCTCTGAGATGTAATATAAGTCCAAGGTCATACAGATAACTATTCCTAGCATGTAAAAGAGGCAGAATATAATGTTTTCCTTCAATGTAAGATGCTGAGCTTACTTAAGAGGAAATAATTAGTTCTTGTATTTTCAGTACTGTATCAAAATGTCTCCATTATATCTAAATATGATCTGGTGAAAAATTCTACTCTAACATTGTAAACCCCCCCCCCAAAACACACAATCAAGTCCAAAATACAAAACAGCATCTCCACTTTTATTTCCCATATATAGTTATTTTAATGACAATATCTATTTCCTATGTATCACATCTGCATAACCAATCAAAGCAGAAATCTAGAAGTGTTTCATTTTTACTTTCTTCTTGCTCACTTCCTATAACAAATCAACACTTGGGATGTTCCTTCATTCCTGCCTTCCTCTTTGTCTCTTTGGTAAAACTCCTCTTGTTTGTGTTTATTTGAAAATACAGTAACGTGTCACTTAGGCTGTTACATAGCCTCTACATCGCCTTCCCTTGTTCATAGTCTTGAGCTACTTGACACTTTACTAGCGATCTAAATCTCTGATTTTGCTTTGTCATTTTCCAGCTTCCAAATGTTTAGTGATATTTCATTCCTCTTAGCAGTCATGGCCTCCATCGTTTGAGCTTTGTTAGTCCCACCAGTGACATCATCTTGTTCTAGTGCAACCTTCTTCTGCTCACTAAAATTCTCCCTCTCTCTAAATTCATGCAGACTAGTCAATTGCAAATTTTCCATCAGTAGTCAATTTAAGCTATAGCTTCTGTGACTTCCCAGTCCAATTCCTCTAAATTTTGTAATTCTCTTCTTTCCTAAATAATGCATATCATAATCCTTGTTGTTTGTTAAGTTGATAAGTTGTGTGCAACACTTTGAGACCTCATGCTTTGATGCATACCAGGCTCCTCTATTCTACACTATCTCTCAAATTCATGTCCACTGAGTCTGTGATGCTATCTAACCTTATCTTGCTCTGCTGGCCCCTTCTCCTTTTGCCTTCAATCTTTTCCAATGAGTCAACTCTTCACTTCAGGTGGCCAAAGTATTGGAGTTTCAGTTTCACCATCATTTGTTCCAATGAATAGTCAGGGTTGACTGGTTTGATCTCCTAGCAGTCCAAGGGACTCTCTAGAGTCTTCTCTAGCACCACAGTTCAAAACCATCAATTCTTTGCCACTCAGCTTTCTTTATGGTCCAACTCTCACATCCATACATAACTAATAGAAAAACTATAGCTTTGACTATACACATGTTTGTCAACAAAGTGATGTCTCTGCTTTTCAATATGCTGTCTAGGTTTTTCATAGCTTTTCTTCCAAGGAGCAAATGTCCTTTATTTTCATGACTGCAGTCCACATCTGTAGTGATTTTGGAGACCAAGAATATAAAATCTGCCACTGATATCCTCTTTTATTTGCCATGAAGTGATGGGAATAGATACCATGATATTTGTTTGTTTGTTTGTTTGTTTGTTTGTTTTAATATTGAGCTTCAAGCCCAATTTTTCACTCTCTTTCACCACCAAAAAACTCTTTAGTTCCTGTAATTTTTCTGCTACTAGAGGGTTATCATCCACATATCTGAGGTTGTTGGTATTTTCCCAGCAATCTTGATTCCAGCCTGAGTCATCCAGCCCAATATTTCACATGATATAGTCCACATTTAAGCTAAATAAGAAGAGTGACAATATATAGCTTTGTTGTACTCCTTTCCCCAGTTTTGAATGAGTCAGTTGTTCCATGTCTTATTCTGTTGCTTCTTGACTCTCATACAGGTTTCTCAGGAGGCAGGTAAGGTGGTCTGATATTCCCATATCTTTAAAAACTTTTCATACTTTGTTGTGATTCACACAGTTAAAGGTTTTAGCATAGTCAATGAAGCAGAAGTAGATTTTTTTTTTTCTGGAATTCCCTTGCTTTCGGTATGATCCAGTGAATATTGCCAATTTGATCTCTGGTTCCTCTGCCTTTTTAAAACCCGTATTATGCATCTAGAAGTTCTCAGTTCACATACTGCTGAAGCTTAGAGGAATTCTTTGAAGAATTTTGAACACAATCTTGCTAGTACATAAAATGAGCACCATTGTATGGCAGTTTGAATATTATTTGGTGTTGCCTTTCTTTAGGTTGGAATGAACAATGACCTTTTCTAGTCCTATGGCCAGCACTGAGTTTTCCAAATTTGCTGGCATATTGAGTGCAGCACTTTAACATCACCCTTTTTTAAAATTTATTATTTTATTTTAAATAGCTCAGCTGGAATTCCATCACTTTGTTTGTAGTGATGCTTCTTAAGGCCCACTTGACTTCACACTCCAGGATGTTTGGCTCTAGGTGAGTGGCCACACCATTGAGGTTATCTGGGTCGTTGAGATCTTTTTTGAAGAGATTTTCTGTGCGTCCTTTCCACCTCTTCTTAATCTTTTCTTCCTCTTTTAGTTCATAACTATTTCTATCCTTTATTGTGCCCATGCTTTCATGAAATGCTCCCTTGGTATCTCTAATATTCTTGAAGACATTTCTAGTCTTTTCCATTTTATTGTTTTCCTCTATTTCTTTGCATTATTCATTTAAGAAAGCCAACTTTTCTGTCCTTGCTATTCTCTGGAACTCTGAGATTTCTCCCTTGCCTTTCACGTCTCTTCTTTTCTCAACTATTTGTAAAGCCTCTGAAGACAATCACTTTGCCTTCTTTCATTTCTTTTTGGTGGGATGGTTTTAGTCATTGCTTCCTGTACAATGGTTGGATGGTATCACCAATTCAATGGATATGAACGTCGGCAAACTCCAGGAGATGAGGTGGAACAAGGAAGCCTTGTGTCCTGTGGTCCTTGTGGTCAATTTCAGGTCTTGTTTTTACTGACTGTATAGAGCTTCTGCATCTTCACCAGCAAAGAATAACTCTTAACCTTATTATATTACGTTTAAAGTAATAGTTTCTGTGTCTAAATATTTTAACAGATTCTAAATACCTAGAAAGCAGTAAACCTAACATAGTTTCTGGCATACTATAAGCAAGCAATACTATTTCACACAATCAAACATTGCTTACTTAATAAAAAAGGAGCAATAAACTTAGTTCCTCTAAAAACTTATATGTTTACTATTAAAAGGATCATATTTTCAAGTTTTATGGAATTTCTTAGCAGATGAACTCTGAATTGTTTGAAAAACAATGTAAACTTAGCTACAGATATAAAGAAAATTGTATAAGTATGGATTGAGTTTTGGCTTAAATATAAATAGATATATATATATAATCATATATAATATAGTATATTGCATATATATATATAATCATAATGCATATAGATATATATTATAGATTCATATTTGGTTTACATGCTAGTCCAAATTTGTTGTTTTTGTTTTTTTTTTAAATTTTGGGCTGCTCTGGGTCTTTATTTCTTCACATGGATTTTCTTTAATTATAATGAGCAGAGGCTAGTCTTCATTGCAGTGCCCAGGTTTTTCATTGTGGTGGCTTCTCTTTATGTGGAGCACAGGCTGTAGGCATGCATGCTTCAGTAGTTTTGACAAACAGGCTCAGTAGTCACAGCTTGTGCACTCTAGGTGTGGGCTCAGTAGTTGTGGTGCATGGGCTTAGTTGCCCTGCAGCATGTGGAATTTTTCCAAATCAGAGATTGAACCCATGTCCCCGGCACTCACAGGTAGAACTTAACCACTGGACCACCAGGGAAGTCCAAGTGTTACTGTTTTTTACTTCTATGAAAACAAAAATATAGTAGAAAATAATTAACCTCAAGTAAAGATAAAATTCTTACTTAATATATATTCAGAATTTAAACATATCTATACAACCAGAGGTTGTTTTTTTTTCTAAGTCTTTTATTACAATAAATTCACAAGCCAGAGATTCTCCAATTACAATCCAATTGAATTATTTAAAAATTGGGGAAGTTTTCACAAAAGGATAAAATTTCCTCTAAATTTTAAGATATATTCTTTTGTAAGGTATTTCCATGAGTGTTTGTCTTTAATTAAAATCTCCAATACATTCATTCACCAAAATTATTTTATTTCCTTGAAGTATGTTATAAATATTTTTCTTTCAAATTCCATTTACTTGAACATTTCTTCTAAGCATTTCTACTAAGGAATTCCTTAATAAGAAAGAATGTAAAACACATTTTTAAAGAAAAATTCAATATGCTTATTGTCACAGTTTTGAATGATGGTTAATTTCTGAACTGGTGAAAAATACTTCTGTTTTATGTGCTCTAGCATTTCTTCAATTGAAGATGATATGATTGGAGAACACAGATGTGCCTAAATATTAATAACAATCACTGCATATTCAGAGAGTATATGCATAATTTGGTAGCGCTTAATTGCAATATGAAACACATAGCAATTTGCTTATCTATGAAAATGAAAAAAATACCTATTCAGAGAAGCATTTCATTAGCTTTCTTGGCAGTGCTTTTAGAAAGAATCAGTGCCAGATGTGGACACAAAGGAGAGAAGCAGGAATTAAATCAAGGAAATTCTTGGTTATTGTAAACTCATTTGTGCCTAAACCTATTTGCTTGCTGTGCTTTAATTTTTATTATGTATGTATTTTCTCATCCTCCATATATATTCTCAAGCTAGAAATACTCTATTTGTCATAAATGCTGCATCTTAAAAACGTAATACAAATTTTAAAAAACATTTTTCATATGAAATAATGACATAATCATAGAATTAGATGAGACAACATGTAATGAACCTGTCTTCATAATATTTGTCTAACAATCTGGATAGTTTCTCTTCAGTTTGAACTATATATTCTTTTCAAGAAAAAGTTAGTATTTAACCTTGTCACTCATTTGTAACATGATTCTTTCTTTTAATTTTGTTTATTATATTTGTTTTGGCTTTGAATGGAAAGAATATATAGATATACACAAAAATAATTTATAAATACATCTGTGCCCAGTCACAATACACTTAAGTATGTCTTTCTCAGTTATCAAAGTCATGATGTTAGGAAATGATAAATTCAATGAATAATCCTAAGTAACTTGAAAATAAGTAATAGACAAGAATAAGACTAAAAGGGAATATGTAGTTTCTTGTATTAGTTTATAAATTCGAACTAAATCAAATTAAAAACTCACATAATTAGAAAAATTTAATACAGATAATTAAACTGACAAATAATGTGGAACAATGGTTTTCATACTTGGATGTAAAACAGAATTAATTGGACATTGGTGAAAAATGTGAAGTTTCAGTATCCTTCAACAACTGAATTACAATCTCTGAAGGGTGGAACTCCAAAATAGGTATACTAATTGCTCCTTGGCTGATTTTCTCCATTAAGTACAGTACAATGAACATACTTTCTTTAATCAGTGAGTATGTTGATCCTCGTTTGAAGACCTCTAGTATGTTCCAGGTATTTTCCTAGAGTTAAACAAATCCATGCTTTATGAATGCTGTTAGATTTCTTCAAGAGCCTTATCCCCTCTACAGCATAAATATAATTGTCAAAGTTATAAAGAGTTAATCTATCTAGCTTCTATAAAGAAGTAATAGATGTGAGTTTTATATTCTGACTAGCTTTCATACACATTTTTCAGACTGATAGAACTGTGTGCATGTATGTGTGAATATCCTCCAACTTTGTCTTTCCACTCAAATATATCTAATTTGGAAAAACAAAAACAAAACTTTGTTGACTGCATTAAAACCCCATTTTACTACTTTATACTTATTCTGTTCTATAATCACATGAAATGGACATTTATTTGTAGCATAAAAGTGAAATAATGGTATTAATTATCATGGTATTCTTTTTTTCTTAAATCAACTTAATTTTGGAGTTTTTAAAAGCAAGATGATGTCTGTGTCTCTGTTGCTGCCCTAAAAATAATTTCATCAGTTTCATCTTTCTGGATTCCATATATATATGCATTAATATATGACATATGTTTTTCTCTTTCTGACTTACTTCACTATGTATAATAGGCTGTAGGGGCTCTGTACAACAAATTAGAGGGGTGAGAATGGGAAGAGAGATGGGAGGGAAGTTCAAGAAGGAGGGGACATATGTATACCTGTGGCTGATATTTGTTGATGTTTGGCAGAAACCAACACATTACTTTACAGTAGTAAAGTAATTATCTTCCTACTAAAAATAAATAAATTTAAAAAAAAGCAAGAAGATGCATTAGACATTCAAAACACCTTAACTATTAATCTGCAATTAATATAATACTCTAAATGAAAAACTCAAAATATATTTGTGTGATTTAAAAATGTAATTAAAGCATGACTTTCCCTGTGTGCCAGAGTAGTACCAATAAGGTGCTAAAAAATTCCATTGTCAGCTAGTACAAGTCACAAGAGAAATATCAAGCTTTGTATGCATGAGATGTTCTCATGTCTGAATTATCATGGATCAGATCTTCCTGCAAACAGCACTACAAGACTGATGAGGCAAAGTAAGATAGATTAAGTATGTAGATATTAAAAGTTGAGCAACACACAAGGATTCTTGCTACTAACATAAAAAATGACTAGAACCTTGTGATTAAACTTTCTAAATAAAAATTCAAATTTTGATTTTATTATTGATCTACTGAGTTGATAAAAATATGATACTGCTAATATATTTTTCAGTTCAGTCCCTCAGTCCTGTCCAACTTTTTGTGACCCCATTGGCTGCAGCATGCCAGGCTTCCCTGACAATCAACAACTAGTGGAGCTTGCTCAAACTCATGTCCATCAAGTCTGTAATGCCAACCAACCATCTCATCCTCAATGCCAACCAACCATCTCATCCTCTGTCAACCCCTTCTCCTGTCTTCAATCTTTCCCATAATCATTCTTTTCAAATAAATATATTTGCAATTAAATTTAAAAATCAAAATGCTATTTATTTTTATTTTGTGTGAAATTTCCTCATTTTAGAGCCAGGAAATATTGAAAAGGGTTCTAATCTCTTTTAAGTATAGAAAGAAGTCATTGGCTGAAAATATTTTATAGTTTCTAAGAGAGAAGGCAATCTTTTACATCACCCTATTTCATTTTTCTATTTTATAAGAAGTATGTAGGAGAGATTTCCAAAAAAACAGACCAATAGAAGATATATGAATAGATATCAGGAAAAGATTCATTTATCATGAAGAATTGGTTCATGTGATCTTGGAGGCTGAGAAATCTCATGATCCTCTCTCCAAAAGCTGGTGGCCCAGCAAAGCCAATGGCATAGTATCAGTCCAAATCCAAAAGGTAGAACCAGGAGCAACAGCAGGGTAAGTGTCTGCCTGAGTTCAAAGATCTGAGAATCAGTATCACCAGTCCAAGGGCAGGAAAAATGGATGTCCCAGTTCAATCTGAGAGAACTAATTTCTTTCCCTTCCTCTGTCTTTTTGTTCTCTTTAGGCCTTGAGCGAATTGGAAGATGCCACCCACATTAGTGAGGGAATCTTCGTTACTCAGTCTACCAATTCAAATGCTAATCTCTTCCACAAATATCTTCACAGACATTCCCAGAAATAGTGTCTTAGCTACTGTCTGAGCAACTCTTAGCCAGTCAAGTTGGCAATTAAGATTCTCATCACAAGACTAGAGACAACATTTTAAATGTATACCAAATACAACACTTAGGCTGTTATTTTGAAGTTTTATGAAACAAATAAAAATATATGGGAAACCCAAATGGGTTAGATAATCACAAAAATTACACCTCTAGTAGCTTGATAGGAATTGCATTGAATCTATAGATTGCTTTGGGTAGTATACTCATTTTCACTATATTGATTCTTCCAATCCACGAACACGGCACATTTCTCCATCTGTTTGTGTCCTCTTTGATTTCTTTCATCAGTGTTTTATAGTTTTCTATATACAAGTCTTTTGTTTCTTTAGGTAGAAATACTCCTAAGTATTTTATTCTTTTTGTTTCAATGGTGAATGGAATTGTTTCCTTAATTTCTCTTTCTGATTTCTCACTGTTAGTGTATAGGAATGCCAGGGATTTCTGTGTGTTGATTTTGTATCCTGAAACTTTACTATATTCACTGATTAGCTCTAGCAATTTTCTGGTAGAGTCTTTAGGGTTTTCAATGTAGAGGATCATGTCATCTGCAAACAGAGAGAGTTTTACCCTCTTACACTGTTGGTGGGAATGCAAACTAGTACAGCCACTATGGAAAACAGTGTGGAGATTCCTTAAAAAAACTGCAAATAGACATGCCATATGACCCAGCAATCCCACTGCTGGGCATACACACCAAGGAAACCAGAATTGAAAGAGACACGTGTACCCCAGTGTTCATCGCTGCTATTGTCCTACAATAGCCAGGACATGGAAGCAACCTAGATGCCCATCAACTGACGAATGGATAAGAAAGCTGTGGTACATATACACAATGGAATATTACTCAGCATTAAAAAAAGAATTCATTTGAATCAGTTCTACTCAGGTGGATGGAACTGGAGCCTATTATCCAGAGTGAAGTAAGCCAGAAGGAAAAACAACAATACAGTATACTAACGCATATATATGGAATTTAGAAAGATGGCAGTGAGAACCCTGCATGCGAGACAGCAAAAGGAACACAGACGTATAGAACAGACTCGTGGTCTCTGTGGATGAGGGCGAGGGTGGGATGATATGGGAGAATGGCATTGAAATATGTTAATTATCATATGTGAAATCAATCGCCAGCCCAGGATTGATGCTTGGGGCTGGTGCACCGAGATTTCCCAGGGGGAGGGAATTGGGAGGGAGGAGGGTGGGGGGTTCTGGAGGGGGAGCATATGTACACCCATGGTGATTTCATGTCATTGTATGGCAAAACCAATTAAAAAAAAAATTACACCTCTAAGCATTTGAAAAAGCAGAGGAGCAAGAGATAAATTGCCAACATCCACTGGATCATTGGAGGGCCGAAAAGTTGATGCTTTTGACCTGTGGTGTTGGAGAAGACTCTTGAGAGTCCCTTGGACTGCAAGGAGATCCAACCAGTCCATTCTAAAGGAAACCAGGCCTGAATATTCATTGGAAGGACTGATGACGAAGCTGAAACTCCAGTACTTTGGCTACCCGATGCAAAGAACTAACTCATTGGAAAACACCCTGATGCTGGGAAAGATTGAGGGTAGGAGGAGAAAGGGATTCCAGAGGATGAGATGGTTGGATGGTATCACCAACACAATGGACATGAATTTGAGTAAACTCTAAGAGTTGGTGATGGACAGGGAGGCCTAGCATGCTGCAGTCCATGGGATCTCAAAGATTTGGACTAGACTGAACGACTGAATTGAACTGATTGGATCACAGAGAAAGCTAAGGAAGTCCAGACAAAACATCTGCTTCATTGATTATGCAAAATCCTTTGACTATGTGGCTCACAACGAACTGTGGAAAATTCTTAAAGAGATGCAAATAACAGGCCACCTTATCTGTCTCCTGCAAAACCAACATGTGGATCAAGAAGCAACAGTTAGAACTGGACATGAAACAATAGATTGGTTCAAAATTGGGAAAAGAATATGTCAAGGCTGTATACTGTCACCCTGGATTATTTACCACTGAGCCAACTAGGAAGCCCCTTCATATGCAGCACACATCACACGAAATGCCAGGCTGGATGATTCACAAGCTGGAATCAAGATTGCCAGGACATGGGTATACCTACAAGTGATTCTTGTAGACATCAGACAGAAACAACAAAATTCTGTAAAGAAATTATCCTTCAATTAAAAATTAATTAATTAAGAAAAAAAGACTTCAGGGAAAATATAAACAACCTCAGATATGTAGATGACAACACTCTAATGGCAAAACGGCAATATGAACTAAAGAACCTTTTTATGAGGATGAAAGATGTGAGTGGAAAGGCTGGCTTAAAACTCAACACTTAAAACATGAAGATCACCATATCTGGTCCCATCACTTCATGGCAAATAGGTAGGGGAAAAGTGGAAATGGTGACAGAATTTATTTTCTTGGGCTCCAAAATCACTGCAGGTGGTGACTGCAGCTATGACATTAAAATACACTTGCTCTTTGGAAGGAAAGCTATGACAAATTTAGACAGTGATTTAAAAATGAGAGATGTCACTTTGCTGACAAATGTCCTTATAGTCAAAACTATGGCTTTTCCAATAGTCATGTATACATGTGAGATATGGACCATAAAGAAGGTTGAGCACTGAAGAATTCATGCTTTTGAATTGTGGTGTTGGAGAAGACTCTTCAGATTCCCTGGGATGCAGGGAGACCAACTAAATCCAAAGGAAATCAACTCTGAATATTCATTGGAATGACCAATGCTTAAGCTGAACCTCGAATACTTTGTCAACCTGATGAGGAGAGCTAATTCACTGGAAAAACTCTGACACAGGGAAAGAATGAGATGATTGGCTAGTATCACTGACTCAATGGACTTGAGTCTGAGGAAACTCTGGGAGATAATGAAGGACAGGGAAACCTGGTGTGCTGCAGTCCATGGGATCATGAAGAATTGGATATAACTTTGCAACTGAACAACAAGCATCTGCCTGCTGTGAAAAAATTGGCATAATTGACCTTATCTACAGAGAGCTAACTTAGTTAAAATCTTTAATACATATCTTATTTCATTTGTTAATTTGACTAGCATTTAAGAAATTTATAAGTTGGAGAGAAACTAAGATGGCGGAGGAATAGGACGGGGAGAACACTCTCTCCCCAATAAATATACCAAAAGAACTTTTAAAGGCCGAGCAAACCCCAAAAAACAGGAACTGAATGCTGGCAGAGGACATCGGGCATCTGGAGAGGCGACCCAGTGCCGACGTGAGGAGTAACAGTGAGGAAACCTAGACTCACCCACCAGAAAACCACACAAGCCTTTCCACCCAGGAAACTTCGACAAACCACGCATCCAACCCCACCCATAGAGAGGAATCCCCACAATAAAGGGACAACACAGCAAGATAAACAAGATGAAAAGGCAGAGAAATACCCAGCAAGTAAAGGAACAGGATAAATACCCCCTAGACCAAACAAAAGACGAAGAGATAGGAAGTCTACCTGACAAAGAATTCCGAATAATGATAGTGAAAATGATCCAAAACCTGGAAAATAAGTTGGAGTTACAGCTCAATAACCTGCAGGCAAGGATTGAGAAGATGAAGGTAAGCTTTAACAAAGATTTAGAAGAAATGAAAAAGAGACAAAATACAATGAATAATGCAATAAATGAGATCAAAAACACTCTGGAGGGAACCAACAGTAGAATAACAGAGATAGAAGACAGAATAAGTGAGATAGAAGACAGAATGACAGAAATAAATGAAACAGAAAGGAAAAATGAAAAAAGAATTAAAAGAAATGAAGACAACCTTAGAGACCTCTGGGACAATATTAAACGCACCAATATTCGAATCATAGGAGTCCCAGAAGAAGAAGACAAAAAGAAAGACCATCAGAAAATTCTTGAAGAGATAATTGTAGAAAACTTCCCTAAATTGGGGAAGCAAATAGCCACTCAGGTCCAAGAAACACAGAGAATCCCAAATAGAATGAACCCCAAGCGGGACACCCCAAGACACATATTAATCAAATTGGCAAATATCAAATACAAAGACCAAATATTAAAAGCAGCAAGGGAGAAGCAAAAGATAACTCACAAGGGGAATCCCATAAGGATAACAGCTGATCTCTCAACAGAAACGCTTCAGGCCAGAAGGGAATGGCAAAACATACTTAAAGTCATGGAAGAAAACAATCTACAACCCCGACTACTCTACCCAGCAAGGATCTCATTCAAATTTGAAGGAGAATTCAAAATTTTCTCAGACAAGCAGAAACTGAGAGAATTCAGCAATACCAAACCAGCCCTCCAACGAATGCTAAAGGATCTTTCCTAGATAGGAAACACCGATGGGATAGATAATCTGGAGCCCAAAACAATAAAATAAATGGCAGCGGGATCATACTTATCAATAATTACCTTAAATGTAAACGGGCTGAATGCCCCAACCAAAAGGCAAAGATTGGCCGATTGGATACAGAAACAAGACCCCTATATATGTTGTCTACAAGAGACCCACCTCAAACCTAGGGACACATATAGACTGAAAGTTAAAGGCTGGAAAAAGATATTCCATGCAAATAAAGACCAAAAGAAAGCAGGAGTGGCAATATTCATATCTGATAAAGTAGACTTTAAAATAAAGGCAGTGAAAAGAGATAAAGATGGACATTACATAATGATCAAAGGATCAATCGAGGAAGAAGAAATAACAATTATAAATATTTATTCACCTAACATAGGAGCTCCACAATATGTAAGGCAAATGCTAACAAATATGAAAGGGGAAATCAAGAACAACACAATAATAGCAGGAGACTTTAATACACCACTCACACCAATGGATAGATCAACTAGACAGAAAAGTAACAAGGAAATTCAAACTTTAAATGAAACAATAGACCAACTAGACCTAATTGATATCTATAGGTCATTCCACCCCAAAACAAGGAATTTCACCTTTTTCTCAAGTGCACACGGGACCTTCTCCAGGATAGATCACATCCTGGGCCATAAATCTAACCTTGATAAATTCAAAAATATTGAAATCATCCCAAGCATCTTTTCTGACCACAATGCAGTGAGATTAGATATCAACTACAGGAGAAAACCTCTCAAAACTTCCAACATATGGAGGCTCAACAACACACTGCTGAATAACCAACAAATCGCAGAAGAAATTAAAAATGAAATTCAGTTATGCATGGAAACGAATGAAAATGAAAACACAACAGCTCAAAACCTATGGGACACTGTGAAAGCAATGCTAAGGGGAAAGTTCATAGCAATACAAGCTCACCTCAGGAAACAAGAGAAAAATCAAATAAATGACCTTACTATACACCTAAAGCAACTAGAAAGGGAAGAGATGCAGAAGCCCAGGTCTAGTAGGAGGAAAGAAATCTTAAAGATCAGGGCAGAAATTAATGCAAAGGAATCAAAAGTGACCATAGCAAAAATCAACCAAGCCAAAAGCTGGTTCTTTGAGAAGATAAATAAAATTGACAAACCGTTAGCCAGACTCATCAAGAAACAAAGGGAGAAGAACCAAATCAACAGAATTAGAAATGAAAACGGAGAAATCACAACAGAAAACACAGAAATACAAAGGATCATAAGAGACTATTATCAGCAACTATATGCAAATAAACTGGACAATTTGGATGAAATGGACAAATTCCTAGAAAAGTACAACTTTCCAAGACTAAACCAGGAAGAGATAGATAATATTAATAGACCCATCACAAGCATGGAAATTGAAACCATAATCAGAAATCTTCCAAAAAACAAAAGCCCAGGACCAGATGGCTTCACAGCTGAATTCTACCAAAAATTTAGAGAAGAGCTAACACCTATTCTACTCAAACTCTTCCAGAAAATTGCAGACGAAGGTAAACTTCCAAACTCATTCTATGAGGCCTCCATCACCCTAATTCCAAAATCTGGCAAAGATGCCACAAAAAAAGAAAACTACAGGCCAATATCACTGATGAACTTAGACGCAAAAATCCTCAACAAAATTCTAGCAAATAGAATCCAACAACACATCAAAAAGATCATACATCATGATCAAGTAGGCTTTATCCCAGGGATGCAAGGATTCTTCAATATTCGTAAATCGATCAATGTAATACACCACATTAACAAATTAAAAAATAAAAATCACATGATTATCTCAATAGATGCAGAGAAAGCCTTTGACAAAATTCAACATCCATTTATGATAAAAACCCTCCAAAAAGCAGGAATAGAAGGAACATACCTCAACATAATAAAAGCTATATATGACAAACCCACAGCAAACATTATCCTCAATGGTGAAAAACTGGAAGCATTCCCCCTGAAATCAGGGACAAGACAAGGGTGCCCACTCTCACCACTACTATTCAACATAGTTTTGGAAGTTTTGGCCACAGCAATCAGAGCAGATAAAGAAATCAAAGGAATACAGAGGGGAAAAGAAGAAGTAAAACTCTCTCTGTTTGCAGATGACATGATCCTCTATATTGAAAACCCTAAAGACTCTACGAGAAAATTACTAGAGCTAATCAGTGAATATAGCAAAGTTTCAGGATACAAAATCAACACACAGAAATCCCTGGCATTCCTATACACTAACAGTGAGAAATCAGAAAGAGAAATTAAGGAAACAATCCCATTCACCATCGAAACAAAAAGAATAAAATACTTAGGAGTATTTCTACCTAAAGAATCAAAAGACTTGTATATAGAAAACTATAGAACACTGATGAAAGAAATCAAGGAGGACACAAACAGATGGAGAAATGTACCGTGTTCATGGATTGGAAGAATCAATATAGTGAAAATGAGTATACTACCTAAAGCAATCTATAGATTCAATGCAATTCCTATCAAGCTACCAGAGGTCTTCTTCAAAGAATTAGAACAAATAATTTCTCAATTTGTATGGAAATACAAAAAACCTCGTATAGCCAAAGCAATCTTGAGAAAGAAGAATGGAACTGGCGGAATCAACCTACCTGACTTTAGGCTATACTACAAATCCACAGTCATTAAGACAGTATGGTACTGGCACAAAGACAGAAACATAGATCAATGGAACAGAATAGAAAGCCCAGAGATAAATCCACGCATCTATGGACACCTTATCTTTGACAAAGGAGGCAAGAATATACAATGGAGAAAAGACAACCTCTTTAACAAGTGGTGCTGGGAAAACTGGACAGCCACTTGTAAAAGAATGAAACTAGATCACTTTCTAACACCATACACAAAAATAAACTCAAAATGGATCAAAGATCTAAGCATAAGACCAGAAACTATAAAACTCCTAGAGGATAACATAGGCAAAACACTCTCTGCTATAATCCAAAGCGGGATACTCCATGACCCACCTCCCAGAATATTGGAAATAAAAACACGAATAAACAAATGGGACCTAATTAAAATTAAAAGCTTTTGCACAACAAAGGAAACTATAAGCAAGGTGAAAAGACAGCCTTCAGAATGGGAGAAAATAATAGCCAATGAAGCAACAGACAAACAATTAATCTCAAAAATTTACAAACAACTCCTGCAGCTCCATTCTAGAAAAATAAACAACCCAATTAAAAAGTGGGCCAAAGAACTTAACAGACATTTCTCCAAGGAAGATATAAAAATGGCTAACAAACACATGAAAAGATGCTCAACATCACTCATTATCAGAGAAATGCAAATCAAAACCACAATGAGGTACCACTTTACACCAGTCAGAATGGCTGCCATCCAAAAGTCTACAAGCAATAAATGCTGGAGAGGATGTGGAGAAAAGGGAACCCTCTTACACTGTTGGTGGGAATGCAAACTAGTACAGCCACTATGGAAAACAGTGTGGAGGTTCCTTAAAAAGCTGCAAATAGACCTGCCATATGACCCGGCAAACCCACTGCTGGGCATATACACCGAGGAAACCAGAATTGAAAGAGCCACGTGCACCCCAATGTTCATCGCTGCATTGTTTACAATAGCCAGGACATGGAAGCAACCTAGATGCCCATCAACTGACGAATGGATAAGAAAGCTGTGGTATATATACACAATGGAATATTACTCAGCATTAAAAAAAAATTCATTTGAAGCAATTCTACTCAGATGGACGAAACTGGAGCCCATTATCCAGAGTGAAGTAAGCCAGAAGCAAAAACAACAATACAGTATATTAACACATATATATGGAATTTAGAAAGACAGTAATGAGAACCCAACATGGGAGACAACAAAAGGAACGCAGATGTATAAAATAGACTTGTGGACTTTGTGGATGAGGGTAAGGGTGGGATGAGATGGGAGAAGGGCATTGAAGCATGTTAATTGTCATGTGTCTAATCAATCGCCAGCCCAGGATTGATGCTCGGGACTGGTGCAGCGAGATTTCCCGGGGGGGGAGGGAGGAGGGAGGGGGGACCCGGAGGGGAAGCATATGTAAACCCATGGTGATATCATAACAATGTATGGCTAAAACAATAATTAAAAAAAAAAAAAAAACTTTATTTAAAAAATTGTCCACACCAAAAAAAAAAAACACCTTAAAAAAATAAAAGATTTAGCATATTAAATCCACACTACGCAACCATAAGATGAAGGATACAAGAAGAAGAATGTTGAAAGTTATAATTAAAAATAACATTGACACCTTGCTGGAAGACCTTACACAATTGAAAGCATTTCTGTTCTACTTTCCATGCAGATTTCACTTCTGAAAAATATATATTAAAATTTGTTTAAAAAAAAAAAAGAAATTTATAAATTACCAGATTTATCACCAGATTTATTTCTCACATGAAATACATTAAAAATGAAAATATTATAATATTTCAACCTAAAGGTATTGCATGTGTAATGAATTATATTATTGTTATGTTTATTAATGATATCTTCTGTGTCCACAGTCACAGCTACTTTCTGTGTTAGACAATATATTTGCCCCTAATAAAAGTCACTTCCAATTACTTTTGCGATTGCATTGACTTATATGGCAAAAGACACTTTTCAGATGTAATTAAAATTGCTGATTGTAGCCTTAATGGCACTGTAGATGACCGTAATCCTCATATCAGCGTAAAATAATTTTATACAAATGAGGAACTATCTTCCTCTCCCTGTCTTCCTCCCAATCCTACCCTCATGCCCTGTCCAGGAACTGACTGCATTGGACAAAAGATTAATTAAAAAGTTTACAATTTTTTAAATCTATTTATTTCAATTGGAGGATAATTAAAATATTGTGATGGTTTTTGCCATACATCAACATGAATCGGCCACTGGTATACATGTGTTCCCCCATCCTGAACCTTCCTCCCACCTCCTTCCCCAACCTATCCCTCTGGTTGTCCCCAGAGCACCGCCTTTGGGTGCCCTTCTTCATGCATGGAACTTGCGCTGGTCATCTATTGTCATATGGCAATGTACTGGTTTCAGTGCTATTCTTTTAAATCATCCTAAGAACTGACTGACTGACCCTCACCTTCTCCCACTGGGTCTAAAAGTCTGCTCTTTTTATCTGTGTCTCCTTTGCTGCTTCGTTACTGTCTTTCTAATTTCCATATATATGCATTGATAACAGTATTTTTCTTTCTCTTTCTAACTTACTTCACTCTGTATAATAGGCTCCAGGTTCATCCACCTCACTAGAACTGACTCAAATGCATTCCTTTCTATAGCTGAGGAATATTCCACTGTGTATATGTACCACAACTTCCATATCCATTCATCTGCTGATGGACATCTAAGTTGCTTCCATGTCCTAGCTATTATTATAAAAAGAGCTGCAATGAACATTGGGTACATGCGTCTCTTTCAATTCTGGTTTCCTTGGGGTGTATGTCCAGTAGTGGGATTGCTGGGTGATATGGCAGTTCTTTTCCATTTTTTAAGGAATCTCCACACTATTCTCCATAGTAACTGTACCAGTTTTTATTCCCAGTAACAGTGTAAAAGGGTTCTCTTTTCTCCCTACTCTCCAGCAATTATCGTCTGCAGACTTTTTTGATGATGGCCATTTTGACTGGTGTGAGATGGTACCTCATTGTGGTTTTAATTTGCATGTCTCTAATAAGGAGTGATGTTGAGCGTTTTTTCATGTGTTTATTAGCCATCTATATGTCTTCTTTAGGAAAAAAAATATTTGTTTAGGCCTTTTGCCCATTTTTTTATCAGATTGTTCATTTTTTTCTGTTATTGAGTTGCATGAGCTGCTTGTATATTTCAGAGCTTAATTCACTGTCAGTTGCTTCTTTTGCTATTATTTTCTCCCATTCTGAAGGCTGCCTTTTCACCTTGCTTATAGTTTCCTTCATTGTGTAAAAGCTTTTAAGTTTAATTATGTCCCATTTGTTTATTTTGTTTTTATTTCCATTAGTCTGTGAAGTGGGTCATAGAGGATTTTGCTGTGATTTATGTAGGAGAGCATTATGCCTGTTTTCCTCTAAGAGTTTTATAGGTTCTGGTCTTATATTTAGGTCTTTAATCCATTTTGAGTTTATTTTTGTGTATGGTGTTAGAAAATCTTCTAGTTTCATTCTTTTACATGTAGATGACCACCAGTTTACCCAGCACCACTTGTTGAAGAGACTGTCTTTACTCCATTGTATATTTTTGTTCCTTTGTCAAAGATAAGGTGTTTATTGGTTCATGGATTTATCTCTGGACTTTCTGTTTTGTTCCATTGATCTATATTTCTGTCTTTGTGCCAATACCATGTTGTCTTGATGACTGCAACTTTGTAGTCTAGTCTGAAGTCAGGAAGGTTGATCCCCCCAGTTCAATTCTTCTTTCTCAGTATTACTTTGGCTATTCAAATTCTTTTGTGTTTCCATACAAACTGTGAAGTTATTTGTTCTAATTCTGTGAAAAGTACTATTGGTATTTTGATTGGGATTTTGTTGAATCTATAGATTGCTTTAGGTAGTATGCTCATTTAAACTATATTCATTCTTCCAATCCAATAACATGGTATATTTCTACATCTATTTGTGTCATCTTTGATTTTTTTCATTGGTGTGTTTTATAGTTTTTTTGTACAGGCCTTTTGTTTCTTTAGGTTTATTTCTTTCTAAGTATTTTATTCTTTTCATTGCAATGGTGAACAGGATCGTTTCTTTAATTTTATGATTTCCATTGCTGGTGTATGGGAGTACTAGTGGTTTCTGTGTATTAATTTTATATCCTGCATCTTTACTATCTAAACTGATTTTCTCTAATCATTTTCTGGGGACATTTTTAGGGTTTTCTGTATAGAGGATCATTTCATCTGCAAACACTGGGAGTTTTATGTTTTCTTTTCCAATTAAGATTCTTTTTATTTGCTTTTCTTCTCTGATTGCTGTGGTTAGGACTTTTAAAACTATGGTTAATAGTAGTAACAAGAGTGGGCACCCTTTTCTTGTTCCTGATTTTAGAGTAAATACTTTCAATTTTTCACCATTGTACCTGCTTAACTATTAATATTTGCCCAGCTTTGCTAGAAGATTCTTATTTCTTGATTGTTAAATCCTGAAACTATCCCTTTCCTCTCATTGTAACAGTGGAACAAACCTCCTCAATCACATGTAACCTCCTATTCTAAGTGGATACTGTAGAGTGTGAACCAGTCAACTTTCCTCTACAGGGTCAGGCAATAAATGTACAATGGTACTGGCTAATTCAAGGCACTGAAGGATTATGGTCTACCATAGCTGTCTTGAGTTTTAAAAAGTGATAAAGATGATAACCATTTCAACTTTCATTTCCATGGTATGACTTGTGCTTAAAACCACTACTAACTAGTGGATGCTAATTGTATAATATAGAAAGTTAGATGTCATTTATTTTAGTATAGAAATTCTAATACATCTCACCTTCTTCACAAATGACATTTAAAATAACATGGATAAGTGGTCTAAAGTTATAGATTTGGCTAAATTCTCCCCATGAAGCTGCAAATGCTCCTTAAAATTCTAGCTTGTGTGTTGAAATAATTGTAAGTCTTAAAAATGCTTTATCACTGACCCCAAACTCAAGCATTGTGAAATAACATATAACTGAGTTTATAACAGAAATAGATTGTTATATAAATAAGCCAAAGATTGACTTTGTGTATTGACCTCTAATTTGCTTATTTCTTCACTACAAGCTGAGAATTTTTAGTTAAAAATATGCTAGAGCCAAATTTAAGGTTTTTTATACATTCAATTATTTTTACAATAGCCAAAAAAAGCAGATTTTAGACATTTAGAGCCTACTTAATTTGCACATCCCAAGAAAGCTCATCCAAAAGCTGTTACCCTTGGATAAGATGGAATCTTGTAGTTATAAGACCCCAAAGTACTGCTTCCCTTCAAAGTTCTGACCCAGAGACTCTCCAACATGCTTCTGAGTGACCTCACAGACAAGCCTCCTCTCTAATTCTTCTTTTCCTCAGCAGTTCCCTTGACATGCTCCATCTCTGAGTGGCAACTTCCATGCCACAAGTTTCTGGCATCACAAACTCTGAGATGCAGATTGACTCTAAACATTGAGAATGACACTTGGCTGACAATGAAGAAATGAGTACTTCAGACTCATAACTTCCAAGAACTGAATTTTGCCTACAACTTGAATGAGACTCCAGAGCATCCAGATAAGAGCCCAGACTAGACATCACTTTTTGTGGCCTTGTGATTCCCTAAACAAAGCATCCCTTGGAAAATTCTGGACTTCAGTCCTACAAAATTGTTAGACAATAAATAGATGTTATTTTAAGTTGGTAAATCTGTGGCAAATTTTTACAGAAACATAGAATACCAATAAGTCTCCTTTTCTAAAACTTCAACTCCCTTCTTGTAAATCCCTACTTTGGTTAAATTCAACATATTGGCATACTCCTCACTTACAACCAGTAGCTGACCATGGCTAAAGAAAATTACATATCTATGATGATCAATCTCACTTTATATTCATGATTGAAAACATTTATTATTATCAAGATTCCCTATTACATTTTCCTGAGAAATTTATTTTCTGTATCTCTCAGGTCTCTATTTTATACTTTCTTTCTCAAATACTTAGTATTGCTCCCTTCTCTTATTCTTTGTTGAAGTCGTTGATCCCAATACCATTGAAAAAAAAAGGAAAATGAAAAGATGATCTTTTTAATGTAAATTTATCATCCTTTCTAAAGTTTGGCTCATATAATCTTTCTTTCTCCCTCTTACAAATCAGCCTGGCTTTGATGTTAACCTAATCAAATCACATTGGCAGTTATTCTTCTATTGTTTATTCCATGACTTCAATCTTGAAAATATCTTCTGTTTCTGGCACCATCAGGCAATTTATGTCTTTCATACTTTTCCTAACAGCATCCAAACATACTCTATTTCTATCATAAATAAAATCTTCCTTGACTTTGTATTGCTCTCATGCAAAACAAAAACCATATTGTTCATCTTTAGAAATATATTTTCCTCAATGTTGTTTATACTCACTGACATCACTTCTTGCTTCCAGGTCTCTAGTTCCAATCCAAAAATTTTCATTTACACAACTGTGATGAAACTAGTATTATCAAATAAATAAAATAAATAAATTTTCTTTGTAAAATCTGCACATCTTTGCTTAGGTGTCATCTCTTCCCAATTTCTTGGCAGCATTTAACATAACATGTTCTTTGCTTGGCTTCCAGAACATTTTATTTTCTTTATTTATTGCCTTTTCTTGGTCATTTATTCTAATAATTCCTTATTGGTTATTTCTTTCATCTCTAATTTTTGAATATTTAAGTATTTTAAAACTTATTCTGAGGATTTTTTTAATAATTTATTTTAATTTTTATCACATCAAAGTTAACATACAGAGATTCTATGCATGGGATTGGGAGCCAAACTTCCCTGGTTGGGATCTGGGCTTGATCATTTGTTAGTAAAGACAGGCAAGATAGCTGATCTCTCTGGATCTAATTTTTCTTGCCTCTAAGATGAAGACAATAATAATGTCTACTTTTTAAGCTTACTTTTTGAAATATGTTAGTATAATTATATAGAATGGCCCTTGACACCTATTAAGATCCTGATTCATGTTACAGATTATTATTCTGAAATATTAAAAAAAAATTACCACCATAACTCTACTCACCATAAATATGCTGGTAACACTAAAATTTATATTTGTAGTAAGAACCTCACCCCTTACTTTCTAATCTCATATTGCTAAATTATTTGCTAAATGTTTCAAATTTAAATTACTAAAAATGATCTATGTTTTTAGTCCATGAAGTTTTTTGTTTCTATTTCCCAATTCACTAAGTGGCATCAGTATTTGTTTGGTGTTCAAGCAAAAATATCTGTTTGCCACTGTAAGAACCCTAAGGATATCTATTTCAGGACCCTTGGGTGATGGAAATCTATTTTCATAGTGCACAAAAATAATTTCAACTTTCCTTTGAGTTCTTTTCTTCCATGTCCAGACTGTGATCCTCTTCTGTATGCAACAAATCATCTCATAATCCTCTCTCACTTGCTTACTGACATCATTTACTATATAGAGGGTTGGATGAGCTGAAACACATAAAAGAGGCATAAATTTTAACTCTTCTCTCCAAAAGATAAAACGTGAAGATGAGAAATCAGAAAGAAAATAGTATTTATAATCAATTAGCTGAGCAACCATAAACAGTTAAAATACTTAGAATAGAAAATGGGGAAATTGAGCATATTAATCTTTGGAATCTCTGCTTAATTTAGCTTAGGGTAAAGATTTCCACAAAGCTCTTGGCTGACATTCACATGTTTCAAAACTAAACCTTTGCTTGATGAAGAAAAGACACTCATTTGGCACTCAGTACCCACCCCCACCTGCTTATGAAATGTTCAACTGCTTCCCCTATGATTCATTAATTTGGAAAAATCATGAAGGTCTAAGTTACAAAAAATGAATTTAAATTTCTAACTGGAGACCTGTAGAATTTTGATGAACTCTTTCCTGATTATTGATTCTTAAAGGATTTAAATTTAGGTGTAATTTGCATACAGCAAATTCAGGGATTTTGTGGAGAGCTTCAGGTTTCTTAGAGGTTTTTCAGTTAAATTTTGTTTCCTTGAATCAGAAATTAAGCAAACACTATTTAATACCTACTTTGATAAAGAAAATATTTGTGAAACCAGAATATTTACCTAAATATTCACATATTATACAAAAGTATCTAATGAATAATCAGGCTACTGAGAGTGTTAAGGGAGGTCATTTTTCACTCCAGCCCCAAAGAAAGGCAGGGCCAAAGAATGTTCAAACTACTGCACAATTGCATCCATCTCACATGCCAGCAAAGTAATGCTCAAAATTCTCGAAGAAAGGCTTCAACAGGACATGAACCGTGAACTTCCAGATGTTCAAGCTGGATTTAGAAAAGACAGAAGAAACAGAGATGAAATGGCAAGCATCCATTAGATCATCAAAAAAGTAAGAGAGTTCTAGAAAAACATCTACTTCTGTTTTATTGACTATGCCAAAGCTTTTGACTGTGTGGATCACAACAAACTCTGAAAAATTCTTAAAGAGACGGAAATATCAGACAACCTTACCTGCCTCCTGAAAAATCTGTATGCAGGTCATGAATTAACAGTTAGAAACAGACATGGAACAACAGATTTGTTCCAAATTGGGAAAGGAGTGTATCAAGGTTGTATATTGTCATCTTGCTTATTTAGCTTATAAGCAGAGTACATTATGCAAAATGCCAGACTGGATGAAGCACAAGCTGGAATCAAGATTGTCAGGAGAAATATCAATAACCTCAGATATGCAGATGACACCACCATTATAGCCAAAAGTTTAGAGTAACTGAAGAGCCTTTCAATGAAAGTTAAAGAGGTGAGTGAAAAAGCTGGCTTAAAATTCAACATTCAAAAATTGAAGATCATAGCATCTGGTCCCATAATTTCATGGCAAATAGATGGAGAAACAATGCAAACAGTGACAGACTTTATTTTCCTGGGCTCCAAAATCACTGTACATGATAACTGCAGCCATAAAATAAAAAGATGCTTGCTCCTTGGAAGAAAAACTATGACCAACCTAGACAGCATATTAAAAAGCATAATCATTACTTGCTGACAAAGGTCCATACAGTCAAAGCTATGGTTTTTCCAGTAGTCATGTATGTATGTGAGAGTTGGACCATAAAGAAAACTGACCAGCAAAGAATTGATGCTTTTGAACTGTGGTGTTGGCAAAGAGTCTTGAGAGTCCCTTGGACTGCAAGCAGGTTAGACCAGTCAATCCTAAAGGAAATCAGTTCTGAATATTCATTGGAAAAACTGATGCTGAAGCTGAAGCTCCAACACTTTCGCCACCTGATGTGAAGGTGGCCATTGGAAAAGACCATGGTGCTGGGAAAGATTGAAGGCAGGAGGAAAAGGGGATGACAGAGAATGAGATGGTTGGATGGCATCACTGACTCAATGGACATGAGTTTTAGCAGCCTCTGGGAGTTGGTGATAAACAAGGAATCCTGGCATGCTGCAGTCCATGGGGTTGCAGAGAGTTAGACACAACTGAGTGAACTGATATGTTTAATCAGATTATCTTTCTAACAATATCAGGAGTATTGGGGATTTTACAGCAGGAAGTTGGCTAATTTATGTGGGAGTGCTAAATGCTTAAGAAGTGTATTTAAATTAAACCTTTGGATAGTGTTGAATTCCCAGAGTTATTCTTTGTCTTTTTATACATTTATTCTTTCATTTATTTTATATCATTTTTGTCCATGCTGGGTTTTCATTACTTCTTGGGCTTTTCTCTAGTTACAGCTAGTGGGGCTTCTTCTCTAGCTGAACTGTGTGAGCCTCTAATAGCAGTGGCTTCTCTTATTGTGGCACATGGGCTCCAAGGTGTGCAGACTTCAGTAGTTGCAGTTCATGAGTTCTCGAGCATAGGGTCAACAGTTGTGACACATTGACTTAGTTGTTCCACAGCCTATGGGATCTTTCTAGACCAGGGACCAAACCCATGTTTCCTGATTTGGCAGGCAGATTCCTTATCACTGAGTCACCAAGGAAGACCTCCCTCTGTCTTTCCAAGTATGACAGATAAAGAATTCCAAAGAGGGAGGAGGGCAAAAGTGAAGAACTGGAGAGAAGAGACCTTTAAATATTCTAAGATTTCACTTATTTTTGCTTTTCTCAAAGAACACAATTTTCATTAGTTCTTCTCTAGTCTTGGTCCTTCATTTAGCCCCTGTACTAATAAGTCATCCTGGGAAACGAGATGAGAGCAAAAAATAAAATAAAATAAAGCACCAAACAGACAACATATGATAGAGAAAATTAACAGGAAAACCAAGACTGTATGTCTAAAGTATCAAGAAGACAACTTTATTTTATATCTGGGTTAGGTGTTATGTCAAGTTATTGTAAGCACAGAAGTAGCATAGTGATAACACTTAGGATTAGACCTCATCAAAGCACAGGGCAAAAGATTTTTCACTGGTCTCAAAAAAGGTTTAAATCATGCAAATTAACATTTTTGTCTTGTTAGCATTTCCTAAAATAACTTTTTTCCTGAGAGAAATACATTTCAGTGTAGGTCAGAGCAAGCCCCACAAATGAGGCCTGAGATGTTGGGAAAGAAGAATGTCAAATATGAAATATAGATACTTCACCTGAAATGAAGTAGAAATGATAAAGAAATTCACAACAGCTTTACTTGAACAGTCTTTGTAAATGCAAATGGAACTAGAGCTATATTAAGACACTTTGAGATATTGCTGCACAATTTACTTTGATGGTGATACACTATATAACATAAAAATATACACCAATCCATGATAAATAAACTTTACCTCTAAATATGAGTTATGGTATTGGTTGGCATGATGGCAGAGTAGTTTTTGTGTTTTTCTTACAAAAACACAAAAATCAAAACTGATTGCTGAATAACCATCAAAGACCTACCAAAAAAGTTATCCTGCACTCATTCAAAGACAAAGAAGTGGCAACAAGATGGTAGGAGGCACAATAATGATAAAATCAAACCCCATAACCAACAGATAGGCAATCCACAAACTGGTAAATAATTATAGCCACATAAATTCTTCCATAGAGGTGAAAGTTCTGAGCCTTCCACTAGGCTTTCCAGCCTGGGGATCTGGCAAGAGAAGGGGCCCCCAGAGAATCTGACTTTGAAGTCCAGTGGGCTTTAACTTCAAAAATTCTGAAGACTGAGAAATAGACACTGTACTCTTAGAGGGTATACGCATGGTCCTATGAATACCAGGACCCAGGGAAAAAAGCAGTGATCTCATAAGAGACTGGCCCAGACACACCTACTAATATTTGAGGGTCTTAAGAGGTAGGGAGTGGCTATGGCTCACTGCATGAACAAAGACACTGGCAGCAGCAGTTTTGTCTAGTACAAACTGTGTGAAACCTCTTGGAGACTGCTGTTTCCTCCATAAGGCCTACCTCCATTCAACAGCTTCTAGGCTCCAGTGCCAGGGCACACTAGGCCAAATGAACAACAAGACTGAAACTCATATCCATCTATCAGTAGACAGGCTGCTTAAAGTCTCCCTAAGCATAGCCCTTCCCATCAGGGGGACAAGACACAGCTCCACTCACCAGTGGGTAGGGACCAGAAGCTTCCACTAAAAAGCCTACATAAGCCTATTAGATATCCTCACCTGCAAGAGGGAAGAGAGCAGAAGCAAGAAGAACTGCCATCTTGGAGCCTGTGGAATGGAAACCACAATTACAGAAAGTTAGATAAAATGAGATAGTAGAGAAATGTGTCTGTGATGAAAGAATAAAATAAAACCCCAGAACAAGCAAGTGAAATGGAGATGGGCAACCTACTGGACAAAGAATTCAGAGCAATGATAGTGAAGATGATCCGAAATCTAAGAAAAATAATGTCTTGCCTGGAGAATCCCATGGACAGAAGAGCCTAGCTGGCTACCGTCCATGGGGTCACAAAGAGTCGGACAGTACTTAACAACTAAACAACAACAACAAAGCTAATAAAATGAAGAGAAGTGTCCAAATTATTATTTTAGATCTTAAGAAATATATATACCATAATTCAACAAAAATAGCTCTCTCACTCTCTTTCTGTCTTTTTGTCTTTATTCTTTCTTCCCTCCTTCCTTTCTCTCTCCCCACATACCCATCTCACTTTTGACATTCTACCAAACTCCAACTAAAGAAAACACATGTGCAGATGAGGAATAAAGAATGGAGACACAGATCAAGAAGGTGCTAAAAAGTTTAACAAAGACATATAAGCACTGAAGAAAAAAGAATAAAGTTCAAAAATACAATAATGGAAACAAAAAACATACTGGAAGACATTAATAGGAGAGTTAATTGAGGCAAAAGAATGAAAAGTGAGCTGAAAGATAGAATGGTAGAAATCGTTCCACAGAACAGAATAAAGAGAAATAAAAACAATTTTAAAAAATGGGGACAACTTCAGACATCTGTGGGACAACAGTAGATGCAACAACATTTGTGTTATAATCATTATAAGGGTCCTAGAAGGAGAAGACAAAGAAAAGAACCTTAAAAAAAAGTACTTAAAGAGATAATAGCTGTACACTTCCTAAACATGGGGAAAAGTAAACAAGTTCAGGAAATACAGAGGGTCCCAGGCAGGATAAACCCAAAGAGAAGCATGCCAAGACACATAGTAAGCAAGTTAACAAAAATTAAAGACAGAAAAAATAATGAAAGTAACAAGGAAAAAAAACCAAATAACATAAAAAGAAATCACATACAGTGGAAACAAATAGCATACAAAGGAATTCCTATAAACTTTATGTTAATTTTTCAGCAGAAAATCTAGAGGCCAGAAAGAAGTGGCACAATACATTTGAAGCGATAAAAGGGAAGAATCTGCAATCAAGAATACTCTGCACAGCAAGGCTCTGATTCAGATTCAGTGCAGAAATAAAAAGCTTTATGAATAAGAAAAAGCTAAGAGATATCAATACCACCATATCAGCTTTTTAAAAAAATTAACTACTTATTTTAATTGGAGGCTAATTAAAACACTGCAGTTTTTTGTTTTTGTTTTTTTTTTTTTGCATACATTGACATACATCAGCTATAGGTGCACATGTGTTCCCAGTCTGAACTCCCCTCACCTCCCTCCCCATCCCATCCCTCAGAGTCATCCCAGTGCATGGGCCCTGAGCTCCCTGTCTCATGCATCAAACCTGGACTGGTGATCTATTTCACATATAGTAATATACATGTTTCAATGCTGTTCTCTCAAAATCATCCCACCTTTCTCCCACAGAGTCCAAAAGTCTGTTTTTTACATCTGTGTCTCTTTTGCTGTCTTGCATATAGGGTCATCATTACCATCTTTCTAAATTCTATATATATGCCTTAATATACTGTATTGATGTTTTTCTTTCTGACTTAATTCACTCTGTATAATAGGCTCCAGCTTCATCCACCTCATTAGAATGGATTCAGATGCATTCTTTTTAATAGCTGTGTAATATTCCATCATGTATATGTACCATGCTTTCTTATCCATTCATCTGCTGATGAACAGAAAGGTTGCTTCCATGTCCTAGCTATTGTAAACAGTGCTGCAATGAACACTGGGGTACACATGTCTCTTTCAATTCTGGTTACCCTGGTCTGTATGCCCAGCAGTGGAATTGCTGGGTTGTATGGCAGTTCTATTTCCAGGAAACAGAATCTCCACACTGTTCTCCAAAATGGCTGTGTTAGTTTGCATCCCCACCAACAGTGTAAGATGGTTCCCTTTTCTCCACAACCTCTCCAGTATTTATTGTTTGTAGACTTTTTGATGGCAGCCATACTGACCGGCATGAGATGGCATCTCATTGTGGTTTTGATTTGCATTTCCAGTAATGAATGACGCTGAACATCTTTTCATGTGTTTGTTAGCCATCTATATGTCTTCTTTGAAGAAATATCTATTTAGTTCTTTGACCCATTTTTTGATTGGGTTGTTTATTTTTCTGGTATTGAGCTGCAGGAGCTGCTTGTATATTTTTGAGATTAATTCTTTGTCAGTTGCTTCATTTGCTATTATTTTCTCCCATTCTGAAGGCTGTCTTTTCACCTTGTTTATAGTTTGCTTCATTGTGCAAAATCTTTTAAGTTTAATTAGGTCCCATTTGTTTACTTTTGCTTTTATTTCCATTACTCTGGGAGGTGGGACATTGAGAATCCTGCTGTGATTTATGTCAGAGAGTGTTTTGCCTTAAGAATTTCCCTAAGCAGAAAAGAAAAGGCCACAACTGAAAACAAGAAAACTAGGGGTGGAAAAGCTCAGGCAAACCTAAAGTAAAAGTAGGAGATCACCTACATATAAATGTAATATATAAACTAGTAATAGTGAAGAGAGTAAAAATGTAAGATATTGGAAATGCTTTTGAAATTTAAAAAACTGCAACTTAATATCTTGTTTTTATAGAGATTGCTATTTAAAAAATCTTATGGTAGCTGCAGATCAAAATTCTACAATTAATACACATATACAAAAGCAAAAGGAATCCAAACACAACACTGAATTTAGTCATCAAATCACAAGGGAGGAAGGAAGGATGAAAGATGTACAAAAACAAATCCAAAGCAATTAACAAAATGAGAATAGAATATACATATTTAATTTCCCTGCAGTGAAGAAGACTCATATTTGATTCCTGGGTTGGAAAGATCCCCTGGAGATGGGAATGGTAACCCTCTCCAGTATTCATGCCTGAAGAATTCCATGGGCAGAGGAGCATGGAGAGCAACAGTCCATGGGATTGCAAAGAGCCTGACAACACTGAGCTACTATCACACACACGCACGCACGCACGCACGCAATGATAATTATCTTAAATTGAAATGATTTTAATGCTCCAACAAAAAGACAAAAGACTGGCTGAATGGATAGAAAATAAGACCCATATAAATGCCCTCTGCAAGAGACCAACGTGAGATACAAGGATATATACAGAATGAAAGGGAGGAGATGGAAAAAATGTATTCCAAGCAAAAAGGAAACCAAAAGAAAGATGGAAAGAAAGATGGAGTAGCAAACACTCATATCAGAAAAAAATAGGATTTCAAATAAAGATCATTACAAGAGATAAAGAAGAACACTACATAGTCAATGTGGTAATGATCAAATGATTACAGGATTGTTAAGAAGACATAACAATTATAAACATATATGCACTCAACAAGGGAATACATCATTATATAAAACAAATACTAATAGCCATAAAGGAGAAATCACTAATAACAGAATAATAATGAGGAGGCTAACATCCCACTTTCACCAATGGAGAGATCATCAAAAAAAAAAAAATCAAAAAGAAACACAGATTCTAAATGAAATATTATATCAAATGGACTTAATTGAAAATTATAGAGAATTTCATCCAACAGTAGCAGAATATACATTCTTATCATGTGCACATGGAAAATTCTCCAGAATTAATCACATGCTGGATCACAAAGTGATCACTGGTAAATTTAAGAAAATTAAAAGAAAAATTATCAAGCATTTTTTTCTGAGCACAAGACTATGAGATTAGAAGTCAACTGGAAGGGGAGAAAAACTGTAAAAAAAAAAAAAAACACAAGCACATTGAGTCTAAACAATGTGTTACTAAATAACTGAAACTCACAGTCACAGAAAGCTAACCAAATGATCACATGGATCACAACCTTGTGTAACTCAATGAAGCTATGAGCCATGCCATCTGGGCTCACCCAAGATGGATGGGTCAAGGCAAAGTATTCTGACAAAACCTGGTCCACTGGAGAAGAGAATGGCAAACCACTTCAGTATTTTTGACTTGAGAACTTCACAGAAAGTGTGAAACGGCAAAAAGATATGACACTGGAAGATGAAGCACCAGGATGGTAGGTGGCCAATATGCTACTGGGGAACAGAGAGGGGAAAGATCCAGAAAGAATGAAGAGGCTGGGTCAAAGCAGATATGAAGCTTATGTATGGATGTGTATGGTTGTGAAAGTAAAGTCCAATGCTGTAAAGAACAATATTGCATAGGAACACGGAATGATAGATCCATTAGTTAAGATAAATGAGACAAGATCAAGCAGATGGCAAGAGTGAACACTGACATTTTAGGAATCAGTGAACTAAAAAGCATGAGAATGGGTGAATTTAATTCAGATGTCCATTAAATATACTACTGCTGGCAAGAATCCCTTAAAAAAAAAATGGAGTATCTCGCACGGTCAACAAAAGTGTCCAAAATGCAGTATTTAGGTGCAATCTCAAAAATACTAGAATAATAGTTTATTTCCAAGGCAAACTATTCAACATGAGAGTAATCCAAATCTATGTCCCAATCACCAATGGTGAAGAAGCTGAAACTCAGCAATTTTAGAAAGGCCTACAAGACCTAAAACTAACAACAACAACAAAAATATGTCCTTTTCATCATAGGGACTTGGAATGAGGAAGTAGGAAGGCAAGAGATAAAGTAACAGGCAAGTTTGGCCTTGGAGTACAAAATGAAGGAGGCAAAGGCTAATAGTGTTTTGCCAAGAGAACACACTGGTCACAGCAAACACCCTCTTCCAACAACATAAGAGGCTATTCTACACGTGGACATCAAGTGATGGCCAATACTGAAATCAGATTACTTACATTCTTTAGAGCTGAAGATAGAGAAGTGCTATATTGTCAGAAAAATAAGACCTGGAGCTGAATATGGCTCAAATCATGAGCTTCTTATTGCAAAATTCTCACTTAAATTGAAGAAAATAGGCGAAATCCCTAGATCATTCAGGTAATACCTAAATTAAATTCCTTATGATTATCCAGTGAAGGTTACAAATAAGTTCAAGGGATAAGAAATGGTAGACAGAGTGCTTGAAGAACTATGGATAAGGTTCATAACACTGTGCAGAAGGTGGTGACCAAATCCATCCCCAAGAGAAAGACATGCAAGAAGGCAAAGTACTTGTCTGAAGAGGCCTCACAAGTAGCTGGATAAAGAATAGAAGCAAAAGCTAAAGGAGAAAAGAAACAATGTACCAAACTGAATGCAGAGCTCCAGAGAAGAGCAAGGAGAGATAAGACAGCCTTATTGAGTGAACAATGCAAAGAAATAGAGGGAAACAATAGAATGGGTTGATGAGATGCCTTCAAGAAATTTGGAGACATGAAAAGAATATTTAATACAAAGGTGGACACAATGAAGAACAGAAATAACAAGGACTTAACAGAAGGAGAAGAGACTAAGAAGAATGGAAAGAACACACAGAAGACTCATACAGAAAAGGTCTAAATAACCCAGATAACCACAATGGTGTATTCACTCACCTAGAGCCAGACATACTGGAATGTGAAGTCAAGTTGGCCTTAGGAAGCATTATTATGAACAAAGCTAGTGGAGGTGATGGAATTCCAGCTGAGCTATTTCAAACACTAAAAGATGATGCAGCTAAAGTGCTGTACTTAATATGCCAGCAAATTCGGAAAAGTCAGTAATGGCCATAGGAATGGAAAAGGTCAGTTGTCATTCCAATCCCAAAGAAAGGCAACACTAAAGGATGTTCGAAATGCCACACAATTGTGCTCATTTTCACATGCTAGCAAGGTTATACTCAAATCATTCATGCTAGGTTCAATAGCACTTGAACCAAGAACTTCCAGAAATACAATCAGGATTTAGACACGGCAGGGGAACCAGAGATCAAATTGCAAGCATTTGCTGGATCATAGAAAAAGCAAGAGAATTAAAAAAGAAAAATCTACTTCTGCTTCATTATCTACATTAAGCTTTTGACTGTGTGGATCACAACAAACTGTGGATAATTCTTAAGGAGATGGGAATTCCAAACTAACTTACCTGTCTCCTAAGAAATCTGTACAGGATAAGAAGCAACAGTTAGAACTGGACAAGGAGCAATGGACTAGTTCAAAATTGGGAATGAAGTATGTTAAGGCTCTCTATTGTCAGCTTGCTTATTTAACTTATATGCAGAGTACATCAAGCAAAATGCTGGACTGGATGAAGCATAAGCTGGAATCAAGATTGCTTGAAGAAATATCAGCAAACTCAGATATGCATGTGATACCACTCTAATGGCAGAAAATGAGGGGGGACAGAGTCTCCTGATAAAGATGAAAGAGAAGCGTGAAGAAGCTGACTTAAAACTCAACTTTCAAAAAAACAAAGACCATGGCATCCAGTTCCATCACTTCATGACAAATGGGTAGGGAAAAAGTGGAAACAGTGACAGATTCTACTTTCTTGGGCTCCAAATTCACTGAGTACAGTGGCTACAGCCATGAAATTCAAAGATGATTGCTCCTTGGAAGGAAAGCTATAACAAACCCAGACAGTGTATTAAAAAGCAGAGACAAAACAAACGTCTACATTGTCAAAGCTCTGATTCTAGTAGTCATGTATGGACATGAGAGCTGGACTATAAAGAAGGCAGAGCATCAGAGAACTGATGCCTTCAAACTGTTGTGCTGGAAAAGACTTCTGAAAGTCCCAATGGACAGCAAGGAGATCAAACTAGTCGATGCCAAATGAAATCAACGCTGAATCTTTGTGAATACTCGTTGGAATGATTAATGCTGAAGTTGAAGCTCCAATGTTTTCATCATCTCATGCAAACAGCCAACTCATTGGAAAAGTCCCTGATGCTGGGAAAGACTGAGGTTAGAAGAAGAGGGCATCAGAGGATGAGATGTCTGCATGGCATCACCAAAGCAATGGACATGAACTTGGGCAAACTTCAGGAGATGGTGAGAGATAGGGAGGCCTGGTGTATTGCAGTCCATGGAGTCGCAAATAGTTGGACATGACTGGCCAAATGAACAGTGTGGTATAAAAGCAAGACAGCATCCATGACAGGCTGCTGCGAGCTACAGCAGGGCCCAGTTTCGGCACCTCCCCCCACCCTCACCCCATACCTCACCCCATCGCCACCAACCAATCAGAATGAGCCAGGAAAGCCCCACATGCACCATGGAAAGTCCCGCGTGCACCAAGAAATGGACCAATCCGGGGCAGACGCGAAGTTTAAACTGACCAGTCATCGACTGCCAGCTATACGATGTTGTAACAAAGAACTGCCTGTATAAAAGCAACTGTGATCCAGAGCTCGGGGCTCTTGTCGAACTCCACTGCGCTGGATGAGACTTGAGCCCTAGCTCGAGCTAGCAATAAACCCCCTTATGCTTTTGCATTGCTGTGTGGACTTGGTCTCTTCAGGGGCTTGGGACCCGGAGTTTAGGCATAACAAACAACAACCAGAAGTTTCCTGTCCTAATTACACTCAAGGAACCTCAAGTATTAATAACTGTGCTGGGGCCAATCAGTCTATTTCCTTTTAGAAATCAGGAAGATTTTCTCAGTGCTCACTGAAGTCCTACATCTGTCCTGCTCCCAATCCTCGACCATAATGGGGCTATTTGGATGAGCCAAATGTTATTATTTCAGTTGTCCTCCAAGCTACAACTGGAACTCTGTGCTATTTTCTCTTGAGTTTCTCATTCTTTCTGGGTAGAAATACACTGAGCAAAGTCCAGGCTTCTGTTTTGTTGAATATGGAGCCTGCAAATCCTAGAGTGCTGTGGAGAGCACAAAATGCTCTTCCTGTTTTTTCAAGCTCAAAGATCCTCACCTATTTCCATTTCAAATGAACTATCTACCAAAGCCTGAGGTTAAAGAAAGGTTAAAACCCATCACCCCCTGGCTATGATTTTAAGACAGCTGAGAGGATTCCTAAGCATTACAGGCTATTGCCACATTTGGATTCTGGGTTATGGGGGGGGGGCGGGGAGGCTTTCTTTTATATAAACTTATAACTGAAACTCAACAGGCCAAGACTGATAAGCTTATTTGGTCACCAGAGACTCAAAATGTTTTTAAGACTCTTCAAACTTTTTTCTCACAAGTTCTGCTTTAAACCTGCCCACAGGATTAGAATTTAATCTGTTTGTTTACTGAAAGAAAAGGTATGACCTTGGAAGTCATGACACAACCCTGAGGGCCTCACCAGCAACCTATAGCTTACCTAAGTAGAGAATCAGATATAGTGGCCTGGAGCAGGCCACATTGTTTAAGGGTAATAACTGCTATTGTTTTACTAAAGCTTGAAGCTCTAATCTTACTGTACTGATTTCTCAAGATGTGGATAAAATCTTAAATTCTAAAGATTAGAGTGACAATGGCTCCACCTTTAAAGCTGCTGTAACTCAAGTGGTGTCAAAAGCTCAAGGAATAGAATATCACTTACACTGTTCCTGGAGAACCCAATCATCAGAAAAGACTGAAAAGTCTAATGACATTATTCAGAGGATGTCTCTATGGCAGACCGATTTTGTGCACAGATATTGCCATAGATCCTAAAGCCTTAGAATTAACTATGTGACTCAATTTAGAGCTTTTCAATAGACATTATGAGAACTCCATCCATAGTTGGTCTAATTTCTGGGTCTCTGGAGTACTCTCCTCCATATCAATTGAAGGTTTAACATAGTAGATGTCTCCACTTCAGGGAAAGGGCTTTCTTCAACTCTTGAATACTTATTTAATTTATATTCAGAGTACATCATGAGAAACGCTGGGCTGAAAGAAGCACAAGCTGGAATCAAGAATGCCAGGAGAAATATCAATAACGTCAGATATTCAGATGACACCACCCTTATGGCAGAAAGTGAAGAAGAACTAAAGAGCCTCTTGATGAAAGTGAAAGAGGAGAGTGAAAAAGCTGGCTTAAAGCTCAACATTCAGAAAACTAATCCGGTCCCATCACTTCATGGCAGATAGATGGGAAAACAGTGTCAGACTTTATTTTTCTGGGCTCCAAAATCACTGCAGATGGTGACTGCAGCCATGAAATTAAAAGACGCTTACTCCTTGGAAGGCAAGTTATGGCCAACCTAGACAGCATATTAAAAAGAGAGACATTACTTTGTCAACAGAAGTCCGTCTAGTCAAGACTATGTTTTTTCCAGTAGTCATGTATGGATGTGAGAGTTGGACTATAAAGAAAGCTGAGAACTGAAGAATTGATGCTTTTGAACTGTGGTGTTGGAGAAGACTCTTGAGAGTCCCTTGGACTGAAAGGAGATCCAGCCAGTCCATCCTAAAGGAGATCAGTCCTGTGTGTTCATTGGAGGGACTGATGTTGAAGCTGAAACTCCATACTTTGGCCACCTGATGCGAAGAGCTGACTCATTGGGAAAGACCCTGATGCTGGGAAAGATTGAGGGCCGGAGGAGAAGGGGATGACAGAGAATGAGATGGCTGGATGGCATCATCGACTTGATGGCCATGGGTTTGGGTGGACTCCGGGAGTTGGTGATGGACAGGGAGGCATGGCGTGCTGCAGTTCATGGGGTCACAAAGAATCGGACATGACTGAGCGACTGAACTGAACTGAATGAAAGGCCATTTTAGGTGTGCCACAATTCAGACATCCCTTAGGCCAATGCCCTGCCTGTCTACAGATTAGACATTTATCTCATGCCTTGTCTTTCAAGGACTCAGTATTCGCCACTGGGTGCTCCAGGGTATGCCTTTTCTCCTTCCTTCTTTGTCTTTCTTGGGCCTTGACCTCCTTCTCCTGTTCTCTATTATAAACGGTATGGATTGCCTTGGGTCTGATAAGGTTTGATTAAATATGACCATGACATCTTTTCATTTTAGGTCAAAAGCCAAGGTGAAACGTATCTATATATATTTACCCTGGCCATCCTTGTAATTTTCCAAATCCTGTTTTAGTTCCCTTAGCTCTAGGAGGGAGAAGGGTTTATGGATCCAGGTTGACCCAAATTCCTCTCCAGTTTTAAATAAGGGAGATACTGGAACCAATGAAGGGGAGCTCCAGGGTACAAGGGTAATTCTGGGTATATCAATGGAGTATACTAGGTGATTTTTGATCTGTGAGAGGCAAACCTTAAAAGGTGGTCTTCTTTTTCTTGGTTGCCTGTACCTAACATCTAGCAGGTTCACATTCAAGGCATACATTAATTCTGCACTTGAGGCAGAATACCTCCAGGTCTTTTAATTAAAAAGCATTTGAAAATAGGGGATCTCCACCTATTTTCCCTGTCTCTTACAGAACAGAGCTAACTGTAGGATGGTATTGTAATTTAAACTCCCATTTTTGGTCAAGTGTTCCCCATGCTCCAGCGAATTTTGTGGCCATGCAGAGTTACAAAAGAATCTTAAAAATCTCAAGAAGACCCCAGTTACTAAGCATACATCTTAAGGTCATCTGTTGATAAGTGGATTGGTTGTTTCCCACCTGGAAAGACAGCCATGACAGAGAAAAAACTAGAAGACCTCTTCTGAGCCCCAGAAGGGGTTGCAAGGTGAGCCTTCCCTGACACACATTAAGGTTTGCAGCCTGAGAGTCGGGCATCTCCAGATGCAGATGGTATAGATCCTAAGGCAGCTACAAAGACTCCTGGGATCCCTAACTAAAGCTGGGCATCCCTGGAGTCTCTACCATGGTCAATATCAGGTAAATCTGAATGGGAGGCCTTCCCAACCATATACACTGACTGAGAGCTGGGCTTCCCCAGGTCAGTGAGGATGCCCATTTTGGTTGCAGACTGAAAGTTTGTGTTCTGGGTCAAAATGATGTGGGTCTCAAGACAGCCTGGGCTTCTTAAGGCCTCTTTGTCAGAGTACAGTGTTCTCCATCTATTAGTGGTGATGAGTCTTTGGTTCAGTAAAAATCAGGGCTATTCAGCCATAGTGGGAATAAATGCCATAGTGTAGAATCACCCAAAACAGCATCTATAAACTGGGAAGTCCATCTTTACTATATCATGGGGATTCCAAAACCCAACATAGTAGCAGGACTTAATAGTATTTCCAATAGTGGGATTATACCATTTATGCTGTTGTTCAGTCACCAAGTTATGCACAACTCTTCATGACCCTGTGGACTGCAACAGACCAGGCTTTCCTGGCCCTCACCATCTTCCAGAGTTTGCCCAAGTTCATGTTCATTAAATCCCATTTATGAGTCCACTCTAACTGATAACAGAAATAGTGATAGAAAAACAGATTTGTTGACTCACTTAAAGGCCGGAGAATTGCTTCCACCTGGTTAAAAAGTCCTTGTCTGCAAAGGGTGCATGTTCAAGGCCATGAGAGGGTTGTTAGTAGGATTCTTAGAGACCAAGGGAAAAGGGATTTACTCAAAAGGAATATGGGAAGTGCTCCAGAGGCTCAAAGTAGGGGGTAGGGTGCAACATTTTGGTCTAAGGGGAATTTCCCCATGTGTAAGAGATATACCTATAAAACTTGGACCTAAATGGTACATAGGCAGAATTCCCAAAGTGATGAGGGCTGCTCAGATGAGCAGAATTGCCCCCTCAGAGAGGCTTTCAATAGGTGAATTTCTAGGATGGTTTGTGTGCTTGTGGATCATTTGGATTTGCATCATGGCATACATTGTACTCTCAAATGTCTTAAGAGATACAGAAGGTGGAGGACTGAGGTTTTTGACCTGTTGGGCACAATAGAGACCCTGCAGACTGGGAGAATTTTCTCAGATGAAGTCCCTGAGAGCCACCTGTCCAGCTGATTTCCAAAGAAACCACAAAAGCAGTATGCATTTCCATAGGCCTCCTGGCATATACGGGTCTTTAGGAAAATAATGTCCAACTTCTCCAAACCATTTGCAGTATAGCATAGAGGGAAGAAGGAGCAGGAAGAGCAGGGGAGCAAGACATGCTGAGCAGAGAGTCAAATCATATAGGGAAAAGAAACTAAGAACTCCAACTCCAATTTGTAGTCCTATGCAGAAGGTGTCAGCCAAGAGGAGGTGGTCTCAGTGTTTTGCTTATACCAATATGTGCCTTAGCTGCATGGAATTTGCCTTTCCAGGGGTAGACATTAACTGTATGGTACATATCCCATGCCCGGCTTTTCCTGTCACAGGAATCTTTCAACAGTAGGAACCTTAAGTGCTGTTAAATGCATGATTAATCCTGCACGATTTCAATTGGCCTAATCCTCAGTTTAAAGGAAAAACAGAAAAAAGAAAAGGAGAGTCCTCATCCACTTGGGCAGCAGCTACTGGGGCCTTGGGAGTATAACCCTGGCTAGAGTTCCTCAATCACCCCCACTGCCACTCGTGTATTTGCAGAAGCTTCAAGGAGACAAGAGATGAAAAACTGTGGAGGAGGCATTAGAGGCAGAATCCTTCCCAGTGTATCACACAGGGTTGATAGATGGGCAGCAGAGCAGGGAGAGAGGGCGGGGGTGGAAAAGAAGGAAAAAGAGGAAAGGAGGTTAAGGTCCTTCAAGCCATAGGGGTGAAGACCCTTACCTTCACTGATGCAAGGTAGGTGATCTGAGTCGCTGCACCAAGATGCCAGGTTGGCTCTTCTTCTTTGGTTCTGTCTCATCTTAGCAAAGAATTGAAATGACAGCCAGTTGTTACAGCTCAAGCAGGCAAGATTCATTGGGCAAGGAGCAAGCAGTACATCCTCAAGGTGTAAGAGCAGATGAGCCTAGGCAAGAGTGAGCCTGTCCCATTTTGGCTTCCCTCTTCTATATCCCTTGTTTCCTCTCTTGAGCAGTTTCCTGGGACCTGATTGGTTATGCCCTATGCAAATAAGGGATTGTATCAGCATTTGCCTGATTGGTTACAGCCAGAACCAATCAGGGAAGGGAGTGTGTTTTCTGTGTATGATACTATACATATAAATTTCAAAAGATAACACCAGAAAAACAGTAGTGCTCATCAATGAATGGTAAAGCTTCAGGATACAAAATTAATACACAGAAATCTATTGCATTCCTATACACTAACAACATAAGAGCAGAAAGAGAAGTTGTAGAAACAACCTCATTTGCCATCACATCAAGAGAATAAGATAATTAGGAATAAATCTACCCAAGGAGACAAAAGACTTGTAGTCCCACTACTGGACAACCAGAGAAAAACATGATTCAAATGGATACATGCACCACATTGCTTAGTGCAGCACTGTTTACGATAGCCATTATGTGGAAGCAACATAGTATCTATCAACAGGTGAATAGATAAAGAAGATACGGTACATATATATAATTGAATATTACTTAGTCTTTAAAAATAATGTGTGTGTGTGTGTGTGTGTGTGTGTGTGTGTGAAGTCACTTCAGTCGTGTGCAACTTTTTGTGACCCTATGGACCGTAGCCTCCCAAACTCCTCTGTCCATGGGATTCTCTAGGCAAGGATACTGAAGTCAGTTGTCATGACCTCCTCCAGGGGATCTTCCCAACCCAGGGACAGAACTCACATCTCTTATGTCTCTTGCATTGTAGGTAGGTTCTTTACCACTAGCACCACAAAAATGAAATGATAATTGCAGCAACATGAACTTACTAAGTGAAGTAAGTTCAATAGAGAAAGACAAATATCACATAATATTACTTAGGTGCAGGATTTAAAAACAAATGATACAAATAAACTTATTTACAAAATATAAAGAGACTCACAGACTTATGAAAGGAACTTATGGTTAGCAGGGAGAAAGACTAGGGGAAGGGATAGGTTGAGAGTTTGGGATTGACATGTACACACCACTATATTTAAAATAAATATCCAACAAGGACCTACTGTGTACCACAAGGAATACTGCTCCCTATTCTGCAATAACCTGAGAAAATGATTTGAAAAGAAATGATAAATATGTGTGTATTTATAACTGAATAACTGCTTTACATCTGAAACTAACACAGCATTGTTAATTAGCTATGCTTCAGTAGAAAATAAATTTTTAATGAATAGAGTTGTGTTCGAGTTGTATAGTTTGTGTAATTTAACACTGCATTTTGTAAACATGATGGTGAATTGACTAGTCAAAGTTTCTATGTTTATTGCTCAAACATTTTCAGAAATCCTAGAAAATTGTATAGACTTAAGCTCTTCCAACAGTGTTAAATATCTAAACTATGAATAAGACAATTAATTTATTCAGAACTAGCTGATTAGGGTACGATTTGGGTTAAAATTCCATTCTATAAATATACATACATGTTGAATATTTTACTCATCTCCTATTTGTTATGAAATCTTCTCTTTTTAAAAATTATACATGATTGATTATCTATAATATCTAATGTCTAAGTTTTTCTTCTCTTATTACTCACACAACACAGGAAGATGTTGACATTAGAGCTGATGTAAGAATCAGGCAGGGACAATTACTCAGAGATGAGTGTGTGAGCTTATAATTTAGTAATCCAGTTATCATGCAAATTGCATTGTCTCTTTGCAAACTATTAGTTCTCTTTAAATATTTTTTCTTATATTTGCGACTTTCTGAAATTTTAAGGTTATTCTACTAGGAAAAAAAAAATGTCTGTTTTATTTTCTGCCACATCAAGCCCACCAAAAGAACAGATAAGTCACATTTGTACTCTTTTTATTCTTTAGTTTTTTTTTTATGCACATAAAAAAACAGCTTGCAATAATATATGTCAATTTAATGTATATAAGGTATAAAATAATATAATTCATAAATGGCATAGAACAGTATATAACCTTTTTAAAGATATAGATAAAATTGCAACAGTGCCATTAGAAAGTATATGGGATAGAAATAAAATGTTGGGCTGTGGCAATTGGTTTACCTACTCAAAGTTGAATGGTATCAATACATCTGCATACCTATTGTATTTCTGAGTTGAACTTCAGTACACTGAATAGGAAGTTCTAATATGAGATGTGGTTAAGGTTGGCTATAACAATCTAACCTTGTGTTTCTTTCAAATAGTAATTTATTTTTCTGCAATACTAGATTCACAAATAAAAATCATGCATCCCTATTTTTAATACATATAGAATTAAATGAGGATCCTTGTGGCTCAGCTGGTAAGAAATTTGCCCGTAATGTGGGAGACCTGAGTTCAGTTCTAGGGTTGGGAAGATCCCCTGGAGAAGGTAAAGGCTACCCATTCCAGTATTCTGGCCTGAAAAATTCCATGGACTCTATAGTTCATGGGATTGCAAAGAGTCGGACACAACTGAGCAACTTTCACTTTCACTTATTAAAATGTAGAATCTGATTCAGTGGATCTGGGGCCCAAGATTCTGTATGTCTAACAGGTTCATAGGTGATACTGCTGCTCCTGCTGCTCTGGAATCCCAGCTTGTTCCCCAAGGAATTAAAGCATTTTACCAGTGTATTTTGAAGTTACAAAACTACTTTAAGCTAGAAAGAAAAACAATACAGTATACTAACGCATATATATGGAGTTTAGAAAGATGGTAATGATAACCCTGTATGTGAGACAGTAAAAGAGATGCAGATGTATAGAACAGTCTTTTGGACTCTATGGGAGAGGGCAAGGGTGAGATGATATGGGAGAACGGCATTGAAACATGTAAATTATCATATGTGAAAGGAATCGCCAGCCCAGGTTTGATGCATGATACAGGGTGCTCAGGACTGGTACACTGGGACGACCCAGAGGGATGGAATTGGGAGGGAGGTGGGAGAGGTGTTCTGGAAGGGGAACACATGTATAGCCATGGCAGATTCATGTCAATGTATGGCAAAACCAACACGATAATGTAAAGAAAAAAATTAATTAATTAATTAAAGCAACAACAACAAAAAAACTACTTTATATTAGAATTAACTAATGATGAGTGTGAAATATAAAAAAACATGAAAATATAAACTTGATAGCTTAAAAATGCCTATATCATTACAAAATTTTGTGAATTAATAAATGTCTGTAGTATATATACATGCTAATGTGTTTTCCTTCAAAAAAAAATAACAAATATCTCCTAAGCTTTACTAAGTTGACAAATTATCAGAGAATAGTTATGATTGGGTACACTACTTTCATGCGACTTCATCACTGTGATAGATATTGATAAACCATGTTTAAATGAATAGTCACAGAGGATTAATTTCTTAGAAATAAGAGGACTTTAGATACTGATATATTTGATCAAGAGGAAGTTGAATGGTAGAGAAGCTTAACGATTTAACCTAATTATACAGCAAAGCCAGAGTTCCAATGTAGATTTCTTGACTACTCAGACAATGTTCTTTTCTGTTTTTGTTTTTTGTTTGTTTGTTTGTTTATATGGCAGGACACAAGTAAAAACATGAGAAGCCCAGCCTGGTACTGTCAACTAATTTCCCAAATGGTAATTCTTCCTCTGACCTAGAAAAAAAAAAATAACAGAGACAGCACGTGGACCATTTAGAAAGTTTCTCTGTATAAAAATATGTAGGGAAAGTCAGCTGAGAATACATGATCAGTAGTGGAAGCACAGTTAAAGTAACATATTCACAACAGTTGGCTGTGTGTGACTGTCCAGAGTACAACTTTTCCCAAACAAGAAAAGCAAAAACTCAAATTCATGATCGTGATTAAATTTGAGAGTGGAGATAGCTTCTCTTGAAGAAAATGGTTTATCTTTTATGAAAATGATCATTTGCTTTGCTAGAATTTTTGTTAAATAAGCAATATTCTGAATATTTATTTAACTTTTGAGGTACACTAATGGATCTCCTTGCAGTCCAAGGGACTCTCAAGAGTCTTCTCTATTACCACAGTTCAAAAGCATCAATTCCTCGGCGCTCAGCTTTTTCACTGTCCAACACTCATATCCATACATGACTACTGGAAAAACCATAGCCTTGGCTAGACGGACCTTTGTTGGCAAAATAATGCCTCTGCTTTTAAATATGCTATCCAGGATGGCCATAACTTTCCTTCCAAAGAGTAGGCATCTTATGATTTCATGACTGCAATTACCATATGCAGTGATTTTGGAGCCCCCCAAAATAAAGTCTGACATTTTTTCCACTGTTTCCCCACCTATTTCCCATGAAGTGATGGGACCAGATGCCATGATCTTAGTTTCCTTAATGTTGAGCCTTAAGCCAACTTTTTCACTCTCCTCTTTCACTTTTATCAAGAGGCTCTTTAGTTCCTCTTCACTTCCTGCCATAAGGGTGCTGTCATCTGCATATCTGAGGTTATTGATATTTCTACCGGCAATCTTGATTCCAGCTTGTGCTTCCTCCAGCCCAGCGTTTCTTATGATGTACTCTGCATATAAGTTAAATAAGCAGGGTGACAAAATATAGCCTTGACGTACTCCTTTTCCTATTTGGGACCAGTCTGTTGTTCCATGTCCAGTTCTAAAACTCTTGAGAGTCCCTTGGACTGCAAGGAGATCCAACCAGTCCATCCTAAAGGAGATCAGTCCTGGGTGTTCATTGGAAGGACTGATGTTGAAGCTGAATCTCCAATACTTTGCCTACCTCATGCAAAGAGTTGACTCATTGGAAAAGACCCTGATGCTGGGAAGAATTGGGGGCAGGAGGAGAAGGGGATGACAGAGGATGAGATGGCTGGATGGCATCACCAACTCGATGGACATGGGTTTGGGTGGACTCTGGGTGTTGGTGATGGACAGGGAGGCCTGGCATGCTGTGGTTCATGAGATCGCAAAGAGTTGGACATGACTGAGCGACTGAACTGAACTGAACTGAATGATGAAAAGGAGAATCTTAATGAGTAGTTAGTAGTATTGGTCAAGAGCTGACTACTATAATTACTGAACATGCTGAATAAAATCTCTTGATCTAGAAAGCTCAGTCTGTTATTAGAATATTTTAATCTGTTTTGTGGCAGAAAGTGAGGAGGAACTAAAAAGCCCCTGAGAAAAGTGAAAGAGAAGAATAAAAAAGCTGACTTACAACTCAGCATTCAAAAAATATGATCATGGCATCAGATTCCATCACTTCATGGCAAATAGATGGGGAAACAATACAAACAGTGACAGATTTTATTTTCTTGGGCTCCAAAATCACTGCAGATGGTGACTTCAACCATGAAATTAAAAGACTCTTGCTCCTTGGAAGAAAAGGTATGACAAACCTAGACCTTTTATTAAAAAGCAGACATTACTTTGCCAACAAACTCTGTAGAGTCAAAGCTATGTCTTTTCCAGTAGTCATATATGGATGTGAGAGTTGGACCATAAAGAATTCAGAGCATAAAGTTGATGCTTTTGAATTGTGGTGCTGGAGAAGACTATTGAGAGTCCCGTGGACTGCAAGATCAAACCAGTCAATCCTAAAAGAAATCAATCCTGAATATTCATTTGAAGGTCTGTTGCTGAAGCTGAAGCTCCAGTTCTTTGGCCACCTGATGTGAAGAGCCAACTCACTGGAAAAGACCCTGATGTTGGGAAAGATTGAAGGCAGGAGGAGAAGGGGATGACAGAGGATGAAATGATTGGATGACATCATCAACTCAGTGGACATGAGTTTGAGCAAGCTGCAGAAGATGTTGAAACACAGGGAAGCCTGTTGTGCTGCAGTCCATGGGCTCACAAAGAGTTTAACATGACTGAGAGATTGAACAACAACAAATCTGTTTTATATTCTTTTATCATAGGTTTACTTAACTTTTATATTTTAAACCATAGAAAACCATATTTTAAGTTGTAAAGATCTATGATTGTAATTTAAATTAATTTTCTGAGAACATATTTTTAAAAAGCAAATTTCTAATCTAGAAATGAAAGGACACTGTGTGAGATATTTGAGGTGAGTGCATTGTTATAACTACCAAATCATTACATTTCTATATTTTTAATATTTAAATGTATGTTTCAATACATATTTTATAATATTGAAATATATTAAAATATATGTGAAACAGATTGTTGACTTTCATAAATCATGTTCATTGTCGTAGTGTAATAATGTATGTGTGCTTGATTGATTTATTTTTGACTTTAGCTTCTCAATCTAACTGAATTTTGGAAACAATTTTAGCATAAAAATTGTAAGAAAACACTATGAAAAATGAAGGTTAAAATCAGAGAATTGATTAGTAATCTCTTGATCAGATACAGCATGCCTGCCCCAGCTGGGACAGAGCAGGTATTTTAGCTATACACTGTTCCAATATTGCTTTTGCTGTACCCTGTCCAGGTACAAGCCTTAAAAAATTCTACCATTAGTACAAGATTGAAAAAAAAAATCATCAGCTCATTTCTAGCTTGTAACATAGAATAAAAAACGTAAATCTTGTGCTTGAGATTGGGATAGGAACACAACCAGTGCAGGACTCAGACAGACTCAAGCATCAAAGAGTAGATAGAAACTTAGAGGGTTAGATGATTGCAACCAGGAGAGACAGCTCTTAGAAAACAGCACTGGTGGGGGGGGGGGTCGCGGTGAAATTGGAAGTTATCTGTGAGGCCGTGTTTGTAGATTTATATAATGGTCAACTTTGTTACATCAAATGGTTCTCTACCACATCTAAAAGTCATCATGGTCAGCTTAAACCTCTCCTTTTACATTGCCTAGTGAGTACAGGGGGCCTGACCTCACAAACAAAACTGAAAATTTGAGGAATTCAACTGATATATAAACATATTAAAAATGAAACAATCTGTGGAGTCTTAACTAGTATTAATTCACTAAATGAAATAAAAATTTAAAAATTTATAGTCAAGGCGCCAAATACATTCAAAGAGATATGAGCAGATATTGGAAACATAGAATGGGAACAAGAAGTTGTAAGGAAAATCAAGTTGAAATACTGAATATGAAAAATACAATAAATGAAATAAAAATTGGCACCTTGAACATTTAAGGAATATATTAGACGTAAAGAGGTAAACAGTATTAAAAATATATATTAGACGTGTAGAGTTAAAAACATCAGGATCCGTCTAAGAAGAATCTTAGAAAAAGAAAAAAAACTTGGAAAATATTTAAAGTCACAATGCCAAAAACTTTGCTATATTCACTGATTAGCTCTAGTAATTTTCAAGTAGAGTCTTTAGGGTTTTCAATGTAGAGGATCATATCATCTGCAAACAGAGAGAGTTTTACTTCTTTCCCAATCTGGATTCCTTTAATTTCTTTATCTGCTCTAATTGCTGTGGCCAAGACTTCCAAAACTATGTTGAAAAGTAGTGGTGAGAGTGGGCACCCTTGTCTTGTTCCTGACTTCAGGGGAAATGCTTTCAGTTTTTCACCATTGAGGATAATGTTTGCTGTGGGTTTGTCATATATAGCTTTTATTATGTTGAGGTATGTTCCTTCTATTCCTGCTTTTTGGAGGGTTTTTATCATAAATGGATGTTGAACTTTGTCAAAGGCTTTCTCTGCATCTATTGAGATAATCAGGTGATTTTTATTTTTCAATTTGTTAATGTGGTGTATTACATTGAGCTAATCAGTGAATATAGTAAAGTTTCAGGATACAAAATCAACACACAGAAATCCCTAACAATGAGAAAACAGAAAGAGAAATTAAGGAAACAATTTCATTCACCATCAAAACAAAAAGAATAAAATACTTAGGAGTATTTCTACCTAAAGAAACAAAAGACTTGTTTATAGAAAACTATAAAACACTGATGAAAGAAATCAAAGAGGACACAAACAGATGGAGAAATGTGCCGTGTTCGTGGACTGGAAGAATCAATATAGTGAAAATGAGTATACTACCCAAAGCAATCTATAGATTCAATGCAATTCCTATCAAGCTACCAGAGGTCTTTTTCAAAGAATTAGAACAAATAATTTCACAGTTTGTATGGAAATACAAAAAACCTCGTATAGCCAAAGCAATCTTGAAAAAGAAGAATGGAACTGTCGGAATCAACCTACCTGACTTTAGGCTATACTACAAATCCACAGTCATTAAGACAGTATGGTACTGGCACAAAGACAGAAATATAGATCAATGGAACAAAATAGAAAGCCCAGAGATAAATCCATGTATCTATGGACACCTTATCTTTGACAAAGGAGGCAAGAATATACAATGGAGAAAAGACAATCTCTTTAACAAGTGGTGCTGGGAAAACTGGACAGCCACTTGTAAAAGAATGAAACGAGAACACTTTCTAACACCATACACAAAGATAAACTCAAAATGGATCAAAGATCTAGGCATAAGACCAGAAACTATAAAACTCCTAGAGGATAACATAGGCAAAACACTCTCCGACATAAACCAAAGCGAGATCCTCTATGATCCACCTCCCAGAATATCGGAAATAAAAGCATGAATAAACAAATGGGACCTAATTAAAATTAAAAGCTTCTGCACAACAAAGGAAACTATAAGCAAGGTGAAAAGACAGCCTTCAGAATGGGAGAAAATAATAGCCAATGAAGCAACAGACAAACAATTAATCTCAAAAATATACAAGCAACTCCTGCAGCTCCATTTGAGAAAAATAAACGACCCAATCATAAAGTGGGCCAAAGAACTTAACAGACATTTCTCCAAAGAAGACATAAAAATGGCTAACAAACACATGAAAAGATGCTCAACATCACTCATTATCAGAGAAATGCAAATCAAAACCACAATGAGATATCACTTTACACCACTCAGAATGGCTGCAATCCAAAAATCTACAAGCAATAAATGCTGGAGAGGATGTGGAGAAAAGGGAACTCTCTTACACTGTTGGTGGGAATGCAAACTAGTACAGCCACTATGGAAAACAGTGTGGAGATTCCTTTAAAAACTGGAAATAGACCTGCCATATGACCCAGCAATCCCACTGCTAGGCATACACACTGAGGACACCAGAATTGAAAGAGACACGTGTACCCCAATGTTCATTGCTACATTATTTACAATAGGCAGGACATGGAAGCAACCTAGATGCCCATCAACTGACGAATGGATAAGAAAGCTGTGGTACATATACACAATGGAATATTACTCAGCATTAAAAAAAGAATTCATTTGAATCAGTTCTACTCAGGTGGACGGAACTGGAGCCTATTATCCAGAGTGAAGTAAGCCAGAAGGAAAAACAACAATACAGTATACTAACGCATATATATGGAATTTAGAAAGACAGTAACGAGAACCCAGCATGCGAGACAGCAAAAGGAACGCAGATGTATAGAACAGACTCGCGGACTCTGTGGATGAGGGCAAGGGTGGGATGATATGGGAGAATGGCATTGAAACATGTTAATTATCATATGTGTAATCAATTGCCAGCCCAGGATTGATGCTCGCGGCTGGTGCATCGAAATTTCCCGGGGGGAGGGAGGAGGGAGGGGGGCTCTGGAGGGAGAGCATATGTAAACCCAAGGCGATATCATGTCATTGTATGGCAAAACTAATAAAATAAATAAATAAATAAATAAATAAAATAAAGTCACAATACCAGAATTTAATAGAATTAGGGGAAATGTAAGATTTTTAGATTGAAAATTCTTGTCAAGTACAAGGCAATTTAAATAAGAAAAAGATACATTTGTTGTAAATAAGGAAGAATTTAAGAACATGAAATGTAAATAGTTTAGAAGTCTTACAGAGACATAATTTCCCTACAAATATACATGAAAAGAATTCATATCAGAACATTGACATTGAATGAACATATATACATATACTAATAGCTTCTAATTTTTAACAAAAAATCTTATTGTAATCTATGTCCATTTAATTTATTATACAAATGTGATGTGAAAAATGAGGAGGAAAACCTTTTTAAGTAGCAATGGTAATAGCAAAGTATTGACTTCATTTTTTTTTCTTGGTAAAAATATCCTTACAAAAATAGAAGTGAATTCCAGAAACTCTGTGAGGTGTCTGAATTTAAGGTGTAAAATAAAAATAAAATAAAATTGTATGTTTATAAATAAGACCAAATAGTATATCCATAAGAATCCATAATTCAATTTTGAACAATAGCAGTATAATCAATTGTGGATAGGAGCTGAGAAATACTAGAAGGGAGAATACTTGCTTCATTTTTGGAGATGATGCAGATGTTGATATGCTTAACAAAATAAATCATACATTACTAGCTATATTAAATACACATATGAGTGTTAAATTATTCTAGATAAAGCAGAAATGTAAACATGCAGTGTATAATCACAAACCACTTGAAAGATTATAATAACAAATGGATATTGGAAAAAGAGAAATAAAAAAGAAGTGCATGAGAAATAGAACCTGGGAAAAGTAAAATAAATATATAAGAAAAATTGCATAAACATAAATAATAAAGCAGTGGATCTTAAGTTCGCCTTTGAGATACCCATGTGCACATAACTCATATTCATACCTAGACACAAACACACAGGAAATTTTAGGAATATATTATCTATTAAAATTTTTTAATGCATATGAATTTTGGATGTAACAGGGAGGAAAATGGCACAGAGGGAAATTGCACCAAGGGACTAGGACCTTAAAAAGAGGGAATTAAATTCTATGTTTCATAAGCACAATATTTTACTGTGTATCCTAAGGGATAATAATGGATTCATAGACTGATAAGAGCAATAGTTATGTTAAGACATCTACATAAAGGTACTGTAACATATTTATGGTTATACTTATGCATTATAAGTAATGCAAATCTTATCTTTACTATTGATGCAGCAAAGAATAATTTGTATGGGTATAATTGGTTTGGGAATAAGGTACTACATTCATGATTTTGTTCCCCATCAGTAATGTAATATCTGAGAAGCCATTGTTGGAAGGAACAGAAATATCCAGAATCAGAGGAACTTTTGAGTAACGATTCCTATAATCCTGAGTTATAGAATTTTATAAGAGAATACTGAAGCAGGTCAGAGATCATAGGATGAAAATTCAAAATTAGAGAAAGAAATATTTATTATTAGCTCAGTAAATTAATTCACCAAATGTTTACTGAGTTATTGTTATTTTTAGTAAAGGAACCTGTGAATTATTAATGCATGTAACATTATGCTTCATGTTATGGGGAAAATAGTAAATTGAGATAGTGAAGAAAAGGCATCACAGTACACTGAAAATTTTACTTGACATAAATTTCAATTAGAGAAAAGAGAAAATAGGGCATTTTAAGAAATGAAAGCATATAAGAAAGCAGAGCAAACTTATAGAGACAAGAATAAGCTTTGTGTTAGCCTCCTTTATTCACCTCTCTGAATAGATACATTAGTATATAATTTAAATGCATATTTCTTGAATATGAAAAATAAATACAGGCATATAGCTAATATCTGTCAATTCAGTTCAGGCCAGTTGCTCAGCCCTGTCTGAATCTTTGCAACCCCATGGACTGCAGAATATGAGGCTACCCTGTACATCACCAACCTCAGAAGATTCCTCAAACTGGTATCCATCGAGGTGGTGAAGATCACGGCATCTGGTCCCATAATTTCATGGTAAATAGATGGGGAAACAGTGGAAACAGTGACAGAATTTATTTTAGGGGGGAATTAGTCCTGAATGTTCTTTGGAAGGACTCATGCTGAAACTCCAATACTTTGGCCACCTGATATGAAGAACTGACTCATTGGAAAAGACACTGATGCTGGGAAGAATTGAAGGCAGGAGAAGGGGATGACAGAGGATGAGATGGTTGGATGGCCTCACCGACTCTATGGACATGAGTTTGAGCAAGCTCCGGGAGTTGGTGATGGACAGGGAAGCCTGGCGAGCTGCAATCCATGGGGTCACAAAGAGTCAGAAATGACTGAATGACTGAACTGAACTGAATAATCCTAAAATGCCTTTTAACAGTTCATGTGAAAAATTAATCATACATCTATCACCTTAAATCAAAACTTAGAAATGACTGAACTTATTGAGGAAGTCATATCAAAAGATGAGCTGAAAGCTAGGTCTCTTGTGCCAAACAGTCAAGTTGCAATTGCAAAGGGAAAGTTCTTGAAGGAAATTAAAAGCTCTACTTCAAAGAACATGCAAGTAAAAAGAAAGTAAAACAGTCTTATTGCTGATTTGGAGAAATTAAGAATAGTTCAGATAGAAGATCAAACCTACGGCAACATTCCTTTAGGCCAAAACCTAATCTAGACCAAGGCCTTAATTCTCTTCAGTTCTATGAAGGCTGAGAGAAGTGAAGAGGCGGCAGAAGAAAAGTTTCAAGCCAGCAGAAACTGGTTCATGAAGCTTAGGGAAAGAACTCATCTCCACAACATAAAAGCACAGGTGAAGCAGCAAGTACTAACCTAGAAGCTGCAGCAAGTTATCCAGAACATCTAGCTAAGGTAATTATTAAAGGTGGCTTCACTATACAATAGATTTCAAGGCAGGCAAAACAACATTTTATTGGAAGAAGATGTCATCTGGGATGTATTTTTGCTACAGAAGAGAAGTCAATGCCTGGCTTCAAAGTTTCAAAGGACAGCCTAACTCTCTTCTTAGGGGCTAATGCAGTTGATGACTTGAAGTTGAAGCCAATGATCATTTACCAGTTTTAAAATCCTAGGGCACCTAAGAACTTTGCTAAATATACTCTACTTGTGTTCTGTAGGTGAAACAACAAAGCCTGGATGATAACACTTTTGTTTACAACATGATACACTTTATATTTTAAGCCTATTGCTGAGATTTACTGCTCAGCAGAAAAGACTTTGTTCAAAATATTGTTATACTAGTCATTAACAATGCATCTGGTTACCTAATGGACATGTACAATGAGATGAATGCTGTTTTCACACCTGCTAACACAACATCCATTCTACAACCCAGGGATCAAAGAGTAATTTCAACTTTTAAGTCTTATTATTAACAAATACATTTCATAAGGCTATTACAACCACAAATAGTGATTCTTCTGATGGATCAAGGCAAAGTAAAGTGAAAATCCTCTGGAAAGAATTCATCATTCTAGATGCCATTATGGATATTTGTAATTTGTGAAAAGAGATCAAAATACCAACATTAACAAAAGTTTTAAAAAGTTGATTCCAACTCTCATGGACCATGTAAAGGGATTCAAGGCCTCAGTGGGAGAAGTCAATTATAGGTGTGGTAGAAATGGGCTTCCCAGGTGGTGCTAGTGGTAAAGAACCTGCCTGCCAATGCAGAAGGTGAAAGAAACATGGGTTTGATCCCTGGATTGGGAAGATACTCTAGAGAACAGCATGGCAACACATTTCAGTATTCTTGCCTAGAGAATCCCATGGACAGTGGAGCTTGGAAGGCTACAGTCCATAAGATCACAAAGAGTCAGCTATGACTGAAGGGACTTTGCACACAGATGTGTGATGGAAATACCGAGACAATAAGAGATATCAGTGGAGCCTGATAATATAGCTGAATTGCTAAAATCTCATGATAAAACTCTCAAAGATGAGGAGTTTCTTCTTATGGATAAGCAAAGAAAGTAGTTTCTTGAAATGGAATCTACTCCTGTAAGACTGTTGAGATAAAAATAATTTTGAATAGTATGCAAAGTATGTAAACTTTGTTAATAAATCATAAGCAATTAAGAAATTGACACAATTTTGAGAGGAATTCTACTGTGGGTAAAATGTATTAAACAACATTGCATGCGACAGAGAAATCATTCTTCAAAGGTAGTGTCAATAGACGAACTTCACTCTTGTCTTATTTTAAGAAATTGCCACAGCCAAACTTCAGGAACCACCATTCTGATGGGTCAACAGCTTTCAGCATCAAGGTAAGACTCTTCACCAAAAAAAAGAAGATTGTGACTTGATGAATGCTTGGATGATGGCTAGTATTTTTTAGCAATAAAGTTTTTCAAATTAAAGTATGTAAATTTTTTAGACATAATGCTTTTGAAGCCTAAATAGACTACAGTATAGTGGATACATAAATTTTATATACACCAAGAAACTAAAATATTACTGTGATTTACTTTATTGTGATGTTTCTTTTATTTGATGTTCTGGAACCAAGCATGGAGTATCTCTAAAATATGCCTGTGGGCTTCCAAGTTGGCACTAGTGGTAAAGAACCCACCTCCAATTTACGGGACATAAGAGAGTCAGGTTCAATGCCTGGGTCACTTCCCTAGAGAATCCCTGGACAGAGTCATAGGGTCACAAAGAGTCGAACATGACTGAAGCGACTTCATGCAAACACACATAACTGTATGCATGTAAATTATTCAAACATCTACATGAAAAGGAGTATGTCAAGGCTGTATATTGTCACCCTGCTTATTTAATTTATATCAGAGTGCATCATGAGAAATGCTGGGCTGGAAGAAGCACAAGCTGGAATCAAGATTGCCAGGAGAAATGCCAGTAACCTCAGATATGCAAACACCACCACCCTTATGGTAGAAAGTGAAGAGGAACTAAAAAACCTCTTGATGAAAGTGAAAGAGGAGAGTGAAAAAGTTGGCTTAAGGCTCAACATCCATAAAATTAAGATCATGGCACCCAGTCCCATCACTTCATGGGAAATAGATGGGGAAACAGTGGAAATAGTGTCAGACTTTATTTTGGGGGGCTCCAAAATCACTGCAGATGGTGACTGCAACCGTGAAATTAAAAGACGCTTACTCCTTGGAAGGAAAGTTATGACCAACCTAGATATCATATTAAAAAGCAGAAACATTACTTTGTCAAGAACGGCCCATCTAGTCAAGGCTATGGTTTTTCCAGTGGTCATGTATGGATGTGAGAGTTGGACTATAAAGAAAGCTGAGCACCGAAGAATTGATGCTTTTGAACTGTGATGTTGGAGAAGACTCTTGAGAGTCCCTTGGACTCCAAGGAGATCCAACCAGTCTATCCTAAAGGAGATCAGTCCTGTGTGTTCATTGGAGGGACTGATGTTGAAGCTGAAACTCCACACTTTGGCCACCTGATGCAAAGAGCTGACTCATTGGAAAAGACCCTGATGCTGGGCGGGGGGATGGGGGGCAGGGGGCTGAGGGCAGGAGGAGAAGAGGACGACAGAGGATGAGATGGCTGGATGGCATCACTGAATCTATGGACATGGGTTTGGGTGGACTCTGGGAGATGGTGATGGACAGGGAGGCCTGGCATCCTGCAATTCATGGGGTCGCAAAGAGTTGAACATGACTGAGCAACTGAACTGAACTAAACTGACAAGCATGTAACATGCCACTGAATTAAAAATCTAGTACAGTTTCATGTTACACTGTTAAAATGTAGGCTTTCAATGTTTCTATTTATCACCTTACTAGAATATTTGATCACAGTTATTCCTAGATGTGTTCCTTCAAACAATATAATTCATGTCAATAGAATTATTGCCTTATTCATTTATTACTTTGCTCTATGTTTATCATATTCATATTTAAAAATACTTTTCAAGGATTTTATATTTTACTATGGGATTGATCCCAAATAGGAGAAATGATTGGAACCCATAACAGGACAACAGGAAACATTACAAGGCAGAATACTCTTGTTTTTATTGCATGACTCTGATTCCTAGCAATAATCAAACTTCTACTTGGCCACATAGTAAAAACATAAACAAATTGGTGTATTAGTAGAATGGAGCTTATTCTTACTCTTACTCACTTAATGAGGCTTATTCTTACTCTTACTTAAGAGGACTTACTCACTCTTACTGAGTGAGATCCATGCTCTACTTTTTGAAATAAATTAAGTCAAAGAATAAGCAATTCACTGTAAGTTTAAATGAACATTATTTTTAAATTATTTTGTTTTTTATTAGTGCAATTTTTATTTCCTTGTTTAATGTTGCTAACATAGCTAAATATTTCCTTGAAAATCACCTAATTAAAATTAATTACATGGTGGTTTATTCTCTAAGTAAATATAGTCATAAATCACATTTTTAAGTAAGAGCATCCAAAAAAAAAACAGGCTTAACAGAAAAAATAATCTTATAAAAGCATCAAAAAATAAAAGCAATGCTTTTAAAATGTGAGTTACTTTCATGATGCTTTTGAGTATGAATAAAGGGCTTGAATGATGTTTCAAAAATTGTTTTTAATTTATATATTTATATGCTTTGCTTATTCACTCAGTCATGTCTGACTCTTTGCAACCCCATGAGCTTTAGCCCGCCAGACTCCTCTGTCCATGGGGATTCTCCAGGCAAGAATATAGGAGTTCGTTGCCATTCCCTCCTCCAGGGGATTTCCCAACCCAGGTATCGAACCCAGGTCTCCAGCATTGCAGGCATATTCTTAACCATCTGAGCCACAGACAGTTAAGAATTTAAACTATATATATGTGTATATATATATATATATAAAATATACTGCTAAGATGGTTAAGAATGTATAAAACACACACACACACACATATAAAACAGCCTTGTTTTAGAAATTTTCCACAGCACAGAGACCTGATAGTGATGTTGCAATAACATAATGCTGTAGGTGTTTGCTTCACTCTAGCTTAGATCACAGAATATTTCTCCGAAATATAAAAGTGGAGTTTATAGACCATGATTAATTTTTGCTGATTATTTACAGAAACCATATAAACTTAAGAAATTTATATGTGGCTATTAATGATTATGTACCCATGTTTAAAAGAGAAAATTCAATTTTCTGATATAGATAAAGAGGTAATACTACTTCCATGTCCTAGCTATTGTAAACAGTGCTACAATGAACATCAGGGTGCATGCAGCCTTTTGAATTCTGGTTTTCTCCAGTTATATGCCTAGGAGTGACATTTCTGTCTCATTTGGTAGCTCTATTTTTAATTTTTTAAGGAATCACCATACTGTTTTGCATAGGGGCTGAACTTATTTGCAAAGCAGAAGTAGAGTCACAGATATAAAGAACAAACTTATGGTAACCAAAGGGAGAAATAGGTGAGTGAGTGAATTGAGAGATTGTGTTTGACATATCTACAGTATTACATATAAAGTAGATAACTAATGAGGACCTATAGAACTCTACCCAATGCTTTCTGGTGATTTAAATAGGAAGGAAATCTGATAAAAAGTGGATATATATATACATAAAACTAATTAACCTTGCTGCACAGCAGAAACTAACAACATTGTAAAGCAACTATACTCCAATCAAAGTTAATAGAAAATAATCATTTAAAAAGAGAGTGAATATAATATTAATATTAAACCCCTCTGATTGACCCCACTATTTGTCACATAAACCACTCTGTTTTAGTGCTTATTTGCAATCACAATCCTTAAATTTTATCTATTTTAAGTTACTTTAACTTGTTGGAGAACAATTATGTTATTTTATTGAGGGCATGGTTTAAATGCCTAAATGAAACCTATGTGTAGTATGCAGTATTTCAATAACATATAAATGGCTTCTTATAAACTAGCAACTTGACAGATTAGAAATGGTTAATTAAAATGATAATATGATTCAAGCATTTAAAGATTTTTCTGCTGTATTTGTGTCATAATGTATGCATAACTACAATATTGTTTTCTGTGTTTTAATTGCTTATAATTAATTTTTTGAAGATTTCTCAATACATGAAACAAAGATGCTCTCTGTAATTTGACCACTTTTCATAAGGAAGGTAGTCTCACAGGCCTTTAATTGCTGTCTAACTTTACATTTTGCAGTATTTTTGTTATTTTTTTTCATTTGTTTCATTTGTGACCATTTGTGATTTCACTTAAGAGTTTAGTTAAGAGTTCACTTAAGAGTTTCACATTTTGTGGAGGATAGTTGGAGTGCACAGTTTGTTTTCTGTTAAATTATCTTGATGGTATCTTAATAGAAACACTAATAAACTACTATATAAAAACATGTAATTTAACATGTGTACACTCCTGTGTCCCATCTGGTTTAAAAGACTCTGCTTCTTCATTTTTTAAATTGAGGTATAGTTGCTTTACAATGCTGTGTTAGTTCCTACTGTGCAATGAAGCGAATCAGCTATATGTGTAAGTATGTCCCCTTCCTCTTGTTTCTCCCTTCCTCCAACACCATCTTGTCCATCTAGGTCACCACAGCTCAGAGAACTGAACTGATTTTCCTAAACACACCCGCAGACACACAAAATCTGCTTAACTTTTATTAGTTGGAATCTGAAATGTTACATATATTTTCCTTTGAGCTAATTTTTCAATTATTTTCTCAAATACATTTTTCTTTGAGACATGAAAAGAAGGGGGTAATGCTCTATGCAGAAATAATGTCCAGAGTATCTTCTATGAAGAGAAGGTGATTGTGAGACAAGCTTTCCAGGACTTCTGTTGATGGGTTCTAATGAGGTCTCAACACACTTCCTTTTCCTAGGTACCAAACAAAGCATGTTGATAGTTTATAATATAGTCTCATGTTTTTCTGAAAAAAAGCTCTTTTTCCTTGCAAATAAACAAAGACATTAAGTCATGTAATTTAAAAAAAAAAAAGTGTTAACCAATAACCTGTGCAATTTTTAAGTAGAATGGTGTTTTGACAGTTTATCCATTTTAATTGGATTGCAGTGCATTAGTGTTGCACAGCTTTTTCTTTGTTTCTAAATTTGTTTATTTGCTTTTTAATTGGAGAATCATAATCCACTACTTCATGTAATTTACCTAAAAAAAAGCATCACCAAGCTTGTGTTCCTCAAGAAAACTAGGAATTGAAGGAATTTACAGGTAATAAATTCTACTGATTGGGAGGGGGTTTATATATGAGGTCCCATTGCTTGGAGGCTAAAAGAACGAGCTCCAGATCCAGGTTACTAGGGTGTGAATTCTGATCTGTTCTCACTAGGGTTGTTAGGCCAAACAAACTAATTAACCACTCTTTTGCTTAGTTTTCTTATCTATGAAATGTGAATAAAAATGAACTTAAGTTATATGGCTTATACAACAGAAGAATGCCTGGGATATATTAACTGTTTAACTAACTGCCTAGATCAGTAGATATGATTAAACAAGGTGGCCTTTGTGAAGAGACTGTGTGTAGCTAGGTATAGAAAAAGGAGAGCTCCATTCTTTTAGGAAAGGAAAGGATTCAAAGTTAATGACATTTGAAAAGGGACATGGAATAATGTCAAAGATAATTTCTTTATTTTCTCAGATTTCAAAAAATAAATATCTATCAGAAAAATTATATGGGGATATTGAATTATTAACAATTGTCGGGGGGGAGTAGAATAAGTACAAAACTGATCTTGTATTTTATTTTCTATTTGTGCTTGGCTGACTATACTTTTACTTGAAATGAGTTACAGAGTTCAGGTAGTAAATATATGAATAAACAAGAGTTACTAGAGGATAAATGAACTATGGGGAAAGCAGATAATACTAAAGGTTTTGTTCTTTTCCACCTCATATTCAATCTACTTCAATTCATGTCAGCTACACCTTCAAAATCATCAGAACATACCAGGTATATAAGTTATCCCCACCTCCACTTTCAATTTCTTCAGCTGGTTTATTACTAGGACTTACAAACTTGTCTCTATAACATTTCATTGCCCATTTTTAATTATTTTTCCCCCAGAGTAATAGAAGAAATTCTATAAAACCGAATAATTCCCATGTCACTCCTCTGTTCTAGTCTCTCCAATGGCTTCCTCTCTCACCTAGAACAAAATGTGCTGAAATGGGCTGAAAGTTCACCATGGTAACTCAGCTACTAGCCCTCACCTCCTTTTCTGCTCTAATCCTCTTTGCTCACTCTGCAGCAATTACATTGGCCTCTATTTTTCTCAAACTCACAGAGCAAGCACATTTGGGACATTTGCAATTCCCTTACTTAGATTCTGTATACATTCTATTATTTTTTTTTTTTGTCTTCTTATTAAGAAAAATTTCCTGTCTTATCTAAAATATCAGCTTTCTCTAATTATCCTTGCATCTTATCTGATTCCTTTACAATGTTACTCTTTACATCAAATAACATTTATTTGAACACTGCCAGTTGCTCCTCATAACTTTTAAAAATTCCAAGAGTTATGCTTTTGTCTGTTTTGTTTGTTTTTGTTTTAAGAGACTCTCTGCTTCCTTGGATATGTGGGGAGCAAAAATCACAAACAACAAACTTGCAGATAGTTTGACTGCATTTTCATAGAACTGCTGATCCTAACTAGCAACCAAAATGTTTCTACACATTTCAATGTGCAAAACTATTTGGTTATTTTAATTTATATTCCTAAGCTTATGGAAATCTATGGAGTTTGCTATGCTTAAACTGAAGCACAAATATGTTAATTAAACATATATGGCCATTTTCTTTTTATTCAACACTTTCTTGGACTGCATTTTATAGTAAATGTCGTGCAATGTCAACTTAAAGCAATTTAGAAAATAAGAGATAAGCCAGAGTTTATTCAAGAGTATGTACATATGAATGTAAATTATGTGTACTGTAATTATATTTATTTTAATATGTATTATAATTTTATATAGGATGTATTTACATAATTTATTATATATGCCTATACATAAGTGAATCATAAATTAGTTTATATATAGAAAGGGCAATTAGCCAAATGGGAATTTATATTTTAGTAAAAATATTTAGCCATGTAAATACAATTTATAGTTCTATATTTTCTTTACTGCTAAAGAATTAGTCTAGCAAGATAAGATGTGGATATCAGTGAAACAATAAAAATAGCTGTAATGTGCCAGGAGCCGTCAGGATGCCCCCTCACTCGGATGACAAGGTCACCAGACTGAGAAGGAAACTGCAAAGTGTATTTTCCTTCAGGGCATCCTAAGGCAAGGCCCCTCCTGGTATTTTTCTTGGGAAGTTCTGTTTATGCTCATCTGTTTATGTTTTAGCTCATCTCAGATCAGTCCCAGTTAGAAAAAATTCATCCTGAGATAATTCCCTCAGACCTTATTTCTCTCAGAGGATCTGGGAAGGCAGATTCCCTTTCCCGAGAACTAAGAAGGAATAAGGGACATTTAAACAGATTACTATACCTCCTACTCGTTACTGGGGAGTTTACCAAGAGTTCTCTGGGGGTCATGGCAAAGCCACCACCAGAAGAGCTCGTACTTGTGTCACCTTTCCACATCCCACTCCCCGACCACTCCACGGAAGAGGCTCCCTTCCTTGAAAAAACCAGACTGGAATGGGACTTAGGAATGCTCATAACTGTGGCCAGCATAGTTGGAGACACTGATTGCTTTAGGGTAGTGTAGATGTAGGAATTCCTTTTAGTAGTTGTAAGGTTAATAGGGTTTCATTGTTAAAGCAGTGCTGCTAAACTGTCTCTTTGTCTTCTTTTCGCTTTCCTTGTGAAAACCAAAATAGGTTAATAGAATAAAACAATTTCAAGCTTAAGCCCCTCTTTCTAGCTTCTACATAGTTGCACCTTGTCAGGGAACATTTGTCAGGAGGCTTCCTGTGTGCTGTTTTTTGATGTCCCTTATCAATCCCTGAATATTCAGAGATGAGTGGAGAGGCACACCTTTACCGGGGACAAAAGAAATGCATACATTCGTAAAGTAAAGTAACTATTTACAGCCTTCATCCCTCTCGGATATGGAAAGTGACTTTTTACAACCCCCTCTCTTTGAGATAGATTCTAGCCCTGTTTCCTGGATAAGTTGCAAGATTTTTATCTTTGCTGAAAAGGCTATCTTCTAAGACAGCGTATATATGCCCACATTATGCTGAATAAAAAGTATGCTAGAGACATCCAAATGGTAAACATACTATTGTTAAGTCTAATTATGCAGAAATCCGACCTTTTGCAAGGAAAATGAGCTTAACATTAAAGTTGTTGATGGTAGGCAGAAAACAAAAGATTGCATAAAATAGTTGTGATGTAATGGAGATGTTTTTTGGCTATATAACTGTAAACTAACAAAAATAAAGTGAGAGAATTCTCCATCACCTTACAAAACTAACAGCAATAAAGAGAGACTGCTTCATCACCACACACCGACTCAGCTCAGTTCTTCCGCTGACGCCACTCATCCCTCAAGACCCCCGGACCCGCTGGGGCTGGACCCCGGCAGCTGATGCCCAACATGGGGCTTGTAGGGTAAGTTCCCCCAATTGTCCCAATTGTCCCTGAATCAGGGTGGCTAGGACTCTACCTGGGTGCTGCAGACCCCCCTGCGTAAGATAAGTAGGGTAAGTGAAGGGTGGATAGTATTTGTCAGAACTATTTGAGAAGTTTGTGCCTCCCAGTAATTCAAGATGGGAAGTGGAAAATCTAAAGAAAGGCGATTGTTTCTAGATATAATAAAATATATGCTCAACAAGCGAGGATTAAAGATCTCTACGTCTCTCCTTAAGACATTTTTTACTTCTCCATCACCCCACAAAACTAACCATAATAAAGAGAGACTGCTTCATCACCACACACCAACTCAGCTCAGTTCTTCCGCCGATGCCACTCATCCCTCAAGACCCCTGGACCCACTGGGGCAGGACCCCTGCAGTAATGGTTACTTCTACCACCCTATACTATAAAGTTTTGCTAAAATGATCATTCAACTGAAAAGAAAATCATGATTTCTAATGTATTTCTCTAGAAAAGAAATCTACAATTTATATATCCATTTACACATTTTTTTATAAATGAAATTTTGAGGGATATAAAAATCTTTACACAATTGTCATTATCATTTCCATAAACATCTACATGGAACTTGGTTTGATTTATTAGAAGGGAAGTTTGCTTCTTTTTATGAACTGTGGCATCTAATTTTTATATTTGAAGCAGTATTTTCTGATTTATGTTGGCATTAATAACATTGACTTTGTGAAAATCACTATTCCCTCCCGGTTGGGCACTGCCCTTGGGAGGATAGGTCATGGCTATCTAACAGCAGCATCCACAGCTGTTTGTGCTGACACAGATTTGAGTGTTATTTCCTTGACAGAGGTCACAGAGAAGCAGTAGAAGATAATTTTATGAGGCATCTGCTATATTTGTGGTTATCCTCATTCTTCAAGATTGACCTACAAACTTTAGTGTCTGCAAGAAAATAACATTAAATCAAGACTCAGGGGCTTATAAATGGAAGGCTGTAACAAATGAACTTTCATATGAATGGAATGTTATTTTCAATTGAAAAATCAACATAGTTAAAGCCAATAAAATGTTGATTTTGAAGGAGGCTTAGAGGTCAAAGTGAGTGTATTCAACTTGAAAAACACCAAATATAAAAATTCAGCTACAGTATACTATATTTAAATATATAACAGTCAATGCTGAGGTTATCTATAGAGTTTAGCTAGAATAACTTCCTTAAAATATTGATTTTTTTTAATAGAGCAATCAATTCAATAAACTCAATGAACAATTTTAGCTAATTTTAAGTATCATTATCAATGTCTGGTTTAATTAAAATTTATTTACAAAAATAATTTGCTATAAATTAAATTCTGAAAGAAACAGCTCTTTATTGGGCTCTTTGTTTCTGTTCCTAAAGCTTGTCCTTGGGGCCTAAGGCACATCATCAAAAAATACCAGAAGATTATTAGCTTAGAACCTAGAACTATGCTCCAATGTTGCCTTGTTGCTTCTCTGTGTGACATTGAACAAATTATTTAAGTATTTTGAATCTACTTATTCATCTATAAAATAAATATTGGAATACCACAAGATGATTCTGTGAAGATTAAAAAATTAAATTGCTCATAAAATCATTCAAAAAGGATACTAGATAATTATTAATTCATGAAACAAATATTGTATAGCTTCTTTATAAGTTTAATTTAAAATAAAAATGCTACCTAACACAATTCTAAAGAGGAATTCAAGAAATCTATTTTATCTATTAGCAAATGGCATATTTTACTGCCATTTAATTTTTTAACTAATTAGTCTTTTCTTTTTTGGAAGAAATAGTTTTTACTTGCCTAATACATGCCAGGCCCAAATTCCTAAATGCAGATATGATGATATATAGGAACTGAATTTGAAAGGTAGAATTTAGTCTGCTTATAAATTACATCAAACACAGAGAAAGAACATGTAAAGTAAAAGTGACCTGAAAAATATACCCTAAATTTGTGAAAACATGGATTGTTCAGTTTTACTCAGTAAAGGACTATAAGAGAAAGAAATATAACTAAATTATATATATTTTGTGTGGGAAACTTGAACTTTATACCATATCTGATTAGTAAACTTTGAGGATTTAAAATATACCAATCCTCAGGTTTCCAAAAACTATTAGTCAGGTTTATGTTGTAATGAGGTAAAACATTATTCTTTAAAGTGTAGAGTATGGATTTATGAAGCAGTTGTGCATTTATGATTCAATAAAATAATTCTAAATATATATATATAATTACTAGTGATAGGTATTTGACTATACATTCAACAAATAGCTGTTTTCTGAAATACATAAATATATAATATGAAAAAGTATATTTGAGTTAAAAAATAAATGAACATTAACCTCCCTTAAGAAAATTTGCAAATCTTTCAACATTTTAGACTGAGAAATTAAACGTTGGGCACATTCAAATTTTTTTGGCTTTCACTACTTTGGCCTTTACTACTGTTTTTGCTCACAGCAAATATATCTTTTCTTAACCTGAAGGAGTATTATTTCCCTGAAGTTTATAAAATATATTTCAAGAATAAATTGAGATAAGAAAGTTGCCAATATAGAAGAATAAGATCATGAGCTCATCTCCTCTCATATGCATATAACTGTTAACAGAGCAACTATCAATGAGAACAAACTGAAGACAAGTAGAAGATCTTCTGCAACCAAAAATCTAAAGAAGCAACCACAATAAGATGAGTAGTAGAAGGGTCAGAGATGAGGAATAGTCAAGACCCAACACACATGGGTGACCCACAAATGAGAGGATAATCTGAACTCAGAGGTTCTCCCCAAAGAGCAAAAAGTTTGATCCCCACATTGGACACAACAGCCTGATGCTCCTTCACTGGAAGAAAAAAGCACTCAGAATGGATGGTGTTGAAGGACAGCAAGAAAGCTAGAGAGGGATATGAAATACATACTGTACTCTCAAAGCATGCACACAAACTCTCACAAGCTCCAAGGCCCAAGGTAGAAGTAATAATTTTAAAGGAGTCTAAGGCAGCCCCATATACTGATCTTAGCTCCCAAAAGAAGCAGTAGGTAACTGGTTCTCATGATAGGGGCATAGAGCTTGTAAACAGCCATTTTGGGGAGCTCATTCTACCAGAAGGACACTGGTGCTGCCAAGCACCATTTTGAAAAATAGTACCTCCCTTAGATTATTAGTGGTAGGACCTGGCCCCACACACTGGCCAACCAACTCCAATCCTGGAACACTCCAACCCAAGCAGTTGTCTGGGTGGGGAAAATTCTACTCACCAGTAGGCAGGATGCTGTATAACATCTAAACTCTCAGTCACCCTGAAACTTGAAACCAACCACTATATGGCTGAGAACTCATCCCTACCTTCCAATGGATCAATACTACTAGCACCAGGGCCCCAGAACCAACAGTCAGAGATTCTAGAACCCAGATCTTCCCATAAGAGGGTTGGCATTAATGACTCCTTGGGCAGTGGCCCCAGCCACCAGCATATAGCAGCCTCTATCCTATGCAAAGCCTGGCAACCAACCCAACTGGGGTCTAGCTACACTTACTGTAGCATGTCCAAAGTAGTCAACCTACCACAAAAGAAGGGTCCATACAGCCCACATAGAGGGCATGCCTACTGCATATAGCTCTGGTAACCAAAGTGGAGTGCACTTCAGGGCCTAATGACATAGCTCTTATCTAAAGCCACTTTTCCAAGATGAGGGACTGTAATCAAACTACCAAACAGATAGAAATAAAAACAGAACTAAACAAAGTGAGAGGACAGAGGGATATGTTTCAAACAGATAAAACAAGAAGACTTGATAAAATCATAGAACTAAGTGAACTGGAAATATCTACCTGATAAAGACTTCAATAAAAATTATAAAGATGCTCAAGAGACTTGTGAGAAGAACAGATGCACACTGAAAAATTAAGCAAAAAGAAAATATAAAGAATCAAACAGAGCTGAAGAATATAGTAACTGAAATAAATAATACACTAGAAAGAATTAACAGTACATTAAATGACAGGAATAAGTGAATCAATGCAGCAGAAGACCACGATCAATCAAAATAAATCTAATCACTCAACCTAATCACTCAAGCTGAATGGATCATTTGTTTTAAATGAGGGTAGTTTAAATGATTATTGGGAAATATCACTATACTAACATGAACATTTATAGGTGCCCAGAAAGGTAAAGAGGGAGAAAGGGGCAGAAAATATGTTTTAAGCATAATCTATAAATACATGAGAAAAGAAATAGACATACAGGTCTGGAAAGCACAGACAGTTCAAACAAGATCAATCCAAAGAAGACCAAAAACACACATTATGATTGAAACAGCAAAAATCAAAGGTACAGTAAGAGTATTAAAAGCAGTAAAGGGGTACACATGTCTCTTTCAATTCTGGTTTCCTCAGTGTGTATGCCCAGCAGTGGGATTGCTGGGTCATAAAGCAGGTCTATTTGCAGTTTTTAAGGAATCTCCACACTGTTTTCCATTAGTGGCTGTACTAGTTTGCATTCCCACCAACAGTGTAAGAGGGTTCCCTTTTCTCCACATCCTCTCCAGCATTTATTGCTTGTAGATTTTTGGATGGCAGCCATTTTGACTGGTGTAAAATGGTACCTCAATGTGGTTTCGATTTGCATTTCTCTGATAATGAGTGATGTTGAGCATCTTTTCATGTGTTTGTTAGCCATTTTTATGTCTTCTTTGGAGAAATGTCTGTTAAGTTCTTTGGCCCACTTTTTGATTGGGTCGTTTATTTTTCTAGAATGGAGCTGCAGGAGTTGCTTGTATATTTTTGAGATTAATTGTTTGTCTGTTGCTTCATTGGCTATTATTTTCTCCCATTCTGAAGGCTGTCTTTTCACCTTGCTTATAGTTTCATCGCCGCATTGTTTACAATAGCCAGGACATGGAAGTAACCTAGATGCCCATCAACTGACGAATGGATAAGAAAGCTGTGGTACATATACACAATGGAATATTACTCAGCATTAAAAAAAAAAATTCATTTGAATCTGTTCTACTCAGGTGGACGGAACTGGAGCCTATTATCCAGAGTGAAGTAAGCCAGAAGGAAAAACAACAATACAGTATACTAAGGCATATATATGGAATTTAGAAAGATGGCAACGAGAACCCTGCATGCGAGACAGCAAAAGGAACGCAGATGTATGGAACAGACTCATGGACTCTGTGGAAGAGGGCAAGGGTGGGATGATATGGGAGAATGGCATTGAAACATGTTAATTATCATATGTGAAATCAATCGCAATCCCAGGGTTGATGCTCGGGGCTGGTGCATGGAGATGTCCCAGGGGGAGGGAATTGGGATGGAGGAGGGAGGGGGTTCTGGAGGGGGAGCATATGTAAACCCATGGCAGTTTCATGTCATTGTATGGCAAAACCAACACAACAAAGAAAATTTAAAAAATAAAAAAAATTAAAAAATAAATAAATAAAAGCAGTAAATGAAAAGCAACAAATTATATATAAGGGAACTCCCATAAGGCTATTTGCTGACTTTTAGATCAACCATTTATAAAGTTAGTGGGAAGTTTAAATGAAAAAAGAGTAAAATTATATATATCCACAATAGTTATGGGACAAACACAAAAAGTGAAATTCAATGTTAAAACATTAATTTTGGGGATATAGGTAAAATGCAGGGTAGCAAAATGTTTAACCTTAAGAGATCTTAGTAATATGAAATAATTACCCATATATAGATTTCTGTATATAAATTTCATGGTAACCACAAACCACCATTCTATAAAAGATACATACACCAAAAAAAAGGGAAAGGAATTCAAATGTCATGTTAAATATAGTCATCAAATTACAAAGGAAGACAGCAAAAGAATCAATGTACAAAAACAACTACAAAAGCAACCAATAAACTATTGACAAAATGCAAGTTATACATACCTATCAATAATTACATTTAATGTCAATGAACTAAATTCTCCAAACAAAAGACAGAATTGCTGAATGAATATAATACCAAAAACCATAAGAGAGTCAATTCATATTTAAAGACACACAAAGTAGATAAAAGTGGGGGGATGGAAAAAGATATTCCACAGAAATGGAAATGAAAAATCAGACTAGCAAAACATATCACATAAAATAGACTTAAAAAATAATGCAATAAGATATAAAAATGGGCATTAAAAAATGATGAAAGAACAATCCAATAAGAATATAAAACAACTGAAAGTACATATTCACCCAACATCGATGGACTTGAATGAAGCAAATATTAATAAATATAAAGAGAAAATGGACAGTAGCACAATATTATTAGGGGACTCTAACACCCACTTACAAAATGGACAGATCATCCAGACAGAAAACAGTTGTGGGGACTAAACAACAAAATCATGTCTGAGTCTTTTATGACACCTTGGGCTGAAACCTACCCGGCTCTTCCCACCATAATATTTCTCAGGCAAGAATACTGATTGGGTTGCCATCTCCTTCTGCAAGGGATCTTCCTGACCTAGAGATTAAGGCCACCTCTCCTGCATTAGCAGGCAGCTTCTTTACCATTAAGCCACCAAGGAAGCCCCTATATAACATTTTGTCCAAAAACAATAGAACACATATTTAAGTGCACATGGAACGTTCTCCATGATAAATTGCATAGTGACCAAAACAACTCTCAATAATTATAGCTTCTGGGAAGATTAAAATTATATTAGCTATCTTTTCCAAGACAAGAGTGTGAGACTAGAAATCAACCACAAGGAAAAAAAATGCAAAAAACATAGACACATGAAGGTTTAGCAATATGCTACCAAACAACAAATGAGTCACTAAAGATAGCAAAGAAATTAAAATGATACTTGGAGACAAATGAAAGCAAAACCACGATTATCCAAAATCTACAGAAACAGAGTGATGGATGCGGACGTCCCCTGCGCGCTCCTTACTAGCTGCTCCTCCACCTTCTCCGCAGACTGGCTAGTGCAACATATTCTTGGAACAGAAGATGTTGTTGTGGAAGTGACTGCCAACAATGCTGTGAGGTTTTATCCCTGGACCATCGATAATAAATACAACTCAGCAGATATCAATCTGGGTGTGGTGCCAAACAAATTTCTCGTCACCGCAGAGATTGCAGAGTCTGTCCAAGCCTTTGTGGTTTACTTTGACAGCACACAAAAATCTGGTCTTGATAGTGTTTCCTCCTGGCTTCCTCTGGCAGAGTCATGGTTACCTGAGGTGATAATCTTGGTTTGCAATAGAGTGTCTGAAAACGGTGTAAACCAACAGAAAGCTCAAGAGTGGTGTATCAAACATGGCTTTGAATTGGTAGAACTTAGTCCAGAAGAGTTGCCTGAGGAAGATGATGACTTCTGAGAATCTACAGGAGTGAAGCGAATTGTTCAAGCCTTGAATGCCAATGTCTGGTCCAATGTAGTGATGAAGAATGAGAGGAACCAAGGCCTTAACCTTCTCAGCTCATTGACTGGAGCAAACCATAGCATTGGATCGGCAGAGCAGCCCTGTGTGCCAGCAGCAGAGAGGTCCGAATCCCTCTTGGATCGTCGAGGAGCTGCTTCTAACACAGCAGATGTGCAGGTTGACAGCACTGTGGATCCCATGTTAGACCTGAACACTCAAGAACTTGCCAGTCTTACTACAGGCGGAGGAGATTTGGAGAATTTTGAAAGACTGTTTTCAAACTTAAAATAAATGAAAGACAAGGCTGCGACGCTTCCTCATGAGCAGAGAAAGATGCATGCAGAAAAGGTGGCCAACGCCTTTTGGATGGCAATTGCAGGAGACAGAGATGAAATTGAAGGCCTTTCATCTGATGAAGAGCATTAAACTATTCATGCTAGGGCTTGCCTAACTAAGACCCCAGCGCCCTCTCCCTGAGATTCTTCTCTCCTCAACCCAGTCATCTTTAGCTTACCAGCATCATGTTGGCTGCCTGACTTGTTTATAGGGTCCTGTTAATTTTAGTTTTTAGTAGAGGGTAAAGCAGAAATCTCTTCTCAGTATATTGTAAGGGAGTGAGAAATTTTCAAAAAACATTTTTTTGTTCTAGAAACGGGAGTGGGGTGAGCCTCAAAGGCCTGTGCGATTTGCTCAAGTTAAAGAAGAAAAACCACCACCAAGCTTTCCTGATCAGTCTTTTGAGGAGCATTCCCTGTGTTCATATTGATCACTGCAGATCAGTTTTCTGGTTTTCTCTTTCAAGGAGCTTGCTGCTTGAGGTTTAATGCTTTTGGTGGGAGGAAAGGAAGAAACTGCAGATTTAATCTGTGCTGTAGTACAGATTATGGGTCAGCCTCTGGCCCTCGGGTTAGTCTCTAACTAAAAAAGAAAAAAAAAAACATTTGGGCATTTCATTTGAAATACAGTATCTGACCTCTTAGTAGAAAGTATTGAGAAACCAGTGTGAATTTTTAGACTATAATAAATGATGCAAAGGTTTTCTGCTCTGGTGGGGATAAAAATAAACCCTTCTCTACCAAGTTGTGGGCAGGGGTAGGGCTGGGGCATGGGTATGAGAAACTTAAGGAATTCCCTATATAGGCCATTGAATCAGTATGATCCTAGCCTGAGATTTTTGCATTAGTATTAGCATGTAGAAACTTTGCTTTCTTAGAGTATGCTACTTGAGATGGCAGAGATGTGTTGTCACAGTTGATAATCCTGAGAACAAGGGGAGTTTCCTCTTCTCTCTCTGAATGCCAGAGATCACTGCCAAAATAGTAATGCCTAAGTGGGACTTGGTGGGAAACGTTAGGCAATGAATCCCTCAGTACCTGTGTTATTTCCAGGGCTGAGGAGTTCGGCTCCAGGGAAACTGATCTCCAAGGGGGAAAGTTTCCAAAAGAATGGGGAATATAGCAAATGAAACCCTTATTTCTGTTTGTATAGGGACTACGTAATGCATGTCATGAGCCTTCAGTCTGCCATGGCTCTCAGCTGGCTCAGGGCACACAGGCTGAGAACTGCTGCTGGCCTGGTGTGGATGTGAACCCCATAGGTCACCAGCAGAAACAAATTTCAGACCTGTCTGTGCAACACCTTTTCAGCACTGCAGAACCTGCTACATATGGCAGAAGGAACGGAATGCTCCAGGCTCCTGGCCAGAGCAGCCACAGGATGGGAGGTTTCAGTGAGCGCGATGTTCAGGGAGAGCCATTCCAGGGAACACTGGAAGCTGTCTTCCTTGACAACTTTTTTCTTTTCCTTTAACTATTGTGAGAGTCTTTGAGACTGTTTACCACCATTCCAGCACTCTTTCTTTGAGGTGACTGCATTGGCCATTGATGGGGAATGTAAGGAAAGTTGCTCTGGGGTTGCAAAATGAAAGGTGGAACAAGTTTTTCTTAAAATATGAAAGGTTTCAGAGAACACGTTAGGTCACGTGGTTTGGGAAAACAGACTATAAAAAGCTGTGAACTTGATCTTGTGTATTAAACAAAGCCAGGTGATTAAAATGTGATTTATTTATAAGAAAAAACAACAAAATCTACAGAAACAAAAAAGCAGTTCTAAGAAGGAAACTCATAGTGGTACACGCCTTATTCAAGAAATAACAAAAACCTCAAATAAGCATTTTAACTTTACAACCAAAAAGAACTAGATATAAATTAAAAAAAACACAAAGTTAATAGAAGGAAAATAATCATGAAGATTAGAGCATAAATAAATGAAATAAAGACTAACAAAAACAGAAAAGGTCAATGAAACTAAGAGCTATATTATTGAAAAAATAAACAAAATGGATAATATGCATAGATAAATTGCCAGTAAAGAAATGGAACCAGTAATAGTAAAAGTTCCCAATAAATGAAATCAAGCACTAAATGACTTCACAGGTGAATTCTATTAAATATCTACAGAAGAGTAAACACTTCTCCTTCTCAAACTATCCCAAAACACAGCAGAGAAAGAAACAATGTAAACTCATGCTATGAGGCCAGCATTGCCTCCTTACCAAAAACAAAAATATTAGAAAAAAATTTAAAAATACAGATCAGTGTTACTGATAAGGATAGATGCAAAATACTATTTAACCAAATTCAATAATAGATTAAAGTGATAGTACACCATAATCAAGTGGGATTTATCCCTGGGATAAAATGATTCTTCAAAATATGCAAATTCATCAAGATGATACATCACATAAAAAACTGAAAAATAAAATCATATGATTATGTCAATAGATGTATAAGAAGATTTTGACAAAACAACACATTTTCATAAAAAAAACTCTCAAGAATATGTTTAAAGGGAACATACATCAACATAAAAAAAGGTCATATCGATAAGCTAACACTGTACTTGATGATGAAAAGCTGAAGCATTTCTTCTAAGATCAGGAACAAAACAAGAATGCTCATTCTCACCACTTTTACTCAGTATAGTTTTGGGAGTCGTAGACACAGCAATCGAACAAGAAATAAAAATAAAATGCCTCTAAATTGGAAAAGAAGAAGTTAAATAGTTGTGTTGAGATGGTAATAAGTATACACAGAAACTATAAAAGATAGCATATAAATTCTACTAGAAAGCATCCAAAAATTCAGTAAAATTTCAGGATGAAAAATTCATATACAGAAATCTCTTATGTGTCTGCACAGTAGTAACAACCTACCAGAAAGAAAAATAAGAAAATCATTTCATTATAAGGAATAAAATATCTAGGAATAAATCTAACTAAAATTTAAAATTCCTGCAGTTTGAAAAATAGCACTGAGGAAAGAAATATAAGTTGACACAAAAAGATGGAAATGCCGTGCTCATTGATTGGACAAACTATTGTCAAAATGTTATTCATACACAGGGCAATGTACAGATTCAATGCATTTCCTATCAAACTATCACAATGGCATTATTTTTACAGAACTAAAATAATTTTAAAATTTGTATGGAAACACAGTAGACCCTGAACAGCCAAAGTACTACTGAGAAGAAAAATAAAGCTGGAAATATCACACTGCCTGGTTTTAAATTATACTAAAAAGCTACTGTAACCAAAAAAGTTCTATTAGCACACACAGACACACACATAAATCAACAGAAAAGAAGAGGGAATTTAATAGTAAACCCCACAGATGTGGACAATTATTACACAGCAAAGTAGGCAAGAATATGCAATGGGAAAAAGACACTCTTGTTAACAATTTTTACATAGCTACATGCTGGACTACTTTTCAACACCATACACAGACGTAAACTCAAATCTTTGCAATACTAAAGCCAAAGACCTCAAAAGATAAAATTTCTAGGAGAAAACATAGGCAAGATCTTTGAGGTTTGACTTAACAGTTTGGGGTTGGATAAGTCTTCTCAGACAGGGAAACAAAGAAAAGAATAAATAAATGGGACTGAATAAAACTAAAGCTTTTTTGCAGTGAAAGAAAAAATTAATAAACAGAAATGCTGCCTATTGGAGGGGAGAAGATATTTTTAAATGATTTACCTGTTAAGGAGTTAATATCCAAATTATATAAAGAACTCGTAGGATTAAAAAAAAAAAAAACTGGGTTAAAAAATGAGTAGTGACTAAAAGCCAAAGTCCTTAAAATGGTTAACAGGGCCCTGAACAATAATTAATCAATGTTCCTAATAAATACAAGAGGATATTAATACCAAATTAATTAAAAGTAAGTTTAGATATTGTGTTACAAAAGGTAAAAAAATGGAAATTTACAGTATATTACAGTATCAGTGCTGTAAAAGTAAAGGAAATGAAAACATCTGATGACAGAATTTTAAAGTGAGTAAATTAATACACAAGTTCTCTGTTAGGATCAAATCTATGTTAAAGGGATATGAACATATATAGATAAGAGATCATAATTTCCCAAAGTTCTGTATATTTATAAGCACATTAGTTAAATGCTAAACAAAAGTCTAATTTTAGCCAAGAAATTTCACAGCCTCATTTATTTTGAAAAGCTCATAGGAAAAGTGAGAGAATTATTATGTGAATAAAAACAATCATTAAATGTCAAAAAATTAATAATAACATGAGAGTTTTTCTGTGGAAAAGACATTTTTCCACAGAAGACATACACATGGTCAACAGATCAACAGCACATAGAAAGATGTTCAACCTCTCTAATCATCAGCAAAATGCCAATCAAAAACACAATGAGATATCGCCTCACAACTTTAAAATGGATATTTACAAAAAGTAACAAATGTTGATGAGGCTGTAGAGAAAACAGAATCTCTTGTAGTATTGATGGTACTGTAAATAGTTTAATCACTATGGAGAAGAGAACAGATTTCTCATAAAATAAAAAGTACAACTACCATATGATTCAGCAATTCTGCTACTGGCTGTTTACCTGAAGAACACAAAAACATTAATTTTAAAAGCTATATGCACCTCATATTCATTGTAGCATTATTTACAAGAGCCAACCAGAGTGCATATATGTGTGTATATATACATGTATATATATATATGCATATATTATATATAATATGACATATAATATTGTATAATCATATATGTAATTATAATATATGCATCTTAATATAACAGGTTATGTTGAGTTGGCCAAATATTGTTCTAATGTTTCCATAAAATATAATGGAAAAGTCCAAGTAAATGTTTTGGCCAACTAAATATATAATATTGTATGTTATATGGGACTCCCTGACAGTTCAGTTGTTAAAGAATCTGCTTGCAATGCAGGAGGCCCCAGTTAAATTCCTGGGTTGCAAAAATACACTGAAGGAGGGTTACGCTACCCACTCCAGTATTCGTGGGCTTCCCTTGTGGCTCAACATATTGTATATATTATACACATATATAATGTATATGCTTCTGAACTGTGGTACTGGAGAAGACTGAGAGTCCCTTGGACAGCAAGGAGATCAAACCAGTCAATTCTGAAGCAAATCAACACTGACTATTCATTGGAATGACTAATGCAGAAGCTGAAGCCTTGATAATTCAGCCACCTAATGCGGACAGCTGACTCATTGGAAAAGACCCTTATGCTGGGGAAAATTTAAGGCAGAAGGAGAAGAGGGTGACAGAGAATGAAATGGTCGGATGGCATCACCAACCCAATGGACATGAACTTGGGCAATTTCTGGGAGGTTGTAGAGACAGGGAAGCCTGGCGTGCTGCAGTCCATGGGGTCACACAAAGGCAGACATGACTTGGTGACTGAATAATAACAACAACAGCATATGTTATATATAATGTATACCACATATGTACTCAAACTATATAAATTATATGTGTAACATTATATGCATATACAATGTACATATAATACATATATGTGTTATACATATAAACAGTATATATTTAACATATAATATACTTTATATGGTACATAGTTATATTCAGCAATAAATGTTACATAGAGTATAAGTATAAAATATATAATATTTAATATTATGTCTATCAGAAGTGACAAAAGCCCTTCTTAAGGACAATAGTAAGAATCTCTTGACAAGCTATGCTGGAACACTCATCTGAAATGGGACAAGTTCTCCCCCTCACCTGGAAGCTCTCTTACATCTCCTCAAAGCAGGAGAAGCAGTGCTTCTAAAAGTTTGAAAACGAGCAATGCCTTTAGAAGGAACTTGAAGAGAAGTGGAAGTGATTGTATGCTTTTCAAGATGAGAAGTATCAAAGAAATGGGGGGATTGATAACAAGTAGGACCCTGTGGGGTTCCAAGGCACAGAGGCCTTTTTTGTCTCTCATTTCTTATAGGCAAGTCTCCAGCTTCCATGACCCTCTCTCAGTTTCAAAAGGCAGAAGAGCTGCTAATTAAAGGAGGAAGAGAAAACTAAACACCTGAGGCAAGATTAAAGGTCCAGTTCAGTTCAGTCATGTCCAACTCTTTGCAACCCCATGGACTGGAGTATGCCAGGCCTCCCTGTCCATCACCAATTCCTAGAGTTTATTCAACTCATGTCCACTGAGGTGATGATGCCATCCAACCAACTCATCCTCTGTCACCCACTTCTCCTGCCTTCAGTCTTTCCCAGCATCAGGGTCTACTCAAATGAGTCAGTTCTTTGCAACAGGTGGTCTAAGTATTGCAGTTTCAGCTTCAGCATCAGTCTTTCCAATGAATATTCAGGACTGATTCCATTTAAGATGGACTGGTTGGATCTCCTTTCAGTCCAAGGGACTCTCAAGAGTATTCTCCAACACCACAGTTCAAAAGCATCAATTCTTTGGTGCTCAGCTTTCTTTATAGTCCAACTCTCATATCCATACATGACCAATGGAAAAAACAGTTTTGACTAGACAGACCTTGTTGGCAATGTAATGTCTCTGCTTTTCAATATGCTATCTAGGTTGGCCATAGCTTTTCTTCAAAGGAGCAAGCATCTTTTACTTTCATGGCTGCAGTCACCATCTGCAGTGATTTTGGAGATCAAAAAATAATGTCACTGTTTCCACTGTTTCCCCATCTATTTGCCATGAAGTGATGGGACCAGATGCCATGATCTTCGTTTTCTGAGTGTTGAGTTTTAAGCCAAATTTTTCACTCTCCTCTTTCACTTTCATCAAGAGGCTCTTCAGTTCTTCCTTGTTTTCTGCCATAAAGGTAGTGTCATCTGCATTTCTGAGATTATTAATATTTCTCCCAGCAATCTTGATTTTGGCTTGTATTTCATCCAGCCCAGCATTTCTCATGATGTATTCTGCATATAAGTTAAATAAACACGTTAACAGTATACAGCATTGACATACTCCTTTCCCTATTTGGAGCCAGTCTGTTGTTCCATGTCCATTTCTAAATGTTACTTCCTGACCTGCATATAGGTTTATCAGGAAGCATGTCAGGTGGGCTGGTATTCCCATTTATTTAAGAATTTTCCAGAGTTTGTTGTTGTCAACACAGTCAAATGCTTTGGCATAGTCAATAAAGCAGAAGTACATGTTTTTCAAGAACTCTCTCAATTTTTTGATGATCCAACAGATGCTGGCAATTTGATCTCTGGTTCCTCTGCTTCTTCTAAATACAGCTTGAACGTCTGGAAGTTCACAGTTCAAGTACTGTTGAAGACTGACTTGGAGAATTTTGAGCATCACTTTACTAGTGTGTGAAATGAGAACAATTGTGTGGTAGTTTGAGCATTCTTTGGCATTACTTTTCTTTGAAATTGAAATGAAAACTGACCTTTTCCAGTCCTGTGGTCACTGCTGAGTTTTTCAAAATTGCTGACACATTGAGTGCAGCACTTTCACACCATCATCTTTTAGGATTTGAAATAGCTAGGTGAGTGATCACATCATGTTTATCTGGGTTGTGAAGATTTTTTTATATAGTTCAGTGTATCCTTGCCACCTTTTCTTAATATCTTCTGCTTCTGTTCAGTTCAGTTCAGTCTCTCAGTCATGTCCGACTCTTTGCAACCCTATGAATTTGTATTTATTATTTGTATCATCTATAAATGGTCTATTCATTATTATAGTGTGAACAGTACAATTTATATTAATAAAAGAAATACTCACATAAATTATTTTAACAAAGAAAAGTTTAGGCACATAGGTACTTTTGAGTATAATCTGGCTTGTTTTAGCCCTATGACTGAACATAAGTGATCTACCAAAATAATAAATGAGATCTAGGGTGTGGCCCAGTCTGGCATGTTAATGATGACATCGTAATTGTTCTAACCATTGACCTTTATGATTCATCCATTAGCAAGAAAACATAATCCTGATTCACCAACAGAGATGAAAACTTCAGTACATGTTGTAGACCTTTTTCAAAAGGGGTGTCACATCCTTTAAGTAACTTAAAATCACAGTGAAATCTATATTTTAAATGTCTGATCAATTTTATAATTTTTGCCTAATATTAAATCTTTAAAGATAATATAGAAACACATGCAGCACTAGATTTCTAAATAGGTCAACTTATATAATTTCAAATAACATAATTTTGTGTTTGAACATATATTAATTTGTTTCAGGTCTTTTATTCCAGAGCAAATACCATTCTTTGTAATTATGTAAATTAAATTGAATGTTTCCCAGAGATATGCTGTATTTTTTACTTGTTTGTAAAAATTATACTTATTATAATTATCTAATCAAATATTACATGAACTGGTAAAATATGAATATGAACACAGTTTTTAATTTTTTTCTGTGAAAACAATGTGAATAGTTTTTTCTATGAAAATAACAATTTTCAAATGTATTACTAACAGAATTAAACACCACTATTATGGAATATGTGAATAAAATAATGGTCAAATATTGGAATGAATAGCAAATGTTTTTCTTAAAATGTTTCATAAATTTATTATAATTTCTTGCTCCAAGTTGAATATACAAATTCTAACAAATAATCAGGAATTTGTACAGTGAACTTGGATAGTCCACAAACAAAAGACTCATCAAAATAGGGACCTCAGCTTTAAATGAAATACCTGGTTGAATATTCCCTTATATGATTACTCTTTTATAACACCGTGTCATCTTTATGATATCCAATTTAACATTTTAGAAAAAAACATTGTTCTCAGTACAATTGATCCTATTCACAAAAAAGGCTTCTGTATCATATATATTTTTTCAAAATCAAGTTATAGATTTTTCAGTGTACCCTTTTCTTTTCATATGGCAATGCATATTTATTTATTTATTTATTTTTGCAAGTATATAAATTTTATTATAGTCATCATGAAAAGTTGATTTGACCTGATCAATGATAATTTCGTTCACTGTGCTAAAACTACAATTACAAAATGCATCACATCTTTATAAGAATACTGAGCAGTAGTTTTTAGTGATAGATGACAGAAACATATGCATATTACTTTTATTTATTTTTTCTGCTTGAACTTATTTTTTTTTAACTTGTCTTTTTTTTTTTGCAATAAGAGATTGATATGTGCTTATTATGTAAAATTTAAGTGATTCAGCGAAGTACAAAATTATAATACAGGAAGATGTTATTTCCTAAGATAGCAGTTGCAGTCAGGGAAAAAATAGATTGTATAAAATATTAAGAGACTGGCGACTGGCATTGTACAATTACTTTGTATGTATCAGCTCAGTTCAGGAGCTCAGTTATGTCTGACTCTTTGCAAACCCATGGACTGCAGCGTGCCAGGTTTCCCTGTCCATCACCAACTCCTGGAACTTGCTCAAACTCATATCTTTTGAGTTGCTGATGCCAACCATCTCATCCTCTGTCATCCCCTTCTCCTCTTGCCTTCAATCTTTCCCAGCATCAGGGTCTTTTCCAATGAGTCAGTTCTTTGCATCAGGTGGCCAGAGTATTGGAGTTTCAGATTCAGCATCAGTCCTTCCAGTGATATGTGGTATAATAGTGTACAAATACATGATAAAATAGTATACATTCATTCTCTTTTGATAATGAAGTTAAAATTGTCACTGTAATTCTTGTTAATACCATCTCTCACTTTAGAAAAATTCCTAAGAATTATGTTATGAATTATCATGAATTATAAGAAAAACATATTCTCTATTTTAAGATGCTACATTTTAATGTTAGTTTCAAATTTCAGTCTTCTGAATGTTAATGGACACTCTTTTTCTCCCTTTGTGATTTATTAAATTTTATTTTCCTCTTAAATACTTGAATTTTGCTATCCAATTTCTTTTTTCTCACAACTGTTCATTAGTGCTCTAATCCATGAGTTACTTTGCATTTGAGAATTAATGTCTGCTATATTTCTAACCAAATGGAATTATGGCCAGGTAAAATATTCTGGAATCACAAGACTCTCAACATTTTATGCACATTCATACTTCCTGTCTCCTTAGATTTCAATTATAAGTAATCTTGAAGCCAACCTGAGTGATTTCATCTATATTTTACTTTATTATCTTTCTTTTTAGATAACTTGAATAACTTCTCTTGATCCATTTATTTTATGTACATAAGCTCAGTTCAGTTCAGTTCAGTTGCTCAGTCGTGTCTGACTCTTTGCAACCCCATGGACTGCAGCACACTAGGCCTCCCTGTCCATCACCAACTCCGGGAGTTTACTCAAACTCAAGTCCATTGACTTGGTGTTGCCATCCAACCACCTCATCTTCTATCATCTCTTTTTCCTCCCACCTTCAATCTTTCCTAGCATCTGGGTCTTTTCCAATGAGTGAGTTCTTTATATCAGGTGGCCAAAGTATTGGAGTTTCCTCTTCAGCATCAGTTCTTCCAATGAATATTCAAAACTGATTTCCTTTAGGATGGACTGGTTGGATCTCCTTGCAGTCCAAGGGACTCTCAAGTCTTCTCCAACACCACAGTTCAAGAGCATCAGGTATTTGATGCTCAGGTTTCTTAATAGTCCAACTCTCACATCTATACCATAGCTTTGACTAGACAGAATTTTGTTGACAAAGTAATGTCTCCTTTTTAATATTTTATGTACATACATACCAAAAATTGTCACTCTGTAATCAGATGTACATCAGGACTCTATGACTTTTTTTTGGAAACTAAGTTTTTAATTTTTATTTTATTATGCTTTTGAGTACCATTCTCATTTCACTGTGCATTCTCTTCCTCCAAAGCTCTATCTTTACTCTGGATTTTTTGTTGTTGTTGTTTACCAAACCTATTGCCATTTCTAGCTCTATTATTTGAGATTTATAGTGTATTTACCTTAGTTATAAAGATATTATTCTGTTGCTTTATTTGTACCCTTATGTTTCAATCTCCTTTTATTTTTAATTTTAGCTTCCAGTAATATAAAATCTTATCATTTTTAAGTTTTGGTATATTTAAATTCAGTTAAAATTAAAGAAAACTTATAAAGTGAATCATTTTTGTATTTTTTTAAATTTTTCTTTTGATAATTTTCACTCACCCTTACTTTGACAGGGTTTTTTTTTTTTTGACAGTGATTTTTAACAAACGATGTGTCTATTACACTGTTTCATAATACAAAATGCTCTTCAGAATTTCTTTTTATGAGTTTTTTATTTCATTTTTATACCAATTTTTCTGTCTGTTTGCTCACTACATGTCTTCCTTTTGTTTTATTGGCATTTATTTATTACCATGTTTCCATTTTAGTTATTGTTGCCTACTTTTTTTTGGTATACAGAGTCCAGTTTCTGATTAAAAAACTTCGTGTGATCTTTTAGACTCAACCATAGGCAACAACAAAGATTTTGCAAGGCAGGCCTCACCAGAAAGACTGTCTTCCCCACACCAGACTTGGTGCTGGGCCTGTGCATCACACTAGTTAGGCAGTCAAGAACTCAGGCTCCATGGCTAGTCATGCTTTTACAAATATCTACTTATACATTTACATGCAAGTACTTTTATTCCTTTTTATTTGACACTTTGGACAGAGGTTTTAATTAGGAAATTCTACAGAGAGTTCTTGTGCTTGTTGTGGGGGAAGAGGATGAGGAAAAAATGGGAAACTTAAAGACACTTTCCTATTCTGACTTAGTATTTAGTACTGTTCCACTCTTTATTTGAGTATCCTTCAAGGATAACAATCTGCCCTGATCCACTGGGCTCTTAATTGGTGGACTGATCTATAAAAAATTAATACACAGAAACTTTACTTAGATTGAGAAACCAGAAGGGGAAGCAGTCGCATTCTGTGATGAGAGCAAAGATCAACAAGAAGAAAGACTCCTCTTCTTTCTTGGCAACAATTCAATCAATGGAAAGTCAGAGGCTCTTTGTTTACTATACTCCTCTCAGTTCCTCCTCCCTCTATGGAAGAGTTCTCCTTCCTCAGTCATGCAGGGATTTCTTCATGCCTTGCCATGGTTACAGGTGCTTAATTACAATACTCTGTTAATTCCGAATAAACCCATCTTTGCTTAAGAAATAGCACTTTAGTGGCCTATACACAGACCAGAGAAGACCCCTAAGGTTTGTGAGCTTATAGTTATGGTACTCATTATCTCCTCACTGCTTTTCTCACCAACTTTGGATCTTGAAGGTATATTTTTCTCCTGGATATGAGCTTATGTCTTATTTATTTTTAATGCTCTTCATACTTTATTTGGGACCTATTTTAAATTTGATTTTTTCTGAGTAAGGCCTTTTTCTAATGGGGGGATATTCGTTTGGTACTTTGGTCTGATTTTTGAGATAAGATTGTTTTGACCAAAGATGTGTAAGACAGCTTCAACCCATTCATTAAGGAACAGGGGGCACTTAACTGAAACTGGTTTTCCAGCCATCTTTCCAATCCTTTGAAATAGAAGCCATTTCATGGGAACAGTCTGAAAATTTTTTAGTTTGGCCCCTTTGGACTGAGTTATTTTCTTAGGACTGGCTAGCTTTAAGCCTGAAGTCTGAATTGCAAGTTGTTTGAATTGAGCTCAGTCATGCTAGGAATAAAGAACTCACCTGCCATTGCAGGAGACATAAAAGACAACCCACTCTAGAATTCTTGCCTGTAGAACTCCACGGACAGAGGAGCCTGGTGGGCTATATTCTGCAGGGTTGCAAAGAGTCAGAAATGACTGAAGTAAATTAGCACACCCAAGCTGTGAGCTGTTTGTTTGAAAATTACTCTTTTACTCTAGAAGAAAACTGAGAAATGGGATTTCAGTCTGATCTTGGGGAAGCCTCAGCCTGCAGCAGCTTGAAGTCAGGCTTTGGTTCGTGGTCAGAGATTGTGATAAAGTCTAGGTGGTGAGGGCTAACCACTAGACCAGTAGTCAATGAGAAGGCCCTGGCACTTCAGCTTTGCAGAAAAAAATTCCCATAAAGAAGAAAGTAGTGACACAAGTAAAGTGTTTATTAGGAGGAGAAAGAAAAACAAAAAAAAAGTATTGCACATATGGATAGACACACAGGTGGAATCAGAGAGAGAGTCACATGCTTGTGGTGGTTTGAATCACTTTTATGGACATTTCTTCCAGATTTTCTTTAGTCAATCATTTTTATTTGTCTTATTCTGAGTTTGTATTCAGTATATATCAGGATCCTTCTATGTGTGTGTGCTCATCTCTTAGTCAAGGAGGAGTCTAATGAAGAGACTTATGGGTAGATGACATCATTATGAGATGACACACCTTCCCTTTTTGACTTCAAAGGAGCCTTTCTGCACATCTATAGTTGGGGATGTCTCCTTATCTTCAAGAATAAGGAGTATGCAGTCTTTTATCTTTTATCTGGGCATAACCTAGCCTACTCCATCATCCTGCTTTCATGGAGTTTCAGCATTATGAAGTTTCTGTCCATAGGAGACAAACTGCTTACCCTGAGGCCCATCTATCTCCTGCCTCAAGTCAATTAAGCCCATCTATTTTGAGGGCATCCCAAAAGAGACTTTGGCCAAATTTATGTTTGGAAACCACTGTACTTCCTCATGTGCATGTATGACTAAATGGACTGGCTTGACAAAAGGCAGTTTAGAATATCAATGACCATTAAGGGGAATTTTTGAAATCCTCCAACTTAATTTTCTGATAATTAGATGATCATATACAGACTATCATGGATTAAAATAGATCAAAAAATTCCCAGAACTGAAGTGAATCAATTGGTATCTTGAGGCTTCCCAACATTATCAGGGGTTTAAAACTACCTCTCTGAAAAACAAGGTTTTAAGGTTAACTGAGACAAACAATAAAGAAAGCTGAAATGACTCCTGAAGCCTCAGGCTCTACTTCATCTTTGTCTCAGGCTAAAAAACTGTCAACATCTTTTCTTCTCTGTCCTCAGCTCCTCATGTTCAGATTCCCAGTAAGATGGAGAAACACACACACAAACAAACTCTCCTCACCTCTGGCCAAAGTTCTGAATGGTTAAATGTACTCTATTAAGATCACTTCAACTACCCAGAGAGGATATCTCAAATACTTAATTCCTTCAGATTTCAGATCATCCTGAACTCAACCTGAGGTAAATTTTAATTCTGTTAGAGAGATTAGTCAGTCTTTGCTGTTCATTTTCTTTGTTGTCTCTGCCTATCAGTTAACAGCTTATCAAAAGGGAAGAAATACAATTATCTTCATTTATTAAGTTCCTATTTAGAGTTATTGAGAATAGTTTCACATTTCATAAGTAGGGATTGGGTTGGTGAAAAAAATTTGGAGCCTTTAGTACAATTTCACAACTTCCTGTTTCTGTTTTAAGCAAAAGGAGGTATCTAGGAACTGCCAGTTCTGAATTCCATGCAGTATAGGAAACTTGTAAGAGGAGCTCTATACAGTCAGCAAAAACAAAACTGGGAGCTGACTGTGGCTCAGATCATGAATTCCTTATTGCCAAATTCAGACTAATTGAAGAAAGTAGGCAAAACCACTAGATCATTCAGGTATGACCTAAGTCAAATCCCTAACGTTATACAGTGAAAGTGATAAATAGATTCAAGGGACTAAATCTGATAGACAGAGTGTCTGATTAACTATGGACAGAGGTTTGTGACACTGTAGAGGAGGTGGGGAGCAAGACCATCCCCAAGAAAAAGAAATGCCACTAGAAAAAGCTAGTGGAGGTGATGGAATTCCATTTAAGCTATTTCAAATACTAAAAGATGATGCTGTTAAAGTGCTGCACTTTAACATACCAGTAAATTTGGAAAACTCAGCAGTGGCCATGGGACTGGAAAAGGTAAGTTTTCATTCCAATCCCAAAGAAAGACAATGCCAAAGAATGCTCAAACTACCACACAATTGCACTCATTTCACACACTAGTAAAGTAATGCTCAAAATTCTCCAAATCTGGCTTCAACAATATGTGAACTGTAAAATTCCAGATGTTCAAGCTGGTTTTAGAAAAGGGAGAAGAACCAGAGATCAAATTGCCAACATCCACTGGATCATAGAAAAAGCAAGAGAGTTCTAGAAAACATCTATTTCTGCTTTATTGACTAAGCCAAAGCCTTTGACTGTGTAGACCACAATAAACTGGAAAATTCTGAAAGAGATGGGAATACCAGACCACCTGACTTACCTCTTGAGAAATCTGTATGCAGGTCAAGAAGAAAGTTAGAACTGGACATGGAACAATAGGCTGGTTCCAAATAGGAAAAGGAATACGTCAAGACTGTATATTGTCAACCTGCTTATTTAACTTATATGCAGAGTGTGTCATGAGAAATGCTGGGCTGGAAGAAGCACAAGCTGGGATCAAGATTGCCAGGAGAAATATCAATAACCTCAGATATGCAGATAACACCACCCTTATGGCAGAAAGTGAAGAGGAACTAAAAAGCCTCTTGATAAAAGTGAAAGGAGAGTGAAAAAGTCGGCTTACAGCTCAACATTCAGAAAACTAAGATCATGGCATCTGGTCCCATCACTTCATGGGAAATAGATGGGGAAACAGTGGAAACAATGTCAAACTTTATTTTGGGGCGCTCCAAAATCACTACAGGTGGTGATTGGAGCCAGGAAATTAAAAGATGCTTACTCCTCAGAAGAAAGGTTATGACCAACCTAGACAGCATATTGAAAACCAGAGACATTACTTTGCCAACAAAGGTCGGTCAAGTCAAGGCTATGGTTTTTCCAGTAGTCATGTATGGATATGAGATTTGGTCAATGAAGAAAGCTGAGCACCGAAGAATTGATGCTTTTGAACTATGGTGTTGGAGAAGACTCTTGAGAGTCCCTTGGACAGCAAGGAGATCCAACTAGTCCATCCTAAAGGAGATCAGTCCTAGGGATTCATTGGAGGGACTGATGTTGAAGCTGAAACTCCAATACTTTGGCCACCTCATGTGAAGAGTTGACTCATTGGTAAACACCATAATTCTGGGAAAGATTGCGGGCAGGAGGTGAAGGGGACGACAGAGGATGAGATAGCTGGATGGCATCATCAACTCAATGGGCATAGGTTTGGGTAGACTCTGGCAGTTGGTAATGGAGAGTGAGGCCTGGAGTGCTGCGATTCATTGGGTCACAAAAAGTCAGACACAGCTGAGCGACTGAACTGAACTGACCTTTTCTAAGAACTTGTCCAATTCTTCCAAGTTGTCCATTTTATCGGCATAAAATTTCTCATAGTAGTATCTTATGATCTTTTGCATTTGTGTTGCCTGTTGTAACTTCCCCATTTTCATTTTTAATTTTATTGTTTTGATTATTCTCTTTTTTTCTTGATGAATCTGGCTAATGGTTTGTCTATTTTATTTATCTTCTCAAAAAATAAGCTTTTGGTTTTGTTGATTTTTCTATAGTCTCCTTTGTTTCCTTTTCAATTACTTCTGTTGTGATTTTTATGATTTGTTTCCTTCTTCTAAATATGGGGTTCTTCTTCTTTCTTTTCTAGCTTCTTTAGATGTAATGTTGTTTATTTGATGTTTCTCTTTTTTTGTTTCTTGAGGTAGGCTTCTATTGTTATGAAGCACTCTTAGCACTGCTTTTACTGAATCCCATAGGTTTTGGGTTGGGTTGTCATATTTTCATTTGTTTCTGTGAATATTTTAATTTACTTTTTGATTTCTTCCATGATCATAGCATGTTGCTTAACCTCCATATGTTTGTATTTTTAATAGTTTTAATAGTTAATATTTTTTTCCTATAGTTGACACCTAATCTTATTGCATTGTGATCAGAAAAGATACTTGAAATGATTTCAATATTTTAAAAATTTACCAAGGCTAGATTTATGGCCCAGAATGTGATCTATTCTGAAGAATGTTTTGTGTACACTTGAGAAAAAGGTGAATTCCATTGTTTTGGGTAGAATTGCCATATAGATATCAATTAGGTCTAACTGGTCTATTGTATCTATTTGAGCTTGTGTTTCCTTTCTAATTTTATGTTTGGTTGATCTATTCATAGGTATGAGTGAGGCAATAAAGTCCCCCAGTATTATTGTGTTATTGTTAATTTTCCCTTCCATATTTGTTAGCATTTGCTTACTTATTGAGGTGCTACTTTCTTGTATGCATATATATTTATAATTGTTATACCTTCTTCTTGGATAGATCCTTTGATCATTATGTAGTGTCCATCTTTATCCCTTGTCATGGTCTTTATTTCAAAGTCTATTTTAGCTGATATGAGTTTTACTTCTCCTGCTTTCTTTTGGCCCCCATGTGCATGAAATATCTTTTCCAACCTTTCACTTTCAGTCTGTATGTGTCCCTGGATTTGAAATGGGTCTCTTGTAGGCAGCATACATAGGGTTCTTGTTTTTGTATCCATCCAGCCAGTCTTTGTCTTTTGGTTAGAGCACTTAACAAATTTACATTTAAGGTAATTACTGATAAGTATGATCCAGTTACAATTTACTTGCTTGTTTTGGGCTTATTTTTATAAACCTTTTTCTGTGTTTCCTGTCTAGAGAAGATCTTTTAGCATTTGTTAAAGAGCTGATTTGGTGGTTCTTAATTCTCTCAGCTTTTGCTTGTCTGTAAGACTTTGATTTTTTTCATAACTGAATGAGATCCTTGCAGATAGAGTAATCTGTCTAGCCACTGCAAAACCCATACTTCCAAAGAATACACTTTAACACTAGCAGTTAAGTCTGATCCAGTCTTCTGTAGGGTCACTTCTTTTCCCTCGAATCTCTGCATGCAAGATATTCTTGGGGTCCTCCCAGTGTGGCAGAACCTGGAAGAAATGGACATATTCTTAGAAAAATCCAGTCTTCCAAGACTGAACCAGGAAGAAATAAGAATTATGAGCAACCCAATTACAAGCACCGAAATTGAAACTCTGATCAAAAATCTTCCAAAAACAAAAGACCAGGACCAGATGACTTCACAGGAGAATTCTATCAAACATTTAGAGAAGAGCTAATGCCTATCCTTTTAAAATTCTTTCAAAAATTTGCAGAGGAAGGAACATTTCCAAACTCATTCCATGAGGAGGCACTATCACCCTGATATCAAACCCAAAGACAACACAAAAGAGGAAAACTGCAGGCCAATATCACTGATCAACATAGATGTAAAAATCCTCAACAAAATTTTATCAGATGAAATTCAGCATCACATCAAAAAGTTCACACATCATGATCAAGTTGGGTTTATTCCAGGGATGCAAAGATTCTTCAATATACACAAATCAATCAATGTGATACACCATATTAACAAGTTGAAAGATAAAAGCCATATGATAATCTCAGTAGATGTAGAAAAAGCCTTTGACAAAATTCAGCACCACTTTATGATTAAAACTCTTCAAAAATGGGCATAGAAGGAATTTACCTCAACATAGTAAAAAGCCACTTATGATAAGCCTACAGCAAACATTATTCTCAAAGGTGAAAAGCTGAAAGCTTTCCTCTTAAGACCAGGAACAAGACAAGGGTGTCTACTTTTGCCACTGTTATTCAACATAGTTCTGGAAGTCCTAAATATAGCAATCAGAGAAGAAAAAGAAATAAAAAGGAACCCAGATTGGAAAATAAGAAGTAAAGCTGTCACTGTTTGCAGATAACATAGAAAACCCTAAAGACAGTATCAGAAAATTACTAGAGCTAATCAGTGAATTTAATGAAGTTTCAGGATACAAGATCAATACACAAAAATCACTTGCATTTTTATATATTAACAACGAAAAATCAGAAAGAAATTAAAGATTCAATCCCAATCACCATTGCAATGAAAAGAATTGAATATCTAGGAATAAAGCTACCTAAGGAGACAAAAGAAGTACCAAAAATTACAAGACAGTAAAGAAAGAAATCAAAGATGACATAAACAGATGGAGAGATACTCCATGTTCCTGGGTCAGAAGAATCAATATTCTGAAAATGACTATACTACCAAATGCAATCTACAGATTTAATGTGATCCATGTGAAATTACCAATGGCATTTTTCACAGAACTAGAACAAAAAATTTCACAGTTCATATAGAAACACAAAAGACCACAAATAGCCAAAATAGTCTTGAGAAAGAAGAATGGAGCTGGGGTAATAAACCTTCCTGACTTCAGATTATACTACAAAGCTACAGTCATCAAGACAAAGTGGTACTGGCAAAAAAAAAAACAGAAACATAGACCAGTGGAACAAGATAAGAAGCCCAGAAATAAACGCCTATGGGTACCATATTTTTGACAAAGGAGGCAAGAACAAGGCAAAGACAGCTTCTTAAATAAATAGTGCTGGGCAAACTGGACAGCTATGGGTAAAAGAATGAAATTCAAACATTTCCTAACACCATACTCAAAGATAAACTGAAAATGGAGTAAAGACCTAAATGTAAGACCAGAAACTATAAAACTCTTAGAGGAAAACATAGGCAGAACACTGGGTTACAAAAATCAAAGCAAGATCCTCTTTGACCCACCTCCTAGAGAAATGGAAATAAGAACAACAGTAAACAAATGCGACCTGATTAAACTTAAAAGCTTTTGCACATCCAAGGAAACTATAAGCAAGGTGAAAAGACAGCTCTCAGAATGGGAGAAAATAACAGTAAATGGAACAATTGACAAAGGATTGGTTTCCAAAATTACAAGCAGCTCATGCAACTCAATACCAGAAAAACAAACAACCCAGTCAAAGAGTGGGAACAAGACCTAAACAGACTTTTCTCCAAATAAGACACACAGATTTCTAATAAAAACATGAAAAGATGCTCAACATCACTATTATTAGAGAGATGTAAATCAAAACTATGATGAAGTATCACCTCACACCCATCAGAATGACCCTCATAAAAAAGTTTACGAACGGTAAATGCTGGAGAGTATGTGGAGAGAGGGAAACACTCTTGCACTGTTGGTGGAATTGTAGATTGATACAGCCACTACGGAAGACAGTATGGAAATTCCTTAAAAAACTAGGAATAAAACCACCATGTGACCCAGCAATTCCACTTCTAGGCATATACCCTGAGGAAACCAAAACTGAAAGAGATACATGCATCACATTGTTCATAGCAACACTGTTTGCAATAGCTAGAACATGGAGGCAACCTAGATGTCCACTGACAGATGAAAGCATAGAGAAGTTGTGGTACATAAACACAATGAAATATTACTCAGCCATAAAAAGGAACACATCTGAGTCAGTTCAAATGAGGTTGGTGAACCTAGAACCTATTATACAGAGTGAAGTGTGTCAGAAAAAGAAAGATAAATAGAGTATTCTAACGCATATACACAGAATCTAGAAAAATGGTACTGAAGAATTTATTTACAGGACAACAATGGAGAAACAGATATAGAGAATAGACATATGGACATGTGGAGAAGGGAGGAGAGGGTGAGATGTATGGAAAGAGTAACATGGAAACTTACATTACCATATGTAAAATAGATAGCCAAAGGTAATTTGCTGTATGGCTCTGGAAACTCAAACAGGGGCTCTGTATCAACTAGAGGGGTGGGATAGGGAGGAAGATGGGAGGGAGTTTTAAAAGGGAGAATTTATATGTATACATACAGCTGATTCATGTTGAGGTTTGACAGAAAACAGCAAAATTCTGTAAAGCAATTATCCTCCAATAAAAATTAAATAATTTTTTTTAAAAGAGTGGGTATATGTCTAAGTATGACAGGTTTACTGTGCTGTGCATCTGAAACCAGCACAGCATTGTGGATCAACTATATCTCAATACAATTTTTTTAATTAAAAAAAAGAGAAATATCCTATAGGTATCAATTAGGCCTAATATGTTATTTAAAGCTTGTGTGTTCCCTTTAGAATTTTCTGTTTAGATGATCTGTCCATGGGTGTAGGTGAAGTGTTAAAGTAACCTAATCATTATGTTTCTGCCAATTTCTTTTTTTGTTACCATCTGCTTTATGTGTTAAATTCTTCCTATGTTGGTTGCATAAATATTTATAATTACTATATCTTCCTTTTGAGTTGATCTTTTAGTCATTATGTTGTGTCCTTCCTTACCTTTTGAAATAATTTTTATTTTAAAATATTTTTTTTTCTTACAAGAGCATTGTTTCTCCATCTGTCTTTTGATTCTATTTCATGGAATATCTTTTTTCCATCCCCTCACTAACAGTCTGTATGTGTCCCTAGGTATGAAGTGAGTCTCTTGCAGACAGTATACACAAAGATTTTCTTTCTGTATCCATTCAGTTACTCTGTATCTTTTGGTTGGATCATTTAATCCAATTACATTTAAGGTAGTTATCAATATGTATGCTTATTCTGCCATTTTCTTAATTGTTTGGGGTTTGTTCCTGTGGATTTTTTTTTTTTCTGTTGTGTTTTCTGCTTAGAGAAGTTCCTTTATCATTTGTTGTTAGGCTGGTTTGGTGGTACTGAATTCTCTTATCTTTTGCTTGTCTGAAAAGCTACTGATTTCTACACTACATCTAAATGAAATTCTTGCTATGTAGAGTAATCTTGGTTGTAGGATTTTCCCTTTCATCAGTTTAATATATCCTGCCACTCCCTTTTGGCTTGTAGGGTTTCTGCTGAAAAATTCACTAAATAGAATTATGGAACTTCCTTTGTATTTTGTTTTCCCTTTGCTGCTTATAATAATTTTTTCTTTGTTTTATTAGTTTTATCAATATGTACCTTACTGTTTTTCTCCTAGGCTTGATCTTGTATGAGACCTTCTGTTCTAGACTTGGGTGGCCATTTCCTTTCCCATTAGAGAAGTTTTTGATGATAATCTCTTCAAATGTTTTCTGAAACTCTTTCTCTTCTTCTTCTGTGACTCCTATCATTTAAATATTGGTGTGTTTAATACTATCCCAGAAGTCTCTGAGACTTTCCTGAAATCTTTTCATTACTTTTTCCTTATTCTGCTCATCAGCAGTTATTTCTACCTTTCTATCTTCCAGCTCACATCTCTATTCTTCTCCTTCAGCTTTTCTATTATTGATCCTTTCTAGAGAATTTTTAATTTCAGTAACTGTGTGTTTACTGCTGTTTTTAATTCTTTATTTCCTTTAAGGTTAAAAGAGAAAGTGTGTCACTCAGTTATGTCTGACTCTTTGTGACATATGAACTATAGCCCATGAGGCTCCTCCATTATAGAATTCTCCAGGCAAGAATACTGGAGTGAGTAGCCATTTCCTTCTCCAAGGGATCTTCCTGATCCAAGGGTCAGATTCAGGTCTTCATTACAGGCAGTTTCTTTATTATCTGAGTCACCAGGGAAGCCTTTATTTCTTCTAAGTCCTTGTTAAATGTGTAAAATGTTTCCTGCATTTTCTCCATTTTATTTTCAAGATGTTTTTCTTCTTTGCTATCATTACCCTAAATTCTTATGTCAGATAGTTTTCCTATTTCTTCTTTATTTATTTGTTCTTGTAGATTTTTACCTTTCTCCTTTGTCTGTAACATATTTTTTTTTGTTTTCTTTGATCATCTCATTTGTTTATTTATTTATTTTCATGGGTGGGACTGTTTTACTGTGTTGCTACTAATTTGGTCTGAGGTTTCCAGCAGTGGAATTTGCAAGCAGTTGGCAGTCCAAGTGACTCTTAAGAGTCTTCTCCAACACTGCAGTTCGAAAACATCAGTTCTTCTGCACTCAGCTTTCTTTATAGTCCAACTCTCACATCCATACATGACTACTGGAAAAAACCATAGCCTTGACTAGACAGATCATTGTTGACAAAGTAACGTCTCTGTTTTTTAATATGCTATCTAGGTTGGTCATAACTTTCCTTCCAAGGAGTAAGAGTCTTTTAATTTCATGGCTGCAATCACCATCTGCAGTGATTTTGAAGCCCCAAAAAATAAAGTCAGCCACCATTTCCACTGTTTCCCCATCTATTTGCCATGAAGTGATGGGACTGGATGCCATGATCTTAGTTTTCTGAATGTTGAGCTTTAAGCCAACTTTTTCACTCTCCTCTTTCACTTTCATCAAAAGGCTCTTTAGTTCTTCTTCACTTTCTGCCATAAGGGTAGTGTCATCTGCATATCTGAGGTTATTGATATTTTTCTCAGCAATCTTGATTCCAGCTTGTGCTTCTTCCAGCCCAGCGTTTCTCACGATGTACTCTGCATATAAGTTAAATAAGCAGGGTGAAAATATACAGCCTTGATGTACTCCTTTTCCAATTTGGAACCAGTCTGTTGTTCGTGTCTTTAGCTTAGCCCCTTAGAATCTGTTCCATACATGCAAAGTTCAGGAGTTAGTCAGGAATAGGGGTAGACAGAGTTAGATATTCCTTCATTATCTCTTTTTTTTCCTGGATTCTGCCACTCTTCTGCAACTGCAGTTTCTTTTGCTTCAGTTTTCTGGCTACTCTAAATAGAAATTCACCAAGAATTTGTGAATTTGAAGAAATAAGTTGGAAAGAAGAAACACATTGGAAAGAAGAAACTGTGCATTTGTAGGATAACCCTGACATGTGTACAGAGAAGCTGGAATAAAACTTAAATGTTTCATTTGTGAGCCCCTACATCTCCATTTCTGCATGGCAAGCAAAACTGAGTGGAATATTCTGTGCTGCCCCAAGCACAGACCTCTGGAATTCTGTGCTTAGAATATTTTATTCCACAAGTAAGTTGAGTATTAACTGGGTTTGAACTTCTGTACTTTCTGATGTCAACATACATTCATCTGCTTGTTTATAACAAAGTCCCTTAATTGATAGCAATAATGTTGGGCTGCACCCACATACCTGCAAGTCCTATGCTTGTCCAGCTTCAAGACAGAAAAAAAGAGCCAGGAGTCATCAACAGAGACATCAACAGTTGAATGGAAGGGAAAGCTTACACATCTGAAGCAAGGTCCTGGAGTGACACCCTACAGTATGGGCAGTGCTTGGTGACTGTCTTAGCTCCAGGTAGGAGGGAGGAGAGTATGCTAATTACAGGAGGAGTTACATCAGGTTGCGTAATTAGTTACCAGGGAATTTAGCAGAGGGGCATGTACAGGGAGCAAGAGAATAGGCATCTCGAGTGGCCTAATCATACACTAATACATAAATAAGAGATCAGATGGAGAATTCTCAGTTATCTTTTTGAGTTTAAAATGTTCTTTCAGTAGAAGCTGACAAAGATAGAATACTAGACCTTAAACTACAACTTCTACACATATGCCAAAACCTTAATACACTATTTAAATAATGAAAAAGTTACTTTAAAAAATATTACACTGAAACTACTCTGTTATGTGTGACAGTTTTGAAGACAATATACCTCCTCATAAGAGGCTAGCTTATTAGTTGATTTCCTTAATGCATTTTATCTAGCTATGTCATTTATTAACTTTACTGTGTTATTTTATATCTAAAAATAACCAATGTTCACTTTTTATTAGCATGTTAACAGTACGAAAAAATACCTATTTTTCATTCTTTATTTTCTAAATATCTATCAACTTATTTGTCTGTCTTGTTAAATTAGTATTTGCCATTCATATATATGCTTTTTTGTATATAAATTATCCTTTAGAAAGAAATGTAGGTAACTAATAAAAGTGATTGCCCCTGGTACACAGAATTCTGGGAATCAAGATGAATTAGAAACTTATATTTGAGTGCTTTACTCTTTTAATAGTGTTCTTTGTAAATCTTTTATTTTCTTTTAAAATGAGACTTAAAATACCACATAGGTAAATTGTGTCTGTTAAATTTATGGCCCATATATAGTCCTCACAAGTTTCCCATATTATGTTTTTCCTTATGTTTCTATTTTCACTGGTAGAGTTTTAGCATTTTAAAAGTTTTCTCCAGCTATATGAATTCAATTAATATCTGTATATTCAGTTACATCTTCATGTGAATAGTAAATAAACATCTATCTCATAAAAGAGAGCTATTTTTCTGTTTTTTATAATACATCCAAGTAGTTTTTATTCCAACTTTAGTTATCAAAATTCCATACCAGGTATTTGCTCTAAAGTATTATGGTTCTAGTCTTTTGGATTCTATGGAAGAGGGCAAGGGTGGGATGATATGGGGGAACGGCATTGAAACATGTTAATTATCATATGTGAAATCCATCGCCAGCCCAGGTTTGATGCTCAGGGCTGGTGCACCAGGATGACCCAGAGAGAGGGATTCGGGAAGGAGGAGGGAGGGGGGTTCTGGAAGGGGAACATATGTATACCCATGGCAGATTCATGTCAATGTATGGCAAAACCAACACAATAAAGTAAAGAAAATTAAAACAAAACAAAACAAAATAATAATAATAAAGTATTATGGTTCTGCTAAAGTCCACTCAGTATATATATCTGGATACTACCCAAGGATTCTGTTCATGTATTTATCCAACAATTTGTATACTTTAAGTTTTTATTATTATTTCATTAATCTAGCAACCTGGGGAGCTAATGGTGATGCTGAAACAATGAGCAGTCCTAGAATGTATGCTTTGCATTCCTGGCTCAGGAAGAGCTGCTGCAGAAGGGATAGGCTACCCACTTAAGTGTTCTTGGGATTCCCTGGTGGCTCAGGTAGTAAAGAATCCACCTGCAATCCGGGACACCTGGGTTTAATCTCTGGATTGGGAAGATCCCCTGGAGAAGGGAACAACCACCCACTCCAATAAAATATAAAAGAACTTTGCTCCCCTGGAGAAGGGAAATGGCAACCTACTCTAGTATTCTCGCCTCAAGAATTCCATGGACAGAGGAGCCTAGCAAACTACAGTTCAGTGGATATCAAAGAGTTGGGCACAAAAACAACAAAAAAAGAGAATCGGGTACAACTGAGCAGCTAACTCACAGTAACTCAGATTTTAAAGCACACCAGATTAAACAGATAAACAAATGAAGAGTAATCGTCATTCACTCATATGTACATTTTCACAAAATATTTTATTTAAAATAAAATAATATATTTATTTAAAATGCATATCAGTATCCATTATAACTGTTAATATCATTTTGAAAGTATAATATTTTATATGTGGGAATATAAAATTTCAGTAGTTTAACATGCCATCAGCAAGTATTTTAAAAATATGCTAAATAAAAAGTACTGTTCAAGAAACAGAAGACACCAAAGCACATAAAATTTATTTTATTGCAATGTAATTTACAACAGAAGCTTAGAAAGAAAAACAAAAATTACTGACAATGGAAGGTTTGTGCGGCATGACAAAAATACTCTGCTCTTCATTTTTCACCCATTAATTTCATTTGATTCTAACCAAAATATTAAATAAAGAAGAGAAAAGTAATATTCAAGATAGGTGTTATAATTATATACATTTTACAAATGATACACCAAAATTCTAACGTATGTAGTAACTTCCCAAATTATGCAGCTATTGAGTGGTTGGATCTGCATTATCCTTGGCTAACATGAGTCTAGTATCCACACCCTTAACCTTACAACATACTGATATACTTCCAGCAGGGACATCGATAAAAGGTAAATACATCAAATTATTTAAGCAAGGAAAGTTGTCTGGGACCCTAACCATGTACTTAGTATTTGATTTTTTTTTTAGAAAGTTAGTTATATGAGAAAGAAAAGCAGTGGAAATAATAGAAGAATGAATAAAAGTATGATTTATTCAGAACTACAAGTGATGCTGGAGAAGACTCCCGAGAGTCCCTTGGGTAGCAAGGAGATCAAACCAATCAATCTTAAAGGAAATCAATCCTGAATATTCATTGGAGAGACTGATGCTGAAGCTCTCATATTTTGGTCACCTGATTCAAAGTTGACTCATTGGAAAAGTCCTTGATGCTGGGAAGGATTGAGGGCAGAAAGAGAAGAGGGCAACAGAGGATGAAATGGCTGAATAGCATCACTGGACATAAACTTGGGCAAACTTCAGGAGGTGGTGAGGGGCAGGAAGGTCTGGCATGCTGCAGTCCATGCGGTTGCAAAGAGTCAGACATGACTGGGTGAATGAAAAACAACAAGTAATTCAGCATGGCTGAAGCAATGGTTAGTGTGTATGCTGGAATGGTGGCAAGTGAGGTAAGATGTAGAAACAGGAATATAATCATGCAGGAAGTTTGTTATTGGCCAAGACAGCCTTAATTTTCCCCTTTGCTTAACTAATTGTTGGAGTTACCACTGACTATAAGCCCTGAACCTCTCTTTCCTTAGAGAAGTTTTACATTATAAAACTTGTAATTTTGAATTTTCTGTTCTCTTTTGTAGTATAAATCTTCTATGTCTTTCTCAAAGACCTGGCAGCCATTCCTTTGAAATGTAATCATCAAAAAAGATATCTCATCTCTGTGGGAGAGTTGATTAACTTGGGTCAGCAACAGTTAACACAGGTAGCCTAATCACATTGACTAAACTTCTCCCCTGATGTGTTTTCCTTTAGCTCAGTTCTAACACTTAAAATTCTTCTGTCCTTCCTTTGTTTATAGTAGAGTTGAGTTCAATCTCTCTCTCCTATTCCAACAGTGTTGATCCAATTACAATATCTTGAGTAAAGTCTTCCTTGCCTATTTCACTCTTGTGCAATTTTGTCTTAACATTATTACTATAAACACTGGGACTTACAAGAAAAAATATATCTACTCACATCAGCTAAATTTTACTGTGTACAGTTCCTGCTATAAGTATGAATGTGTGTGTGTGTATTGGGGGAGGTCTATACATATACTCTCTGGCCTGATAATAAGCAAAGCATTTTGGATGTGTATGTGCAACACATGTTGTTGCTTGAAACAATAAATCTTCCAGAGACAAGAAGAAATAATACTGAGAAGTTTTAAAATCAAGATTCTAGGTAGGCTGGCAAGGTCAGGCAATGACTGCCTGTCACAAAAGAAGGCCAAAAGTTTGTCATTTGATGGATAGACTCATAAGGACATGTCTCTGAAGGGATACCAGAGATCAAAAGATCAGTTTGTGAAGAGGGAAAGAAAGTGGCAGATTGCAAGAATGATTAGCCAGATGTCCACACTTCAAAGTGTCTGTCCAAGTGAGGGCAAAAGATAGTCACTGTCTTTCTCAGTAATTTCTTATACACAAATATCTTTCAGATGGGGCAAACTTTGGACCTTAGCTAATAACAGCAACAACAACAACAACATGTGTGTCTTATATAGTATTAATCTATATTTGAATAAAACATGGCTCTGGGTATGCTTTAGAAATAGAGTACAAAGGGCAATTTTGGTTAATACACAGTTTAAAGTGTATGTCCCAATTTAAAATATATTGACAGGGCTTTGAAAGATAAGAAAATATATTTATAATTCTCTCAAAAATTCTATTATTTCTTCCCAATTTAATGCTAATGTTAAAAAATTAAGCATCCAAAATATTTCAACATTGAATTCTATTGATATTTTGATTTCTACAGATTCAGCTTTCAAACTAAACTATTTATCCTGAACTCATCATTTAAGGATTTGTTTGAATCACCATTTGCTGTCATCAGGGGAAAAAAAATTTTAAGGAAACTTATGGATTAAGCATTTTTAATGAATTTTAATGTTTAAAATGTATTTCTATTTTGTGCATATTGTATAAATTATGCTTTGCATATTATACTTGAATAACTTTGTCTGATACAGTACCTTTTGGATTAATTTTATTCTCAGAGCTTGAACATATTTCCCCTTGCTCTTAAGTAAGCAATTTTGAGAAGGTTTGAGACCAATCTAAATCTAGTATGTCTTTAGAATTATTTATTTTTCCTCAAAATGCAATAACTTACTAGAATATATCTTAATAATTCCCATTCTGTCTGTTGCAATAGACATTTTATTTTGAAAATGGTTTATATTTTTTAAAAAGAAGCAAAGATAATAGTAGAGAGGGCTCCCTTAAATCCTTATCCACCTTTCTTTATTGTTAACATTTTATATTGCTTATATTTGTCACAGGCTTCCCTGGTGCCTCAGTGGTAAAGAATCCACCTGTCAAGCAGAAGACACAGGTTTGATCTCTGGATCAGGAAAATTCCCTGGAGAAATATATGGCAGTCCACTTCAATATTCTTGCCTGAAAATCCCATAGACAGAGGAGTTCGGCAGGCTACAGCCCATGGGGTCACAAAAGAGTTGGACATGACACAGCAACTACACACCAACAACATACTTGTCACAAGGAACTGACATTGGTAAATTACTATTAATTAAACTCTAAATATAGTTTATATCTAATTAGTTTTCTCTAATATTCTTTCAGTGGCTGACTTTATTTTGGGGGGGCCTCCAAAATCACTGCAGATGGTGACTGCAGCCATGAAATTAAAAGATGCTTGCTCCTTGAAAAGAAAGTTATGACCAACCTAGACGGCATAATAAAAAGCAGAGACACTACTTTTCCAACAAATGTCCAACAACTTTTCCAACAAAAGGCTATGGTTTTTCCAGTAGTCATGTGTGGATGTGAGAGTTGGACTATAAAGAAAGCTGAGCACTGAAGAATTGATGCTTTTGAACTGTGGTGTTGGAGAAGACTATTAAGAGTCCCTTGGACTGCAAGGAGATCCAACCAGTCCATCCTAAAGGAGATCAGTCTTGAGTGTTCATTGGAAGGACTGATGCTGAAGCTGAAACTCCGATATTTTGGCCACCTGATGCAAAGAGCTGACTCATTGGAAAATACCCTGATGCTGGGAAAGATTGAAGGCAAGAGGAGAAGGGGACGACCAGAGAATGAGATGATTGGATGGCATCACTGACTCAATGAACATGAGTTTTGATGGACTCCAGGAGTTTGTGATGGACAGGGAGGCCTGGAGTGCTGCAGTTCATGGGGTCGCAAAGAGTTGAACATATTCTTTCTGTATGCTATAAATCCATAAAGGATACACCAACTATTTAATCTTCATTTATTCTTACTCTGGTCTGTGACAAAAGCATCAGACTCTTGTGGTTGTTGATGACCTTGAGCTTTGAGGAGTGCTAAAAAGGCATTTTTTACAATGTCTCTTAATTTTTACTTGCCTAATGTTACTTTCATGTTTAAACTTGGGTTATGGATTTTGAAAGAATGATGGGCCATTTTAAAAACCTCACATCAAGACTACATGCTATGACCATATCTTATTACTACTGATGTTGACTTTGATTACCAACTTTTCAATATTCACTTTACAATGGTACATTTTATTAGCTTGACTGGGCTACATACAGGGTGCCAAGATATTTGTTCAAAAATTTTTCTGAATGTTTCTGTAGGGTGTTTTTGAATAACCTCAATATTGAAATTTATATGTGAAGCAGATTTCTCTTCTAATGTGGATGGCCCTTATCCAATCAGATGAAGACCTGAATAGAACAAAAAGGCTGAATTAGAGGGAAGTTTTCCTGTGTGATTCCTTGAGTTGCTAAATCGGTCTTTTTCTGTCTTTGTACTCAAATTGAAGCATTGTCTCTTCTTTGGCCTCAAACCTGACAGCCTTTGAACTAGAACTTATACCATTGGCTCTCCAATTTCTTAGGCTTTCTGACTTAAATTGGAACTATGCCATCAGCTCTCTTGGGTTTTCGACCTATTGGCAATAGATCTTGGGACTTGGCAGTCATCAAAATAAGTCAGTTTCTCATTAGATATGTATCAGTTCAGTCATTCAGTCTTGTCTGACTCTTTGCAACCCCATGAACTGCAGCACACCAGGCCTTCCTGTCCATCACAAACTCCTGGAGTCCACTGAAACCCATGGCCATCTAGTCAATGATGCCATTCAGCCATCTCATCCTCTGTCATCTCCTTCTCCTCCTGCCCTCAATCTTTCCCAGCATCAGGGTATTTTCCAATGAGTCAGCTCTTTGCATCAGGTGGCCAAATTATTGGAGTTTCAGCTTCAACATCAGTCATTCCAAAGAACACCCAGGACTGATCTCCTTTAGGATAGACTGGTTGGATCTCCTTGCAGTCCAAGGGACTCTCGAGAGTCTTCTCCAACACCACAGTTCAAAAGCAACATTTCTTTGGTGCTCAGCTTTCTTTATAGTCCAACTCACACATCCATACATGACCACTGGAAAAACCATAGCCTTGACTAGATGGACCTTTGTTGGCAAAGTAATGTCTCTGTTTTTTAATATGATATCTAGGTTGGTCATAACTTTCCTTCCAAGGAGTAAGCGTCTTTTAATTTCATAGCTGCAATCCCCATCTGCAGTAATTTTGGAGCCCAGAAAAATAAAGTCAGCCACTGTTTCCACTGTTTCCCCATCTATCTGCCGTGAAGTGATGGGACCGGATGACATGATCTTAGGTTTCTGAATGGTATATAATCAATAGCTAGGCTTCAACAATACATGAACCAAGAACTTTCAGATATACATGCAAGATTTAGAAAAGGCAGAGGAACTAGAGATAAAATTGTCAACATCATTAATATCATAGTAAAAGCAAGGGAATTCAAAAAAGAAAAAATTCTAATTCTGCTTCATTGATTATACTAAAGCCTTTGACTGTGTGGATTCCAGCAACTGTAGAAAATTCTTAAAGAGATGGAAATACCAGACTGCCTTACTTGCCTCCTGAGAAACTTGTATTCAAGTCAAGAAGCAACAGTTAGAACCAGACATGGAAAAACTCATTGGTTCATAAATGGAAAAGGAGTACTGCAAGGCATTCATCCCCCTGCTTACTTAAATTCTATGCAGAGTTTATCACTTGATATGTCAGGCAGGATGACTCAAAAGATAGAGTCAAGATGCCTGGGTGAAATATCAATAATCTCAGACATACAGATGATACCATTCTAATGGGAGAAAGCAAAGAGTTACTAAAGAGCTTCTTGATGAGGGTGTAAAAGCAAAGTGAAAAAAATCTGGCTTGAAACTCAATATTAAAAAAACAAAGACCATGCTATCAAAGGCCCAGCGCTTCATAACAAATAGACCAAGAAAAAATAGAAACAGTGACAAATTCTATTTTATTGGGCTCCAGATCACTGTAGATGGTGACTGTAGCCATGAAATTAAGAGACGCTTGCTCCTTGGAAGAAAAGCTATGACAAACCTAGACAGACTATTAAAAATGAGAGACATTACTTTTCCTACAAAGGTCTATATAGTTAGAGCAATGGTTTTTTCCATTTGTCATGTATGGATGTGAGAGTCAAATCATAAAGAAGGTCGAGCACCAAGGAATTAATATTTTTGGATTGTGAGGCTGGAGAAGACTCTTGAGAATCCCTTGGACAGAAAGGAGATCAAATCTATCAGTCCTAAAGGAAATCAACCCTGAATATTCTTTGGAAGGATTGATGCTGAAGCTCTAATACTTTGGCCACCTCATGTGAAGACTGAAAGATGTGAAAGATTGTGGGTAAGAAAAGTGTGCGACAGAGGATGAGATGGTTGAATGGCAGGGAAGGACAGGGAAGCCTTGTGTGCTGCAATTCATGGAGTCACAGAGTCAGATATGACTCAGTAACTGAACAACTATATATATATATATATATATATATATATATATATATATATGTATATACTATATGCATATATACATATATGTATATATAATACTAAGTTCTGTTTCTATAGCTCCCTGACTAATACACTATTCTTTGGAAGTAAGTCACTAACAGCAAGGAAGTAAACTTATTTCACTGACCATAACTATGCTTCTATTATATGTGTCCTAATTCTTATATACATCAGTTCAGTTCAGTAGCTCAGTCATGTCTGACTCTTTGCGACCCCATGAATCGCAGCATGCCAGGCCTCCCTGTCCATCACCAACTCTTAGAGTTTACCCAAACTCGTGTACATCGAGTCGGCGATGCCATCCAGCCATCTCATCCTCTGTCGTCCCCTTCTCCTGCCCCCAATCCTTCCCAGCATAAGGATCTTTTCCAATTAGTCAACTCTTCCCATGAGGTGGCCAAAGTATCGGAGTTTCAGCTTCAACATCAGTCCTTCCAATGAACACCCAGGACTGACCTCTACAATTACTTTTTAATTTATCCATTTCTATCTATATGAAACTAAACATGAGTTTACACAGATATCTCATATCCTAATCCAGATCCACATGGTTGATTGTAGCCTCACATAATTCTCTTGCTTATCTTCAGCCTCCCTCTTAAACAATAAGAACTCTAGCTTCCATTATCTGATGTTTATTAGTTATCTGTTTAATCTATATATGTATGTGCTTATACACTTTTTTCATGTTATGTTTTAGAGTTTCCAGGCAAAACACCATTTTTCAAAGTTACTTGGATTAGTACATTTTATTTCTATACCCTCTTCGATGAAGTTTTAGCTTAAATACACTGTAGTAGAGTTAGATTTGGACTTCCCTGGTGGCTCAGTTAGTAAATCATTGCCTACAGTGCAGGAAACCTGGGTTGTATCCATGGGTTGGGAAGATCTCCCAGAGAAGGAAATGTCAACCCAGTCCAGTATTCTTGCCTGGGAAATCTCATGGACAAAGGAGCCTGGGGGACTATAGTCCATGGGGTCACAAAGAATCAGACACGACTGAGCAACTGAAACACCACAGTTAAATTATTTTGCCACAGTCTCCATTCTATTCTGGAATAGCCCTCCTCCCCTGCTTGATATCTTGGTAATCTTTAAGTTTGAATACCTTGTATATTGTTCTTCCAATATGATCTGCCAGTTTAGTCTACAATTTCAAGACTACCTTCAATAAAGAAGAGCTCGTTTTTCGTTATATCAGTAAATCTTTTTCAACTCAATTTGTTATATCTCATTGTAATACATCAATAATGCATGTGCTTTCCCACCATTAATTTCCATTTCAATGGTGTACAATTTTCATATTTTCCATCATTTTATTTCATTTTTTAACATTTTAAAATCTCTTCTCTATTAAGATTTGGTATTTGTTCAAGCATTTTCTAAATTTTTATTGGGATATGTGTATCTGTGTTTTAAAATTATTTTACCTTGTGATGATTACCAAGATCACTGGCCTTTTATTTCCTTTCTCCATGGTTTTGTCACTCAGTTCAGTCACTCAGTCGTGTCTGACTCTTTGTGACCCCACGGACTACAGCACACCAGGCTTCCCTTTCCATCACCAACTCCTGGAGCTTGCTGAAACTCACATCCATTGAGTCAGTGATGCCACCCAACCATCTCATCCTCTATTGTTCCCATCTCCTCCTGCCTTCAATCTTTCCAAGCATCAGGGCCTTTTCCATTGAGTCAGTTTTTCACATCAGGTGGCCAAAGTATTGGAGCTCCAGCTTCAGCATCAGTTCTTCCAAAGAATATTCAAGACTGATTTCCTTTAGGATGGACCGGTTGGTTCTCCTTGCAGTCCAAGGGACTCTCAAGAGTCTTCTCCAACACCACAGCTCAAAAGCATAAATTCTTTGGTGCTCAACTTTCCTTATGTCCTAACTCTCACATCTATACATGACTACTGGAAATTGACTATATGGACCTTTGTTGGCATGGTTTTGTAATCATCTCCGAATCATGCATTTCTTCTATGAATATTTCTCTGAGATAAATTATGATTACATTTTTCTGAAACTGTGATGAAGAATTGTTCTGAAATCTTGTGCTTTTTTCCTTATTTTTTCATATTTTATTTACATTTTGACCCTTTTCCTTATTAGTTTTTATTTGAAATTAATTTCAACAACTCTATTACATAAACTACTGTGTTGGAGGTCACAGTGTGGAGTTTTGTGGAGTCTGGAAATCATAGATTAGGTTTATCTGTGATAAACAAAACCTTAAAAATACAGCTGATATATATTTTGAGAGAAATCTTCAAATAATATATATGGTATGTGTGTGTATGTGTAATGTGTTTGTGAAAGATTTTATTATACACAGTGTTATTCATGCCAAATACATTAATGCTCATGAATATATATAGCAAAGGAATGAGAAGACTGCAAGAATAAAGACTGAAGTCACTTCATTTTAATTACTGTCTTAATATATTTAATTATATTCTTACTTATATACTTGGCTAAATATTCATTTTTAGCTCATTTAAAGTATAATGTTTCTGGAAGCACAGAATATTAGAGGAAATATCAACTGATAAAAGTGTTGTAGATAATTTTAAGATGACTTTAATATGAATGAACCTCATCCCATGTTCCTGCAAGCTTGATACTTAATTTTTATATTTTATGTAAATCAGTTATCATTATTATGTTTTTGTATTTAATTTCATTTTATATTCAAAGCAGTTTTACATGTCTTATTAATGTGTCAAGGCCAGTAAATTTTTGAATGGAGAATCAAGTTTTTTGAAGACATAGATTGATAAGACAATGGTAGACTACTAACCACGTTCAAGCTCTAAACCAAATAAAATAATATGCAATTTTAAAAATCACACTGGCTATTGACATTGGAGGCTCCTCCAGTGTAAAAGTTGCTTCCTCATTGCAGCTTACAGTTTGATTATTGTGTACCGAACATAAGCCTGAAGCAACCAAATTATGCAAATTGATTAATAGGCATATTACTGTACACACTTGAAACCCTTCATATGTATTCTTTGCTCTTTAAGCAATCCTGTGTTTTCTATGCTAGTAATTAAGCAATAATCTTGAATTTCAACTGAACCTCCTCATATGAAAACAAATAAATATGTTTCTTTTCAGGTCCATCATTCTGTGATATTAAATACCTACTGGGATTTCAAAGAATAACAGAAACAGCATTAAAAGGCAGGCTGATTCCTGTTGATGTTTGGCACAAACCAACAAATTATGTAAAGCAATTATTCTTAAATTAAAAAATAAATAAAATTTTAAAAGGCAGTTATGTCTGAAAAAATACTCTATTTCAAACTAATGTGCTTTGAATGTCCTTTCCTTTCGTGTCACGTGTTTCCTTTCACTTTATTCTTTATTTTTAAAGCAAGGACTTGTGCTTTCTTTCTTCTTTCTCTCCAATTTCCCTCCTCCCCTTATATATTTCCCTTGATAATTAAAGATTAAAAGTTAAATAATGATATACCCAAGGAGCACATATACTTTACATTGCTGTACATATGTGTAAAATAAGTTTAGCTCTCAGTCTTCTTTAATTTTAAAAAAATGCCATTTTTCTACTTTCTCTCTAAGTTATTTTTACTTCATTCTCAAAACATAAAACTTGTTCTTATCCTTGAATCCTCTCTATCTCATATTCTATTTCTTACAAGTCCTTCTTTCCATTGTATGTAAAAATAATAGAACCTATCACTTTTAGTACTTACTCAACTAAATTATCTTTCAAATTATGAAGATCTCTGATCTGGATGATGGCAACAAGCATTCTAAGTGTTACCACTCATTATCTTACTAATTTCCACCAACATAGTTACAGAGTGGGACATGATTGAGAGAACTAACAACAATCTGTTCTCCACAGTGCAGCTATTATGACCCTTTTAAAACTCAATTTATTTTTCCCCCTTCATAACTATGGTTCAAAATTTCTATACTATTTTCAATAGTATCCAAAGTCTACATGACTTATGGACCCCAACATATCTGAAAATTGGTTTCCTATTAGCTTTGCATGCAGGATACTCTTCAGTTGTACTGACCCTCTTGTGTTAGTTGCTCAGTCGTGTCTGACTCTTTGAAACCCCATGGTCTGTATCCTGTCAGGCACCTCTGTTCAAGGGATTTCTCAGGCAAGAATACTGGTGTGGGTAGGCATTCCCTTCTCCAGGGAACTGAACCCAGGTCTCCTGTATTGCAGGCAGATTCTTTACCATCTGAGCTGCCAGAGAAATCTACTAACCCTCTTGATTTTCTTCAAATGTGATAAGTATTCTCCTGACTCAGAGTTTTAGACCTTTTGTTTTTGTCTACTCTTCCTCCAGAAGGCCAAATAGCTGCCATCCCTAACTTCTTCAAGTCTCTTTAATTCTTTTTCATAGGGATTTTTTTCCAGCATATGTCACAGCCAGATGCATATTTCCCTGTTTATTTATGAATTATTTTCACCAATTTGAATGTAAGCTCCATGAAAATAAAAGACTCATTCTTGCATCTTTCATCTCCCCAAAAGTTCAGCAACATGGTAGGTACTCAATAGGTATTTATAATAAATAAATGAAAGAAAATTTACTTTTCAATATAATTTCACATATGCACTGTATGTGTCTATGCATATTGTAATTTATTTGCTACTTATAATAATTTGAGAATCATTTTTCTCCACTTAGTTAGACTCATTCATGTCTTTATAATGGTGACCAACAAAACCACTATGTGACATATGAAAGAATTTAATTAGTTAATCCTTAGTCAACAAGAGTAGCATTAACTATCAGCAAGGCAATGTTCTAACTACTAACAATATAACATCAAAGAAGAAAAAAAATACTTATTTTTTTGAAAACTATGTTTTAGTTGGGTAGAGTTAGTAATAGATATCAATATACAAACAAATAGCCTCTGATCAGTCAAATACACGTAATTAAAATAGGCAATGAGCTAGAAAATCTTTGAAGAATAGACTGGTGAAGAAAGAAGTATCCGTTCAAAGGCAATAATTGCCAAAATGCTTGATTATGTCTCTTTTGCTAATATATGGTCACCCTAGAAAATGGCTGAATGTTCCTTTGGAGAAGCCTAGGATGAAGTTTTGCAGAATACATTTTTACAGTGCATCAGGGTTCTTCTTCAAGGGTCCCCATTCTTTTTCACATGAGGGACTTTGGGTATTTATTTAAACTGGCTCAAGCCTGGGAATTACTTTAGGGGCTCTGTCTTTCTATTGTTGTGGTTTAAGTCACACCTCCAACTAATAGAATCTAAACCAGAAAAGTTCAAAAATATACTATTGTATGTCTTCTTGAATAGATATTAGGCTGAATACATTTATTCAATAGAAAATGTTAAAAATTGTATACATATAGGCAAGGAAAATGTGATAAACTGTTTACTCTTTTATATAAAGTGTTTAATAGGTAATACCATTACCTATTACTGTACTTTCTATGTATAATTTCTGAATGTGCAATGATTCTATTGCAATTCAGGTGTTATCTTCAAAGAATGGCTTGTTTTTTAAGACTTAATATCTATAGCAGAATATTTATTTCTATCATCAACCAAACCCTTTGAAAAGTATGGGAGGAGAAAGTAACCTGGCAGAAGACATTAAAAATGATAATAGAAAGTCTATCATGTGATGTAAAGAGAATTAAATTTTGAATGCAAAGTATATACTGTAGGAGTTTACACAGAGTTCAGTCATAGGCATGGAAGAATGAGAGATGGCGCTTATGACTGCTTTCATCTATTCTGGTCTTTAAACTGTCAGTTCATGGCTGACAAGTTGAATAATTGGAGAATGTGTCTGATGGCTTTAAAACAGGATGTTTTGTTTTATGTGATTTGGAACCTGTTTTTTACCTGGACTTTTGAACAGTTTCAAGAAGGAAAATAATAAGCTTCTATTCTTAGTTTCCCAAAATTGTAAAAGTAAATTAATTGTCCTTATGACAAATTGTCGAAGAAATAAAATGCTTCATCTTTACATGGCATAAAGTTTGAAAACTGCATCTGAGCTGGTGAAAATAATATACTGGTGAGCAGTATTTAAACATTTTATGGTGACATATGTGCTTTTATTTTTTTTTAAATGTGCTTACATGTGACACACTAATTTTTAAGATAATTACATATTACTAATGAACAATATAATTATTCTTTGAGAAAATGTATGTATAATTTAATTCTACTTTTGCTCTCACAGCTGCTGCTACTGCAATACTATATATTTTTTATTGCTCTTTTAGTATTTCTTTGTCATATCCATAGATTAGAACATCTATTTTCTCCATTCTTTCTTTTTTTAAGAGTACTGCACCATCATTCCACATAATGAAAAGCCTTGCTTTTCATTAGAAAGCATTGATTACATAGTTATTTCCTCATTCCAAAAATCCTTAGCTAAGTGACAGTTATGATTTTACTGTTTTAGAGAATTCTGTTAAATTGTATTATATATCAGTCTTTACCTATGCTATGGACTTCCCTGGTGGCTCACATGGTAAAGCATCTGCCTACAATGCTGGAGACCTGGATTCAATCCCTGGGTCAGGAAGATCTCCTAGAGAAATAAATGGCAACCCACTCCAGTACTCTTGCCTGGAAAATCCCATGGATGGAGGAGCCTGGTAGGCTACAGTCCATGGGGTGGCAAGGAGCTGGACACAACCGAGCAACTTCATATTCACTTTCACCTATGTTATGCATTCTCTCATATTTAGAAGAAAGATAATGATAAAAGACAGAAAAATGAAAAAGAAGGTAGGAGGGAAAATGAAAAAAGAATATTACCAATTAAAGCTGTCATATCTGAAATGTATTTTAGTGGAGGTCAAATAATAGGTGGTATTCAATGAATTAATAGTTTAAAGCAATAATTAAAATCAGAGGTTATATTGTCTGATGCTTTTTATATATCTAATCTTTCATTCTAATATTTTTAGATGGAATGGGGGTGGTAGAGGAGCAATTGTCTAAAAAATATATATTTTGAAGGAAAGCAAGAGCTTTATATGCTCGGTTTAGGAAAGGCAGAGAAATCAGAGATCAAATTGCCAATGTCGATTGGATCATAGAAAAACTATAGATAATCCAGAAAAAACATGTACTTCTGCTTCACAACTATGCTAAATGCTTTGAGGGTGTGGATCACAACAAACTGTGGAAAGTCTTTAAAGAGATGGGAATACCAGACACCTTACTTGTCTCCTGAGAAACCTGTATGCAGATCAAGAAGCAACAGTTAGAACCAGACATGGAACAATGGACTGATTCAAAACTGAGAAAGCCATATAACAACGCTGCATATTGTCACCTTGTATATTTAACATATGCAGAATACATCATGCCAAATGCCAGGATGGACGAATCACATGCTGGAATCAAGGTTACTGGGAGAAATATCATCAACCACAGATACATAGATGATATCACTCTAATGGCAGAAAGTGAAGAGGAATTAAAGAGCCTCTCAATGACAGTGAAAGACGAGAGTGAAAAAGCTTGCTTAAAACTCAACATTCTAAAAACTAAGATCATGGCATCTGGTCCCATCTCTTCATGGCAAGTAAATGAGGAAAAATTGGAAATGGTGACAGACTTTATTTTCTTGGGCTCCAAAATCACTGAAGATGGTGACTGCAGTAAAGAAACTTAAAAAACACTTGCTTCTTGGAAGAAAATCTATGACAAACCTAGACAGCATATTAAAAAGCAGAGACATTGCTTTGTTGACAAAGGTCTATATAGGCAAAAGTATAGTTTTTCCAGTAGTCATGTATGGATGTGAAAGTTGGACCATAAAGAAAGCTTAGCACCAAAGAATTGATGCTTTCAAACTGTGGCAAAGCAAGGAGATCAAATCAGTCAATCCTAAAGAAAATCAGTCCTGAATATTCACTGGAAGGACTGATGATGAAGCTGAAGTTCCTTGGCCACCTAATTGGAAGGGCTGATTCATTGGAAAAGACCTTGATGCTAGGAAAGATTAAGGGTAGGAGAAGAGAGTGGCAGAGGATGAGATGATTGGATGGCATCACCTACTCAATGAACATGAGTTTGAGCAAACTCTGAGAGATAGCGAAAGACAGAGAAGCCTGCCTTGCTGCAGTCCATAGGATGGCAAAGAGTTGGACACGACTTAGGGACTGAACTACTACAGAATATATGGATTAATTATATTATTGTCTGTGAGTGAAAGTTGCTCAGTCATGTCCAGCTCTTTGTGACACTATGGACTGTAGCCCACAAGACTCCTCTGCCCATGGTATTCTCCAAACAAGAACACTGGAGTGAGTAGCCATTCCCTTCTCTAGGGGAATCTCTGGACCTAGGGGCTGAATCCAGATCTCCTGCATTACAGGCAGATTCTTTACCATCTGAGCCATCAGAGAAGCCCTATGTTATCATGAATTCTACTAAACCTCTGGAGTACTATATTTTTAGAAAAATGTATCAAATTAATTGCATCATTCGTTTTCACTGCATGTATGTTAGTTTTCCCAGTTTTTTTAAAAGCTAATACTATTCAATGTGTTTTGGATCCTGTGCAATGCTTCACATGTGCATTTTTTCATGTCACTATCATATCATCCTCAACAGCTGAATTCTATGACCTCTGTTTTAATACAAATGAAATTGATTCTATCCTTGATTATTACTGGAAATGGAGCTCACACTCAGGTCTATGGAATTCTAAACTTTAACTTTTCAAAATGCATGCTAATACTTCATCAGGATTTTAACACTTTAACTACAAGTCCTTATATTTAAAACTATTCAATATTATTTTTCTAAATTGCATATTACAAAACTTCAAACTAACATCTCAAAGGAAATAATGAAACAAAACATTTATTTTCAGTAATTTGGCAAATCATTTCCAGTTTTTTTTAATTTTCATCTTTGACTATATTCATTTAATCTTTACACTGATATAATTATTCACATATAATTTTACAATTTACATCTAAATATTTTTTCCAATATCGTGCTTACATAGGAATGCTCTGTGTGAGAATCTAGACATATGCTTTAACTTTAATTTCATGTTTTCTTAAACTGCTTTTACTAATTTCTGATTTATGAATACTACATTATTTCTTACTAAGAAAGCATTTATTAATTTCATATAACTGATTTCAATCTAATAAGGGATTCTATCTGAATTATCATTATATTATGTTTTAGGTAAGTATAAAAGCTATGCCAAAAAAAGAATAAATGAGATAATAATTAGCATTTAGTTTTAAAGATATTTTTCTTTTCCTTGAGAATCAGAATTAACTTAATATTGTTGAAAAGGATTCCCTCGTTTCTTAAAACCAAGCTTTCCTGTCTAAAAGTGAATTGAATTACAAAGGCTATTAATGCATTCATCACAAAGGTGTGGTCAGCTAAGAGATTTTTAAACTATATAACAATAGCTAATGCAATACTTGTTAATCACATTTATATATTCATTCATAACCTGTTTGCTGCTGGTGCTGTTAAAGAATTTTGCAAATCACAATGTTTTCTTTTATTCAAATTCTTGATTCTTTCAGCAAATAGAAAAAAAAATAATAATGCTAATACTGAAAACAGTCTCTACTGAAATTTAACCACTTAGGTTTTCAATGTAATAATAGAAAATTTCAATATCTATATTATTCACTAAAGAAAAATGAAATTGTCTGCTACTGTAATAAATATGTACAGTGTCATATATTGTCACTAATTGCTTTAAACCCTATAAATTAAACTTTTCAAAGGGGAAGAAATTTGGTGAGAAAAAAAAATGATGCCCTGAAAAAGCTTTGTATTTCCATGCAAAATGTGGCTGTGTAATATTGATAAGACATTAATATCTGTTTACATTTTAAGCAAAGAATTTATTGTTAATTGAGTTAATACTCCATTCATGTAACTATGAAGACTGATCCCATGGTCTTTTTATATTGACCTGTTATCTTATTAATCATTATTCTCTATTAAATTAAACCATGAAAATGGTTGTTAAATCCTTTCTTGTTGACTAAATTATCCTTGTCTTATGTAAGTCTTTAACCGGTCATATTTACTACTGCTGATGATTAACAAATATTTTGTCAGGAAAAAAATATATGATACAGTACATTTATATGATCCATTTCTGTGTATATAATCAAAGATAATTCAGATTATGGTTGCACTATCCTAGTGAAATACTGCCTCATTTACTACATTTCTTTGAATGGGTTTATATTAAGATGAACACATTAAGTGGAAATTGCTATTACTTGTTATTCTCATATCATTCTGTTTTCTCATGATTTGGTTGGGAGGCCTTGATAATTTAGAGCACTAAAATGCAGTACACAGCTTTTCTATTAAAAAGAGAAATTTGTACTTCATATGATAGCCCATATTTTATATTTATTGCTATAATAATTTTCATGATTCCTATTTGTGTGTGTATGTAGCTGTTAGTATTGCCTGTATTTGTCCTTTGCATTAATGAACTAGTCTTTTATTGCACTTGCAAATTACAAAGGAAATAGATTTTTTTTTCATTTACATATAGCTACTAGGTTGAGAAACATTTAGGATAATATAGTGTAACATTAAAGGTAGTAGATGTTAGTTATAAATCCAATCATTAGTAGGCACAACACTGTTCTTGCAGTAATGGCTAGTTAACTTATTTCAACAAAGGTTCTGTTAGAATTTCTTTTAATATTGTTTTGTAAATTAAATTTTTGTTTACATAAATGTAGAGTCCAGGTGACTCAGTGGTAAAGAGTCCACTTGCTAATGCAGGAGACAATGGAAACATGGGTTCGATCTCTGAGTAGGGAAGATCCTATTGAGGATGAATGTCAATCTGCTTCAGTATTCTTACTGGGAAAGCACCATGGACAGAAGGGCCAGAGGGCTATAGTCTATGGTGTCGCAAAGAGTCGGACATGACTGAGCAACTGAACACTCACACACACAAGGGTGGATTTAATTGAGTAAGTTCTATTTTCTAAAGAGCATGCAAAAGGCAAAAAACATTTCCTACAATTCTGATTAGGATGAAGGACACTTTTCTTAACATAACATGTAAAATTATAAAGGTATTTGTGTAACAACTTCTGTGCTTATAATACATCTAGATGGTTTTCTCTATTTTAGATGGTGGTGGAAAAATAGGCTGGCCAAGGAATTGTTGACTACAATCTTGATTTTTATTTTGACAAAGACTATTTTTATTCTATATGTAAAACTGCCTTCCATAGCCCACTTTTGAGGTATAAAAGGTACTCCACAAAGTTTTTATCTTTATTGCCCAGAATAACACAATGTGTTATTTTGGGGGGTGGATAGGAAAGGCATAGAAAATATGAAATGCAACTCAAATTGAAAATAGCTAATGTGTGAATGTTCAACATATCTTTAATTCTGTGTATATTGATTAGCCATAGGATATGGCATATAAATGAGAACAACAAAAACTTCTAAGTTAATATTCAAATTTAATATTGAAGTATAAAGTTAGTAAGGCAATTTCCTGGATCTTGATAATGACAAAATTATCCCAAAGTTGAATGTACCAGTTAAGCAGATATTCTAATATTGCAGGAAAGAAAAAGGGAAAGAGGAAAGACTGGAAGAAAGAAAAGGAAGGAAAGAAAGGAAAAAAAGAAAGAAAGATTATTAAGGCAGATTGCATGTGTGCTCAGTCGCTTCAGTTGTGTTTGACTCTTTGCCACCACATGGACCATAGCCCACCAGGCTCTTCTGTCCATGGGATTTCCCTGGCCAGGATACTGGAGTGTGTTACCATGACCTCCTCAGGGGATCTTCCCAGCGCAGGGATCGAATGTACCTCTCCTGTGTCTCTTGTATTGTAGGCAGATTATTTGCTTTTGAGCCATTAGGGAACTCCCTAAAGCAGACTAAAGCCATTTAAATATGGCATAGCTTTAAGAAAATATGTTTGTTTTCCTCCTTGGCATGTGAACATTTATATCACTAATTGTATTAGATTTTACTTTTGTTCAGAATATTCAGAAACCTGCTCTATATGAATACTCAATAGTGATATGAAGACATTTCCTTCACTGTTGACAGAAGCTTTGCCCATATAACTCATTTAGGCTAATAAAATATAAAAGTGACATGCCAATTGCAAGCAGAACATTGTACAAATAATGTAGCCCCACTATCTCTTGCTTTTCTTGCTTCAAGATCAGCTTTGTTCAGTCACTCAGTCATGTTCAACTTGTTGCAACCCCATGGAATGAAGTATGCCAGGCTTCCGTGTCCTTCACTATCTCCCAGAGTTTGCTCAAACTCATGGCCATTGAGTCAGTGATGCTATCCAACCATCTTGTTCTCTGTCATCACCTTCTCCTGGCTTCAATCTTTCCCAGCATCAGGGTCTTTTCCAATGAGATGGCTCTTCTCATTAGGTGGGCAAAATAATGGAGCTTCAACATCACTCCTTCAATGAATGTTCAGGGTTGATTTCCTTTAGGGTTGACTGGTTTGATCTCCTTGCAGTCCAAGGGATTCTCAAGAGTCTTCACCCACATCAATTCAACATCAGTTTGAAAGAATCAGTTCTTTGGTGCTCAGCTTTCTTTATAGTCCAACTCTCAAATCCATACATGACTACTGGAAAAAACATAGCTTTGACTAGACAGGCCTTTGTCAGCAAATTGATGTCTGTTCTTTAATATGCTGTCTATGTTCGTCATAGCTTTTCCTCCAAGAAGCAAGTGTCTTTTAATTTCATGGCTGCAGTCACCACCTGCAGTGATTTTGGAGCCCAAGAAAATAAAATCTGTCACTGCTTCCATTGTTACCCCATCTATTTGCTGTGAAGTGATGGGACTGAATGCCATGATCTTAGTTTTTTGAATGTTGAGATTTAAGCCAACTTTTGCACTCTCCTCTTTCATCTTCATTAAGAAGCACTTTAGTTCCTCTTTACTTTCTGCCATTCTGGTGATGTCATCTGCATATCTGAGGTTATTCATATCTCTGGAGTAATCTTGATTCTAGCTTGTGCTTCATTTAGCCTGGCATTTCACATGATGTACTCTGCATATAAGTTAAATAAACAGGGTGACAATATGCAGCCTGGACATACATCTTTCCTAATTTTGAACAGTCCATTGTTCCATGCCTGGTTCTAACTGTTGCTTCTTGATCTGCATACACGTTTCTCAAGAGGCAAGTAAGGTGGTCTGGTATTCCCATTTCTTTCAGAATTTCCCACAGTTTTTTGCAATCCACACAGTCAAAAGCTTTAGTGTAGTCAATGAAGCAGAAGTAGATGTTTATCTGCTTCATGATAAACCATGTCATAGAGAGGGACTATTCTTTAACTTGAGCTCTTATAATGGAATTTAGGATTAGATGCACATCTAACTCACCTATAACTTTAGCAAGATACAGCCAACTGTTGTTATAAACCTCTTAGAATTATTTCATGTTCAATCTAATTGAGTATATTTGTAGATTATTTTGACTGATACATGCACTACACTAAAATGGCACTGTAGATCAAAAGTTTCTATGAGTTTCATATTGGGTCTTCAAAACATAACATGTTTTAAACTTGTAGTTTCAGCTTTAATGTGTAGAGTTTGGAAATTCGCATGCTACATTTTAGCAAGAAAAAGATGAACAAACTGCAAACATTGACCATTTTTGGCCTCAGCAAAAAATTAAAATTTCAGAACAAACCACCACCCCCAAATCTGGAGAGACAAACACATACAGAGAATCATACCTAACATATGCTTACAAGGTGAAGTAGCCACTGGAGGTAGAATAAGTGCAAACATCTATTTGGTAATTCTGACAAAGTTTGGAGGCTGATTTACATTAGTGCGAGAGTAGACCCATCACTTTTTTTAGGCTTTATTTCCAGGAACTCCTCAATATTCTCAGAGTGAAAGCCAAGGATGGGGAGGGAAACTTGACTAGCAAGTGAGGGGAAAAAGAACCATTATATATATTCCAGGTGTCCCACATAAAAAAGCCTACTCAGCACAGTGGAGGGGAAAAAAAACAACATCTTGTCCTACATAAAATATAGGCCGTTCACCAAACTCTATCTATTTCTTTCCTTTCAGTTTTACAGAAGGTTGGGGTTGGGGAGGTGAAGTTAAGAAACAGTTGTGCAGAGAGCTCATGGATACATACTCATGAAAAGACTGAGATTTCATCATAATATAAAACGTTTCTGCTTTCTAGCACTTTGTGTGTATCCACAGTTGTGTCTGAATTTTTTGTGATCCCATGAACAATAGCACACTGAGTTCCTCTGTCCATGGAAATTTCTAGGCAAGAATACAGGAATGGGTTGCCATTTCCTACTCCAGGGGATCTTCCAGACCTAAGGATCAAATTCAGCCCTCTTGTATTGCCAGCATTGGGAGGCGGATTCTTTAGAAATGAACCACCTGAAAAATCATTCAGTTCAGTTCAGTTCAGTTGCTCAGTTGTGTCTGACTCTTTGCAATGCAAAGGACTGTAGCAATCCAGGCCTCCCTGCCCATTACCAACTCCCAGAGTATACACAAACACATGTCCTTTGAGTTGGTGATACATTCCAACCATCTCATCTTCTGTCATTCCCTTCTCCTCCTGCCTTCAATCCTTCCAAGCATCAGGGTTTTTTTCAATGAGTCAGTTCTTTGCATTAGGTTGCCCAAGGATTGGCGTTTCAGCTTCAGCATCAGTCCTTCCAATGAATATTCAAGACTGATTTCCTTTAGGATGGACTGGTTGGATATCCTGGCTGTCCAAGGGACTCTCAAGAGTCTTATCCAACACCATATTCAAAAGCATAAGTTCTTCAGCGCTCAGCTTTTTTAATAGTCCAACTCTCATATCCATACATGACTACTGGAAAAACCATAGCTTTGACTGACAGACTTTTGTTGGCAAAGAAATGACTCTACTTTTTAATATGATGGCTAGGTTGGTCATAACTTTTCTACCAAGAAGCAATTGTCTTTTAATTTCATGGTTGGTGTCACCATCTGCAGTGATTTTGGAGCCCCCCAAAATAAAGTCTACCACTGTTTCCGCATCTATTTCCCATGAAGTGATGGGACCAGATGCCATGATCTTAGTTTTCTGAATGTTGAGCTTTAGGCCAACTTTTTCACTCTCCTCTTTCACTTTCATCAAGAGGCTCTTTAGTTCTTCACTTACTACCATAAGTGTGGTGCCATCTATATATATGAGATTATTGATATTTCTCCCAGCAGTCTTGATTCAGCTTGTGCTTCATCCAGCCCAGCATTTCTCGTGATGCATATAAGTTAAATTAGCAGGGTAACAATATACAGCCTTGACGTACTTCTTTCCTGATTTGGAGCCAGTCTGTTGTTTCATGTCCATTTCTAAATGTTGCTTCTTGATCTACATACAGATTTCTCGGGAGGCAGGTCAGGTGGTCTGGTATTCCCATCTCTTGAAGAATTTCCACAGTTTGTTGTGATCTACACAGTCAAAAGCTTTGGCTTAGTCAATAAATCAGTAGCAAATGCTTTTCTGGAACACTTGATTTTTCTATAATCCAATGGTATTGGCAATATAATCTCTGGTTCCTCTGCCTTTTCTAAATCCAACTTGAACAGCTGGAGGTTCACAGTTCACGTACTGTTGAAGCCTGCCTTGGAGAATTTTGAGCATTACTTTGGTAGCATGTGAGATGATGCAATTGTGCCATAGTTGGAACATTATCTGGCATTGCCTTTCTTTGGGATTGGAATGAAAACTGACCTTTTCTGGTCCTGCAGCCACTGCTGATTTTTCTAAATTTGCTGACGTGTTGAGTGCAGCATTTTCACAGCATCATCTTTCAGGATTTGAAATAGCTCAACTGAAATTCCATCACCTCTACTAGCCTTGTGTGGAGTGATGCTTCCTAAGGCCCATTTGACCTCATATTCCAGGTTGTCTGGCTCTAGGTGAATGATCACACCATCTTTTTTGTGTAGTTCTTCTATGTATTCTTGCTAGCACTTCTTAATATCTTCTGCTTCTGTTAGGTCCATAACATTTCTGTCCTTTTTTGAGCACTTTTTCATCTTTGAATGAAAAGTTCTCTTGGTATCTCTAATTTTCTTGAAGAGATATCTAGTCTTTCCCATTCTGTTGTTTTCCTCTATTTCTTTGTATTGATCACTGAAGAAGTCTTTCTCCTTGTTATTCTTCAGAACTCTGCATTCAAATGAGTATATCTTTCCTTTCCTCCTTTTCCTTTCCCTTCTCTTCTTTTCATAGCTATTTTTAATGCCTCCACAGACAACCGTTTCACCTTTTTGCATTTCTTTTTCATGGGGATGGTTTTGATCACTGCTTCCTGTACAGTGTAGTGAACCTCCATCCATATTTCTTCAGGCACTCTGACTATCAGATCTAATCCCTTGAATTTATTTGTTACTTCCACTTCAGATATGATTTAGGTCATATCTGAATAGTCTAGTGGTTTTCCCTACTTTTTTCAATTTGAGTCTGAATTTTGCAATAAAACATTTTGATCTGAGCCACAGTCAGCTCCCAGTCTTTTGCTGTTGTTGTTGTTATCCGTATAGAGCTTCTGCATCTTTGACTGCAAAGAATATAATCAGTCTGATTTCGGCATTGACCATGTGGTAATGTCCATGTATAGAGTCTTCTCTTTTGTTGTTGGAAGAGGGTGTTTGCCCTGGCTAATGCGTTATCTTGGCAAAACTCTATTAGCCTTTGCCATGCTACATTCTGTACTCCAAGGCCAAACTTTCCTGTTACTCCAGGTATTTCCTGACTTCCTACATTTGCATTCCAGTCCCCTATAATGAAAAGGACATCTTTTCTGGGTGTTCTAGCAAGTCTTTGTAGGTCTTCATATAGGTCTTCATAGAACCATTCAACTACAGCTTCTTCAGCATAACTGGTCAGGGCATAGACTTGGATTACTGTGATATTGAATGGTTTGCCTTGGAAATGAACAGAGATCATTCTGTCATTTTTGAGATTGCATCCAAGTACTGAACTCTCTTGTTGACTATGATGGCTACTCCATTTCTTCTAAGGGATTCTTGCCCACAGTAGTAGACATAATGGTCATCTGAGTTAAATTCACCAATTCCACTTCATTTTAGTTCACTGATTCCTAAAATGTCGACCTCCACTCTTGCCATCTCCTGTTTGACCACTTCCAATTAGCTTGTATTCATGTACCTAACATTCCATATTTCTATGCAATATTGCTCTTTGCAACATTAGACTTTACTTCCATCACCAGTCCCATCTAAAACTAGATGTTGTGTTTGCTTTGGCTACATCTCTTCATTCTTTCTGGAGTTCTTTCTCCACTCATCTCCATTAACATGTTTGGGCACCTACCAATCTGAGGATTTCATCTTTCAGTGTCCTATCTTTCTGCCTTTCCATACTGTTCATGGGATTCTCAAGGCAAGAATACTGAAGTGGTTTGCCAATTCCCTTCTCCATTGAACCATGTTTTGTCCAAAGTCTCCACCATGACCCATCTATCTTAGGTGGCCCTACATGGCATGGCTCATATTTTTATTGAGTTAGACAAGCCTGTGGTCCATGTGATCAGATTGGTTAGTTTTCTGTGACTGTGGCTTTTAGTCTGTCTACCCTCTGAGGGAGTGGAATCAGAGAATATAGAAGCTTCCTTATGGAAGAGACTGACTGAGGGGAAAATTGGGTCTTGTTTTGGTGGACGGGGTGGAAATCATTACTGCATATTAAAGTCTTTGGTATAATAGCAATAAAAGATCTGCAATACATAGATTCTATCTAGGAAGGAATTCTTATGGAAACCCAGAGCAACAGAAGAGTTAAAAATAAGGATGATAATAAATGTGGATCTCTTGGCAAGCCCAGCTAAAACAACAAAATTCTGTAAGGCAATCATCCTTCAGTTAAAAAATATTTTAATTGAATAATTAAATACATTTCTACTCTTACTCAATTAAATGTGAAATTTCACACTAAAGATATTTTTTCCTAAGTTTCTATTACTCAAACATGTCTGTGGATGTGCTTAGTTACCCAACTGTATCTGACTTTTTGCAACTGCACGGATTGTAGCCTGCCAGGCTCCTCTGTCCATGGGGATTCTCCAGGCAAGAATTCTGGAGTTGATTCCCATGCCTTCTTCCAGAGTATCTTCCTAATCAAGGGATTGAATTCACCTCTTCCTCATTGCAGGCTGATTCCGTCTTTTTTTAAAAAAATTAATTAATTTATTTTTTCCTTTACATTATCGTGTTGGTTTTGTCATACATTGACATGAATCCGCCATGGGTATACATGTGTTCCTCTTACAGAACCCCCTCCCACCTACCTCCTGATTCCATCCCTCTAGGTCATCTGGTGCACCAGCCCTGAGCACCCTGTATCGTACATCAAACCTGGGCTGGCGATTCATTTTACATATGATAGTTTACATGTTTCAATGCCATTCTCCCATATCATCCTACCCTTGCCCTCTCCCATAGAGTCCAAAAGACTGTTCTATACATCTGCATCTCTTTTGCTGACTCACATACAAGGTTTAGTTACCATCTTTCTAAATTACATACATATGTGTTAGTATACTGTATTGGTGTTTTTCCTTCTGGCTTACTTCACTCTGTATAATAGGTTCCAGTTTCGTCCACCTCAGTAGAACTGATTCAAATGTATTCTTTTTAATGGCTGAGTAATATTCCATTGTGTATATGTACCACAGCTTCCTTATCCATTCGTCTGCTGATGGACATCTAGTTTGCTTCCATGTCCTGGCTATTGTAAACAATGCAGCGATGAACATTGGGGTACACGTGTCTCTTTCAATTCTGGTTTCCTCGGTGTGTATGCCCAGCAGTGGGATTGCTGGTTCATATGGCAGTTCTATTTCCAGTTTTTAAAGGAATCTCCACATTGTTCTTCATAGTGGCTGTACTAGTTTGCATCCCCACCAACAGTGTAAGAGGGTTCCCTTTTCTCCACATCCTCTCTAGCATTTATTGCTTGTAGACCTTTGGATCGCAGCCATTTTGACTGGTGTAAAGTGGTACCTCATTGTGGTTTTGATTTGCATTTCTCTGATAATGAGTGATGTTGAGCATCTTTTCATGTGTTTGTTAGCCATTTTTATGTCTTCTTTGGAGAAATGTCTGTTTAGTTCTTTGGCCCACTTTTTGATTGGGTCATTTATTTTTCTGGAATGGGGCTGCAGGAGTTGCTTGTATATTTTTGAGATTAATTGTTTGTCCATTGCTTCATTGGCTATTATTTTCTCCCATTTTGAAGGCTGTCTTTTCACCTTGCTTTTAGTTTCCTTTGTTGTGCAGAAGCTTTTAATTTTAATTAGGTCCCATTTGTTTATTTTTGCTTTTATTTCCAATATTCTTGGAGGTGAGTCATAGAGGATCCTGCTTTGGTTTATGTCGAAGAGTGTTTTGCCTATGTTTTCCTCTAGGATTTGATTATTTATGATCTGAATCACCAGTCAAGCCCAAGAACAGTGGAATGGGTAGCCTATCCCTTCTCCAGGGGATCTTCCTGACCTGGAAGTTGTGCTAGGGTCTCCTGCATTGCAGGTGGATTCTTTACCAGCTGAGCTACCACCGAAGACTCAGAACATGTCTAGCATTCAATCAGAAGTTATAAGACTTGCTGATAGAGAAGTATGAACATAGATGAGAATATAAGCATCATAACAAATCCCTGATATGACAGATTTTGGAATATGAGACCAAGAATTTAAAATAGCTATGATCAATATGTTAACATTATTTGAGTAATAAGTAAGTCTGAAATATTTACAAAATAATTATAAAAGTGGTAAACCCAAGTAATTGGAATACAAGGAGAACTAAGAAAGAACTGAGCAGAAGATATATTCAAAGAATAGTGGTCAAGTTATTTCCAAAATATAATAACAAATAACAATTAATCAAAAAAACAGATAAAGTATTATCAAAAAAAATTATACCTAAGCATGTCCAACTCAAACTGCAAAAAACAAGAAAATGTGAAAATTTCAAAAGAAACCAGTGAGGATGAGGCAAATGTAATTCTCATTTGCATCCTGCCAGGGGAATGGCAATGAAAATTACAGCAAATTTCTAGTTAGAAATCATGGAAACAGAAAGAGAGTGGAGAGAAATATTAAAGATGTCAAATTTTAAAATGAAATAAAACCCATCTATATAAACCTCTACCTGCAACAAAATTATACTTCAAGAAATAAAAGCAAAATAATGGTTTTCTCAGACCAACAAAATTCATTGCTACCACCCTAGTTTGAAAAATAATAAAAGGAATTTTCACAAAGAAAAAAACAAATATAGATCATAAATTTGGATCTACTTAATGTAAGAACTTCAAATAAATAATTTAAAAGTTAAAGTGACTCCATTTTCCTTATTCTTCATTAACCTAAACAGTAATAATGTATTTAAAATAATATTAACAATATATTCTGTAATTATACAATATGAACAAGTGAAATATGTCACAGTATTGTTATAAGGGTTGGTAGTGATGAAATGAAAATATAGTTTTTTTGCACTATGGATTACTGCTATGTAAATGTTTAGCTATAAATACTTTAAGTATAAATGTACATTTTAAAACCTAGGGCAACAGCAACAAAATGTTTTAAAGTACAGCTGATATGCTAAAAGGGGAAAGAAAATGGAATTATAAATGTTTCCACTAAATGCAAAGATAGAAGGAAAATAGAGAAACATAAAAGATAGGAGAGAAAGATAAACATGGTAGATAGTCATCCAAATATATAAGTAATCATTTTAAGTGTAATTGGTTTAAATACACCAATTAAAAGACTGAGATTGCCAGGGAAAGTTTTAAAAATCAAGGCCAAATTATGTGTTTCTACAAGAATCTCACTATATTTAAAATTCCACATATGTTAAAAGTATACGGAGTTGAGACAGATACATTTGCTCACACTAATCAGAAGAGATCTGGAGTTACTATAGTAATATCAGATGTGAAAGAGTGTAGTTCAAGGAAAATCATCAAAAATAAAGAGACATGACATGACGATAAATGGGTCAATTGTCAAAGAAATGATATTTTTTTAACATGTATGCCCTAACAAAACAGTATAAAATAGATGAGACAAAAATTGATAGAACCGCAAGGACAAGCAAATCCATTATTATAGCTAGAGATTGACATAACCATTTTTTTTTTAGATTTTAGTAGATCAAATAGAAAATCAGTAAAGACATAATTGAACTGTAGGGCACTATTGAAAAACTTGATCTAATTGATATTTAAGAAATACTACATCAACAACATCAGAATACATATTCTTCTCAAGGTCACGTCAAATATTCACCATGACAGACCACATTCTTGATTATAGAATATATCTTAGCTAATAAAAAAAAAGATAGAAGTCATATAAAGTGTGTTCTTTGATCAAAATGGGATTACATTAGAAATCAATTATAGAAAGAGATCCAGAAAATACTTAAGTATTTAGAGATTAAATACCACTTATCTAAGTTGAACATGCATCAAAGATGAAGTCTCAAGGAAAAATTAATACATCTTCAAGCAACTGCAAATGAAAATAATTGTATGAAAATTTTTGACACTCAGCAAAAATAAAACTGTGTGAAGAAATAATGTATTAATTGAAATGAATTTATTAACAAATAGCTTTTTTAAATTGGGGAATAGCTGCTTTACAATATTGTGTTAGTTTTTGCTATACTATAAAATGAATCAACTATATGTATATATATATATATATATATATATATATATATATATATATATATATCTCCCTTCTTTCTTTAACTCCCCCCTACTACTCCACTTCCCTCCTGTTTAGGTCACCATCAAGAACTGAGCTGTCTGGGGTAGGAAATAGCAACCCACTCCAATATTCTTGCCTAAAGAATCCCCATGGACAGAGGAACCTGGTGGGCTACAGTTAATAGGGTGGAAAAGAGTTGGACATGACTGAAGAGACTAAACACACACACACAAGCACTGAGCTGAGCTCCCTGTGCTATGCAGCAGGTTTTTACTAGCTATCTATTTTGAACTTGGTAGTGTGTATATGTCAGTCCCAGTTATCCAGTTCATCGTCCCTCCCTCCCCCTCACCGGGTCCACACATCTGTTCTCTACATCTGTGTCTCTATACCTGCTCTGCAGATAGGTTCATTTGTATCATTTTTCTTGATTCTACATACATGCATCAATATATAATATTTGTTTTTCTCTTTCTGATATATGTCACTCAGTATAACAGGCTCTAGGTTCACGTCTTTACACATGTGCTCCACATCTATACATATGACCCAGTATTGTTCCTTTTAATTGCTAAATAACATTTCATTGTATATATGTATCACATTCTTCTTTGTCTATTCATTTATCTTAGACATTTAGGTTTCTTGCATGTCCCAGCTATTATAATAGTACTGCAATAAACATTGGAGTGCACGTGCTTTTTGTTTTTTGTTTTTTGTTTTTTTTGATAATGATATTCTCAGGGTGTATGTGCAGGAGTGAAATTGATGGATCATAAGGTAGTTCTATTTTTAGTTTTGTAAGGAACCTCCATACTGTTCTCCATAGTGGCTGTATCAATTTACATTCCCACCAAGAGTACAATAGTGTTCCCTTTCTACCACATGCTCTCCAGCATTCATTGTTTGCAATTTTTTTGATGATAATCGTTCTGACTGGTGTGAGATAGTATGTCATTATAGTTTTAATTTACATTTCTCTAATAATTAGGTGATTTGAACATCTTTTCAAGTGCCTTTTGGCCACTTGTTTGCTTTCCTTGGAGAAATGTTTGTTTAGGTCTCCTGCCCATTTTTTGATTGGGCAATTTTTTTTAATTGAGCTGTATGAGCTGTTTGAATATTTTGGGGTTTAATCCCTTGTCAACTGCTAAATTTCCAAATATTTTCTACCATTTCAAAGGTTGTCTTTTCATCTTATTCATGATTTTCATTGCTGTGCAAAACTTTTAAGTTTAAATAGGCCTCATTATTTATTTTTTTATTACTCTAAATTATTTTTATTACTCTAGGATATGGATCAAAAAGGACCTTGCTTTAATTTATGTCAAAGAGCATTGTGTCTCTTTTCTTCTAAGAGTTTTATAGTGTCTGGCCTTACATTTAGGCCTTTAATCCATTTTGAATTTGTTTTTGTGTATGGTGTTAGGAAGTGTTCTAATTTCATTCTTTTGCATTTAGCTGTCCAGTTTCCCCAACACCATATATTCAAGGGGCTAACTTTTCTCCATTGCATAGTCTTGCCTTCATTGTCATAGATTAGGTGACCATAGATACATGAGTTTATATTTGGACTTTCTATCCAGTTCCATTAATCCATATTACTGTTTTTCTTCCAGTACCATACTGTTTTGCTTACTGTAGCTTTGTAGTATAGTCTGAAGTCAGGGAGTCTGATTCCTCTGGTTCCATTTCCCTTTCTCGTGTTTACTTTGAAAATTCAAGGTATTTCATATTTCCATACAAACTGTAAATTATTTTGGTGTTATTCTGTGAAAAATACCATTGGTAATTCGATAGAGATTGCATGGACTTTGTAGATTGCTTTGGATAGTATAGGCATTTTCACAGTATTAATTCTTTCATTCCAAAATCACAGACTATCTGGTGATCTGTTTGTGTTTTCTTTGATTTCTTTCATCAGTATATTATAGTGTTCTAAGTACAGTGTTTTGCCTCCTTAGGTTATTCCTGAGTGTTTTATTAATTTCATTGCAATGGTAAATGGAATTATTTTCAGTTTCTCTTTCTGATCTTTCATTGTTAGTGTATAAAAGTACAAAAGCTTTCTATGCAGTCATTTTTTATCCTGCAACTTTAAAATTCATTGATTAACTCTAGTAGATTTTGATGATGTTTTTATGATTTTTTAATGTATATTATCATATCATCTGCCAACACTGACAGGTTTACTTATTTTGCAATTTGAATTTTTTTTATACCTTTTCCTTCTCTGGTTGCCATAGTTAGGACTTAAGAAACTACGTTCAATAAAAGTGGAGAGAGTGGACATCTTTGTATTGTTCCTGATCTTGGAGAAAATGCTTTCAACTTTTCACCATTGAGAATAATGTTTGCTCTGGGTTTGTCATATGTGGCCTTTATTATTTTGAGGTAGGTACTCTCTTTGCCTTTCTAGAGAATTTTTACTGTGAATGGGTGCTGAATTTCGTGAAAAGTTTTTTCTGAACCTATTGAGATGATCGTATGATTTTTATTCTTCAATCTGGTACAATGATGTATCATGCTGATTGATTTGTATATACTGAAGAATCCTTGCATCCCTGGGATAAATTCCACTTGATCATAATCCTATTGATATATTGTTGGAGTCTGTTTGCTAGTATTTTGTTGATCATTTTTGTGTCTATGTTCATTAGTGATATTGGCAGTTAGTTTTTGTGTGTGTGTGTGATATCTTTGTCTTATTTTGGTGTCAGGGTGGTGGTGACCTCATAGAATGAACCTGGGAGTGTTCCTCCATATATAAGTTTTTGGAAGAATTTGAGAAGGATGAATATTAGCTCTTCTCTAATTGCTTGATAGAATTAGCCTATGAAGCCATTTGATCTCAGACTTCTGGTCACTGGAATATTTAATCACAGTTTCAATTCCCTTTCTTGTCATTGGTCTTTTATATTTTCTATTTCTTTCTGGTTCATTCTTTGGAAGTTGTATCTTTATAATAATTTGTCCATTTTATTGCCATATAGTGGTTTGTAGTAGTCTCTTCTGATCCTTTGTATTTCCGTCTGTAACGCTTTTTTTTTTTACCTTTTTTCCTGCTGTTCTGGTTCTGTTTTGCTTTGTTATTGTTGTACCATTCTCATTTTTACAATACATTTTAACTAATTAATTTTATTTTTATCCATTGCTATTATTCTATTCTTTTTGTCTATTACATTTTTTTTCCTTTTTTTGCCATGCAGTTTGCAGGGTTTGATTCCCAGGATGGAGGTCAGGTCTGAGTTCCCATGATGGGAGCACTAAGTCCAAACCAGCAGACAAACAGAGAACCCCAGACTAGGAATATTAATTGGTGTGAGCTGTCCCAGAAGCCCTTATCTTAGCACCAAAATACTATTCCACCCAACTGCCTGCAAACTCCAGGGATGAATGCCTCAGGCCAAACAAAGTGCAAAATGGGAACACAAATCTATGCATCAAGAAAAATGTGAGGATGAAACTAATATTCTACAAGCAAAGGAGCTAGGCAAAACCACAAGTGCAAATAAATGTAGACAGAATAGACAAACCATCTGAAAAAAAAAAAAAATCCAGAGCAATGATAGTAAAGATGATCCATCTTAAATCTGAGAAATAGAATGGAAGCACAGATTGAGAAAATACAAGAAATACTCAACAAGGGCCTAGAAGGAACAGGTTTGACCTCTGGGCCAGGAAGATCTCCCTGAGATGGGAATGGCTGCCCACTCCAGTATATATATATATATAATTTTTAACACCAAAAATATTTTGTATTGGTATAGAGCCAATTAACAATGTTGTGGTAGTTTCAAGTAAACAGTGAAGGGACTCAGCCATACATATACATGTATTCATTCTCAACTAAACTATCATCCCATCCAGTATGGCACATAACATTGAGCAGAATTTCATGTGCTATGTACGTGCATGCTAAGTTGCTTCAGTTGTGCCTGACTCTGTGTGATCTGATGAACTGTTAATCCACCAGGATCCTTTGTCTACAGGGTGGATTCTCCAGGCAAGAACACTGGAGAAAGTTGACATGTCCTCCTCTAGTGGATATTCCTGACCCAGGGATTGAACCTGCATCTCCTGCACTGCAGGTGGATTATTTACCACTGAGCCACCAGGAAAGAACACCATGTACTATGCAATAAGTCTTTGTTGGTTATCCGTTTTAAACATAACTATCCCCCCCCACCCCTGCACTGGCAATCATTAGTCTGTTTTCTAATTCTGTTCTCTAAATACGTTCGTTTGAATCATTTCTTTCAGATTCCGCTTACATAAGGAATGCTGTATATTTCTCCTTCTGTGTCTGACTTACTTCACTCAGTATGACACTCTCTATGACCCATCTATGTTGCTGCAAATGGCATTATTTCATTCTTTTTAATGGCTGAGTAATATTCCATTGAATATATGTACCACATCCTCTGTATGTATCCATTCCTCTGTTTATGGACATTCAGGTGGCTTCTGTGTCTTGGCTATTATAAATACTGCTATAATGAACAGTGGGGTGCATGCATCCTTTGTGGTCATGTTTTTTCTCTGGATATATGCCCAGGAGTGCATTTGAGGGTCATATGGTAGTTTTATTTTTAGCTTTTTAAGGAATATCCACACTATTCTCCATAGTAATTGTACCACTCACTTTTCTGTCAACAGTATAGGAAGAGTCCCTTCTTTCTGCACCCTTTCCAGCATTCCTTGTTTGTGTATTTTTTTATGATAACCATTCTTACTGATGTAGTTTTGATTTGCATTTCTCTAACAACAAGCAATGTTGAACATCTTTTCATGCCCTTTTTAGAGAAATATCTATTCAGGTCTTCTGCCCATGTTTTGAGTAGGTTGTCTGTTTTGATGTTACTAAGTAAGTGTTATATGCTGTTGGCAAATTTTGGAGACTAATCCTTATCAGTCACTTAGTCACACCATTTGCAATATTTTCTCCCAGTCCGTGAGGGTTACCCTTGCATTTTGTTTATTGTTTCTGTGGCTGTGCAAAAACTTTTGAGTTTAAGTGGCCCCATTTGCTTATTTTGCTTTTATATCAATTTTTCTGGGAGATGGATTGAAAAAGATGTTGCTGTGATTTATATCGAAGAGTCCTCTGCCTATATTTTCCTCTAAGTGTTTTATAGTGTCCAAACTAACATTTGGGTCTTTAATCCATTTTGAGCTTACTTTTGTGTATGGAGTTAAGGAATGATCTAACTTATTTTTTTTATAAGTGGTCATCCAGCTTTCCCAGCACCACTTGATGAAGAAACTGTCTTTCCAGCATTGTGTAGTCTTGCTTCCTTTGTCATAGATTAATTGGCCAGAGGTGCATGAGCTTATTTCTGGGTTTTCTATTCTGTTCAGTTAATCTACATGTCTATTTTTGTGCCAGTATCATACAGTTTTGATGACTATAGCTTTGTAGTGCAGTCTGAAGTCAGGGAGACTTGATTCTTGCAATTCCATTTTTCTTTTTCAAGATTGTTTTGGTTATTCAGGGACTTTGGTGTCTCCATACAAATTTTGAGATTTTTCTTTTTTGCTCTAGTTCTGTGAAAAATTCCATTGGTGATTTGATAGAGATTCCATTTAATTTGTAGATTTACTTGCATAGTATTGTCGTTTTGACAATATTGATTCTTCTAATCCACAAACATGGTATATCTTTCCAACTGTTTATGTCTTCTTCGATTTCTGTCATTGGTATCTTATAGTTTTGGAGTACAGATGTGTTTTCCCCTTACGTTTATTCCTAGATATCTTATTCCTTTTGATACAATGGTAAATGAAATTGCTTTTCTTTTTTTTTTTTAAATTTAGGCCCAACTCTTTGAGGTCCATGAACTGCAGCCTCCCAGGCTCCTCTGTCCATGGGATTCTCCAGGCGAGAATACTGGAGTGGTTTACCTTTCCCTTCTCTAGAGAATCTTCCTAACCCAGGGATCAAACCTGGGTCTCCTGCACTGCAGGCATATTCTTTACCATCTTAGCCACCAAGGAAGCTAATATTAAAAATTGATTCATTGTTTATCTGAAATTCAAATTTCTTTTCTTTTCAATTTATTTATTTTTTAATTTAAAGATACTTGTTTTACAGAATTCTGTTTTTTTCTGTCAAACATCAACATGAATCAGCCAAACAGCTAATTTTTTTTCTTCTGACCTTTCATTGTTAATGTACAGAGATGCAACAGATTTCTGTCTATTAATTTTGTAACCTGCATTTTGACCAAATTCATGAATGACTTCTAGTACTTTTCTGGTAGAATCTTCCGCATCTTCTATGTATAGTATCATATCATTTGCAAATAGTGACTGTTTAACTTCTTTTCCAATTTAGATTCACCTTACTTCTTTTACTTCACTGATTGCTATAATTAGGACCTCAAAAACTATATATGTTTAATACAAGTGATGACAGTGGACATCCTTGTCCTCTTTCTGATTTTAGAAAGAATGCTTTCAACGTTTCACCATTGAGTATGATGCTAATTACAGGTTTGTCATATACGGCCTTTATTATGTGGAGGTATGTACTCTCTATGCCCACTTCCTGGAGAACTTTTATCATATGTGGGTGATCAATTTTGCCAAAAACTTTTTCTGCACCTATTAAGATGATCATATTGATTGATTTGGAGATGTTGAATAATCCTTGCATCAATGGGATGAAGCTCACTTTATCATGGTGTATGATCTTTTTTTAATTTATTGTTGGATAAGGAATGTCAGTATTTTGTTGAGGATTTTTGCCTCTAAATTCAGCAGTGATATTGTTTTCTAATTTTCTTTTTTGTGTATGGTATCTTTGTCTGTTTTTGGTATCAGGATTATGATGGCTTCATAAAATGAGTTGAGATGTTTTCCTGACTCTGAAAATCTTTGGAACATTTTCAGATATTACCTCTTCTTTAAATGTTTTGTAAGATACACCTGTGAGGCCCTTGGTTCTTGGACTTTTGTTTGTTGGGAGGTTTTTAATCATAATTTCAATTTCAGTGCCTGTGGTTGGTTTTTTCATATCTTCTGTTTCTTCCTGATACAGTCTAGGAAGACTGTGTCTTTTCAAGAATTTTTACATCTTTCTCCAGATTGTCCATTTTATTGGTAAACAGTTTTTCATTGTTATTGCTGTTGCTCAGTTGCTCAGTGGTGTACAACTCTTTGCAAACCATTAGACTGCAGCACACCAAGCTTCGCTGTCCTTCACCATACCCCAGAGTATACTTAAACTCATGTCCATTGAGTCAACCATCCCATCCTCTATCATCCCCTTCTCCTCCTGCCTTCATTCATTCTCAGCATCAGGGTCTTTTCCAGTGAGTTAGCTCTTCACATCAGGTGGCCAAAGGATTAGAATTTTAGCTTCAATACTGGTCCTTCCGATGAATATTCAAGATTGATTTCATTTAGAATTGATGAATTCGATCTTCTTGATGTCTATGGGACTCTCAAGAATCTTCTTCAGCATCATAATTTGAAAACATCAGTTCTTCAGTACTTAACATTCTTTATGGTCCAACTCTCACATCCGTACTTGACTACTGGGAAAACCATTGCTTTGACTGTACAGATGTTTATTGGCAAAGTGATGCCTCTGCTTTCTAATTCTCTGTCTAGGTTTATCATAGCTTTTCTTCCAAGGAGCAAGTGTCTTTTAATTTCATGGCTACAGTCACCATCTGTAGTGATTTTGGAGCCCAAGAAAATAAAGTCTGTTACTCTTTTCATTCCCCACCTCCCATCTCTTTGCCATGAAGTGATAGGACTGGATGCCATGATCTTAATTTTCTGAATGTTGAGTTTAAAGCCAGATTTTTCATTCTCTTCTTTCACCTTCTTCAAGAGGCTCTTTAGTTCCACTTCACTTTCTGCCATTAGGGTGGTTGCCATCTGCATATCTGAGGTTATGGATATTTCTCCCAGCAAACTTGAATCCAGCTTGTCATCCAGCCCAGCTTTTTCCATGATATACTCTACATAGAAGTTAAGTAAACAGGGTGATAATATACAGCCTTCATATACTCCTTTCCTAATTTGGAACTGGTCCATTGTGCCATGTCTGGTTCAAACTGTTGCTTCTTGACCTGCATACAGGTTTCTCAGGAGGCAGGTTAGGTGGGCTGGCATTCCCATCTCTTTATGAATTTCCCACAGTTTGTTGTGATCCACAGTCAAAAACAATAAAGTAGTGAACGTTGCTCAGTCATGGCTGACTGTTTCTGAACGCATGGACTGTAGCCTGCCATGCTACTCTGTGCATGGAATTCCCCAGGCAAGAATACTGGAGAAGGTAGCATTTCCCCTCTCCAGGGGATCTCCCCAACCCAGGAATCAAACCCAGGTCTCCCAGAATTGCAGGTGGATTCTTTACCAACTGAGCCACCATGGAAGCCCACCAATAAAGCAGAAGTAGATATTTTTCTGGTATTCTCTTCCTTTTTCTATGAACAGATGTTGGCAATTTGGTCTCTCCCTTTTCTAAATCCAGCTTGTACATCTGGAAGTGCTTGGTTCATGTACAATTGTCCTAGAAACAGACAAAAAAGGATGGGGAAAGGAAGGAATCTTTGAGTCCAAATGTTTCCTGTTGTTCATTATATTTCATTAAAATAAAATAAACTGTGCAGATAGGAAATCCCAATATGCCCTGACCCCAAGATACTTCTGATCTAAGGTAAATATGGACAAAAATCCCTCTTCTCCTGGGGAAAATGGAGCTGGGATAAAAATCAGGAATACAATCCCAAACTCCTCCTTCCCCCGTGAATAATCTACCTTATTATTTGTATGCTCTCATAATCAGCTTGACAAGGAAACCCTCGGCAGCAGGACCTCACCTGTCTGTCTCCTCTCCTTCTTAGAGCCTATTCTGGCTTAAATAAACTCTACTTTCTTAATTTCCCTGCTTCATCTCTGAATTATTTCACAGTGAAGTGAGGACCTGAAAATTCACCAAAATCAGTACTGCACATATCATATTTGGCTAAAAAATATATTTAATTTGACATGTCCCAGGGGAGGGGGAATCAGGAGGGGGGAGGGAGGGAGGTTCTGGAGGGGGAGCATATGTAAACCCATGGCAGTTTCATGTCATTGTATGGCAAAACCAACACAATAAAGTAAAGAAAATTAAAAAAAAAAATTTGACATGAAAACTTGTTTTGTGTTTTTTTAATAAACTCAGTTATAAATGTTAACAATTTGTGAAATTCACCAAAAAATTAAATTCCCTGCTTCACCTTGACAATTGAGATAACGTGAAAAATGGTTCCCATGATTATATATCACAACAGCCATGGACTCTACTCCATTCAGACATACTTGTCACAGTCTCAGCCTTTTCCTATTGAATTTTTGATATTCATGAATGTATTAGTAGCAGTTTAGATCACATGCTGACAGAGATGAAAATTTAAAGGATTTATTAGGAACATGGAGGAACTCTGTTATTTTTGCAGATTTTAGTAAACTTTATTTTAGCATAGTTAAAAGGTAAAAGTGCATCATGGAACCAGAAATCAAATTGCGACCATTCATTAGATCATAAAAACAGCAAGAGAATCCCAGAAGGAAAAAAAATGTATATATATACATATATATATATATATATATATATATATATATATATATATATATATATATATATATATATATTTCTGCTTCTTTGACTACACTAAAGCCTTTGACTGTGTGGATCACAGCAAACTGTAGAAAATTCTTCAAGAGATGGGAATATAAGACCACCTGTCTCACCCCCTTAGAAATCTATATGCAGGTCAAGAACCAGCAGTTAGAACAGGAACAATGGACTGGTTCAAAACTGGGAAAGGAGTACATCAAGGCTGTATATTATCACCTTGCTTATTTAACTTATATGCAGAGTACATGATGTGAAATGCCAGACTGGATGAAAAACAGGCTGGAATCAATATTGCTGACAGAGATATCAATAACCTCAGATATGCAGATGACACCACCCTATGGCAGAAAGTGAAGAACTGAAGAGCCTCTTGATGAAGTTAAAAGAGAAGGTTGGAAAAGCTGGCTTAAAACTCAATATTTAGAAAACTAAGATCATGACATCCAGTTCTATCACTTCATGGCAAATAGATGGGGAAACAATGGAAACAGTGGCAGACTTTATTTTCTTGGGCTCCAAAATCACTGCAGATGCTCACTGCAGCCATGAAATTAAAAGACACTTATTCCTTGGAAGAAAAGCTATGACAAACCTAAACAGAATATTAAACAGCAGAGACATTACTTTGCCAACAAACGTTTCATCTAGTCAAAGCTATTGTTTTCCCAGAAATCATCTATGGATGTGAGAGTTGAACCATAAAGAAAGCTGAGTGCCAAAGAATTTATGCTTTTGAACTGTGGTGTTAACAAAGACTCTTGAGAGTCCCTTGGACAGTGAGGAGATCAAATCAGACAATCCAAAAGGAAATCAATCATGAATATTCATTGGAAGTATTGAGCTGAAGCTACAATACTTTGGCCACCTGACGCGAAGAACTGACTCATTAGAAAAGACCCCGATCCTGAGAAAGTTTGAAGGCAGGAGGAGAAGGGGATGACAGGAAAAGAGATGGTTTGATGGCATCACTGATTTGATGGACATAAGTTTAAGCAAGCTCCAGGAGTAGGTGATATACAGCAAAGCCTGGCATGTCATAGTGTATGGGGTCACAAAGATTTGGACATGACTCAGTAACTGAACTGAACATTATGGTATTTTGTTAGTCTGTTAAACCTAGAGCCAACATACATGATTGCTGTGTATCCAAACTTCACCTAATTATAGTGAACACTCAAATTCAGGGAGACAGAAGAATATGAAGAGGTACTATGGGCACCTGGAAGGATTTTCCAAAGTGGAAGAAACTTGAATTCTCTCCACTAAAATATTTCCTCTTGCACCACTTGCCTTAGAAGGTTTTGTAGGGGAGTAAAATTTGCTACCAAAAATATCTCTTTGTTACGTGGGTTATTTATATCTTAAAAGTGTCAAATCTCTAACGACTTGGGAAAAAATTTGACTTTGCCTCTAACTACCTAAAAAAATTTTAGATAGAGAGCTTGTTGTCAGAACAGGGCTCTCAACAGAGATTCATACAAGGTATATGAACTAGATGCTTTTGGGAAAACTCAGCAGGGTGTAAAGATCAGAGTCCACTCTGTGTCCTGTGGTCTCTGCGTGGGCCAGGTGTTTACCAAATCTTTGCTTTCCCATCTCCATATGAATTGGCTTCTTCCCCTTTGAACTCCAAAAACCCTAGTCCCAAAACCATCTTTTTTCTTCAGCTAAAGATGGGATTTAAGGTAAGAGTTTCAACCATTTTCGCAAGTTATCTAATTTTCCTGGATCTCTTCCATGTGTATGTGCTATGAAAATTAAAATAACTTTTTTCTCCAGTTAATTTTTCTCATGCCAATTTAATTATTATAATAGCTAGAAGGACCAATGTGTAAAAAGAAAATTTTCTTCTTGCCAGGCATTAGCAATGTGCTTCTACGCCTTCAACCTTATCTATGCTAAAACATCATCCATTAGGCTTCAGCTTTTCGGACACTAGATTAGCTCTGTATCTCCATCTCAGTTTATTATTTCTAAGCAAAGGCCATAGAGATAGACAAGCAATTAAATCTCCATGAAGTTTAGAGACATGCTTCCAAGCAAGTAAAAATCACAGACAACATTCAAATTCAAAGTTTGCTATTTGCTTGAACAACAACAGCAATGAAATGTCTGATTTTAATTGCTAGTTTATGTGCAGAAATTTAAAACATAATTTGCTTATTATTCTATGGAAATTTAATTTCAGAGAAATCCATACCCTGTTACAAGGTATCTTATATGTATTCAACCATATGTAACCTCAAAATTTACTGAAGCCTATGTTGCTGGTCAGCTCCTATCTGGCAGAACTAGATTTGTCTACACTGATGGACAGATAATTTGCTATTAACATATGACCAAAGAGGCAAATCGTTGCTTTTTCCCAAATTCAGAGTAAGTCTTAAGGAGTGACATAAATTAGTGACAATTATATATACTCTTCCTATATTTTTCAAACTAGGTTATGTTTAGACATAGACATCCTAGGAATATCAGTGACTTCACTAAACAAAGCTCATTTCTCACTCAAATAAAGCCCACAGCAGATCTGAACAAAGCTTCTAGTTGATAGCTCAACCTCTCATCTCTATATGAACATACACAATCACAATCACTGTAGACTGAGAATGTACCCTTGATTAGAAAACACTATTGTCCTGAACTTGCATACATGATTTTGTCAACCAAAAAAAAAAAAACCACAATCTACAGAGCCCTGAGGGACTGCTTTGAAGAGTTAAGGAGGAGCCAGCATATATAGAAATTTTGTAAAAAGTACAAGGTTAAAAAAAAAAAAAGTACAAGGTTGTTAGAATATAAAATATTACTATTAATTAAAGAAAACCAAATAGCTCAAGTTAATTACTTTAGCACTTTTCTATGTTTGGGAATACGCAAGACTCTGGGATCATTGAAATCATTACTTTGATGTGAACCTTATCTCTTTAGGACCAGTATCCTCTTCTTTTCCATCCTGAGTCTCTTGGGGTCCATTGTTGGGAACAGCTGCAATGGCTTGGTGGTGGGCATCCTGTTTGTTTATACTGAGGTCCCTCAGAGGTCACCATCAGGCTGACTATAGTAGCTTATATCTTGGTGGCTGCAACATCTTGTTTACTGAAATGACATGTGACATTCTTAGTCCACAATTTCACATTGCAATTCATTGGCAAAGCAATTCACATCATCATGTCTACCTTTAAAGAAGACAGTGAAGTGTAATCCCATTTTTATGCCAAGAAGGAGAAAATGTGCCTTGATGAAGAGCAATGACTGACACTATTCCCTTTTCTTATTTCTAAATAGATATTTTCATTGTTGTTTAACTTGTTTCTCTCTAAGCCATGAATATTTTGCTTTTATAATAGAAAGATCACGTTTGGTTGATCATATAATTAGGGGGGAAAGGCTAAATCAGAATTTATATTCAAATCTGAATAGTGGGATCTAAGGAGCACCTTAAGATCCTAAGATTTAGAACTCAATTTTGTGGGGGAAAGCAGGGTTGCTAGAGAGGGAGATGATATATGTATATATAATTATTACTGATTTGCACTGTTGTATGGTAAAAAGCAATACAATATTTTTAAGCAATTCCCCCCAGAATTAAAATAAAAGAAGAAGAAAAAGAATCCAACTTTGAAAACTTGCAATAACTTTGGTTCTTGCCTTTGAGTAGTTTTTGGTTTTATGTCTCATGGTAGTATTATTTTAGATGTATGAATTCATAGAACTGCATGCATGTGAAGAGAGGTATGTATGTGAAGGCTAAGAGAAGGGGTGAAATGTAGAAGAGACAAATACTCACTTTTTTTTTTTGTCCAACATCTTTCCTTTTAAACAGGGAAGAAAGGGAAAGCAATTGCAATAAGACACCTAAACAGACTATGGTTATGTATGTAAGATCATCTTTAACAATCAGAGTGCACCATTCTCCTGACAATTTTTATGCAAGTTTTCCAGATTAAATCCAAAAGGAGCTATTAAGTTAGCTTTTTCTCCTGATGGATGTGTAAGCTTTTTCCAAAAAAGAAACCTTCTGTTATGCTGAGGTTACTGATACCCTTCAATCAGGCATGTGAATAACACTCCAACAGGAGAAAATGTGATGACTACATCAATGGATGCTAAACTAAGAAGCCTGAGAGGAAAAGGGTAAAAAGAGGAAGACAGTCCAAAGTCTTAGACTCAGTTATACATGTTTGGGGCTCAGATGAGTGTGTGTGTGTGTGTGTGTGTGTGTGTGTGTGTGTGTGTGTGCTAAGTCACTTCAGTTGTGTCCAACTCTTTGTGACCTTATGGACTGTAGCCCTCTAGGCTCTTCTGTCTATGGGATTCTCCAGGCAAGAATATGAATTGGGTTTCCATGCCCTCTTCCAGGGGATCTTCCAGACCCAGAGATTTAACCCATGTCCCCTGCACTGCAGGAGGATTCTTTACTACTGAGCAATTAGGGAAACCTGGAGTTCAGTCATTATTTGAGGCACAATCCCAAAATGTGTCTCAATGGCATATTAATTATTTTTAATTGAATTTACGTAGACAATGCCCATTGGGTATTATTTCTAGAAGGTCTTGTAGCTCTTTATAGAACCATTCAGTTTCAGTTTCTTCAGCATAACTGGTCGGAGCATAGACTTGGATTACCATGCTATTGAATGGTTTGCCTTGGAAATGAACAGAGATCATTCTGTCGTTTTTGAGATCACATCCAAGTACTGCATTTCAGACTCTCTTGTTGACTATGAAGGCTACTCCATTTCTTTTAAGGGATTCTTGCCCACAGTAGTAGATACAATGGTCATCTGAGTTAAATTCACACTTTCAAGTACATTTTTAGTTCGCTGACTCCTAAAATGTCAATGTTGACTCTTGGCATCTCGTGTTTGACCACTTCCAATTTGCCTTGATTCATAGTTCTAACATTCCAGGTTCCTATGCAATATTGCTCTTTACAGCTTCGGACTTTGCTTTTATCACTGTGGTGCTGGAGAAGACTCTTGAGAGTCCCTTGGATTGCAAGGAGATTAAACCAGTCCATCCTAAAGGAAATCAGGCCTGAATATTCACTGGAAGGACTGATGCTGAAACTGAAACTCCAATCCTTTGACCATCTGATGTGAAGAACTGACTCACTGGAAAAGATCTTTATGCTGGGAAAGATTGAAGGCAGGAGGAGAAGGGGACAGCAGAGGATGAGAAGGCTGGATGGCATCACTGACTCAATAGACATGAGTTTCGGTAAACTCCAGGAGTCAGTGATGGACAGGGAGGCCTGGTGTGCTGCAGTCCATGGGGTCGCAATGAATCAGAAACGACTGAGTGACTGAAAGGAACTGAACTGAACTGAATGGCATTGCAAGAAGGACAGTCTTTTTTTTTTTTTTTTAATTTTTTTTTTTTTAATTATTGTTTTAGCCATACATTGTTATGATATCACCATGGGTTTACATATGCTTCCCCTCCGGGTCCCCCCTCCCTCCTCCCTCCCCCCAGGGAAATCTCGCTGCACCAGTCCCGAGCAACGATCCTGGGCTGGCGATTGATTAGACACATGACAATTAACATGCTTCAATGCCCTTCTCCCATCTCATCCCACCCTTACCCTCATCCACAAAGTCCACAAGTCTATTCTATACATCTGCGTTCCTTTTGTTGTCTCCCATGTTGGGTTCTCATTACTGTCTTTCTAAATTCCATATATATGTGTTAATATACTGTATTGTTGTTTTTGCTTCTGGCTTACTTCACTCTGGATAATGGGCTCCAGTTTCGTCCATCTGAGTAGAATTGCTTCAAATGAATTTTTTTTTAATGCTGAGTAATATTCCATTGTGTATATATACCACAGCTTTCTTATCCATTCGTCAGTTGATGGGCATCTAGGTTGCTTCCATGTCCTGGCTATTGTAAACAATGCAGCGATGAACATTGGGGTGCACGTGGCTCTTTCAATTCTGGTTTCCTCGGTGTATATGCCCAGCAGTGGGATTGCCGGGTCATATGGCAGGTCTATTTGCAGCTTTTTAAGGAACCTCCACACTGTTTTCCATAGTGGCTGTACTAGTTTGCATTCCCACCAACAGTGTAAGAGGGTTCCCTTTTCTCCACATCCTCTCCAGCATTTATTGCTTGTAGACTTTTGGATGGCAGCCATTCTGACTGGTGTAAAGTGGTACCTCATTGTGGTTTTGATTTGCATTTCTCTGATAATGAGTGATGTTGAGCATCTTTTCATGTGTTTGTTAGCCATTTTTATATCTTCCTTGGAGAAATGTCTGTTAAGTTCTTTGGCCCACTTTTTAATTGGGTTGTTTATTTTTCTAGAATGGAGCTGCAGGAGTTGTTTGTAAATTTTTGAGATTAATTGTTTGTCTGTTGCTTCATTGGCTATTATTTTCTCCCATTCTGAAGGCTGTCTTTTCACCTTGCTTATAGTTTCCTTTGTTGTGCAAAAGCTTTTAATTTTAATTAGGTCCCATTTGTTTATTCGTGTTTTTATTTCCAATATTCTGGGAGGTGGGTCATGGAGTATCCCGCTTTGGATTATAGCAGAGAGTGTTTTGCCTATGTTATCCTCTAGGAGTTTTATAGTTTCTGGTCTTATGCTTAGATCTTTAATCCATTTTGAGTTTATCTTTGTGTATGGTGTTAGAAAGTGATCTAGTTTCATTCTTTTACAAGTGGCTGTCCAGTTTTCCCAGCACCACTTGTTAAAGAGGTTGTCTTTTCTCCATTGTATATTCTTGCCTCCTTTGTCAAAGATAAGGTGTCCATAGATGCGTGGATTTATCTCTGGGCTTTCTATTCTGTTCCATTGATCTATGTTTCTGTCTTTGTGCCAGTACCATACTGTCTTAATGACTGTGGATTTGTAGTATAGCCTAAAGTCAGGTAGGTTGATTCCGCCAGTTCCATTCTTCTTTCTCAAGATTGCTTTGGCTATACGAGGTTTTTTGTATTTCCATACAAATTGAGAAATTATTTGTTCTAATTCTTTGAAGAAGACCTCTGGTAGCTTGATAGGAATTGCATTGAATCTATAGATTGCTTTAGGTAGTATACTCATTTTCACTATATTGATTCTTCCAATCCATGAGCACGGTACATTTCTCCATCTGTTTGTGTCCTCCTTGATTTCTTTCATCAGTGTTCTATAGTTTTCTATATACAAGTCTTTTGATTCTTTAGGTAGAAATACTCCTAAGTATTTTATTCTTTTTGTTTCGATGGTGAATGGGATTGTTTCCTTAATTTCTCTTTCTGATTTCTCACTGTTAGTGTATAGGAATGCCAGGGATTTCTGTGTGTTGATTTTGTATCCTGAAACTTTGCTATATTCACTGATTAGCTCTAGTAATTTTCTCGTAGAGTCTTTAGGGTTTTCAATATAGAGGATCATGTCATCTGCAAACAGAGAGAGTTTTACTTCTTCTTTTCCAATCTGGATTCCTTTGATTTCTTTATCTGCTCTGATTGCTGTGGCCAAAACTTCCAAAACTATGTTGAATAGTAGTGGTGAGAGTGGGCACCCTTGTCTTGTCCCTGATTTCAGGGGGAATGCTTCCAGTTTTTCACCATTGAGGATAATGTTTGCTGTGGGTTTGTCATATATAGCTTTTATTATGTTGAGGTATGTTCCTTCTATTCCTACTTTTTGGAGGGTTTTTATCATAAATGGATGTTGAATTTTGTCAAAGGCTTTCTCTGCATCTATTGAGATAATCATGTGATTTTTATTTTTCAATTTGTTAATGTGGTGTATTACATTGATCGATTTATGAATATTGAAGAATCCTTGCATCCCTGGGATAAAGCCTACTTGATCATGATGTATGATCTTTTTGATGTGTTGTTGGATTCTATTTGCTAGAATTTTGTTGAGGATTTTTGCATCTAAGTTCATCAGTGATATTGGCCTGTAGTTTTCTTTTTTTGTGGCATCTTTGCCAGATTTTGGAATTAGGGTGATGGAGGCCTCATAGAATGAGTTTGGAAGTTTACCTTCGTCTGCAATTTTCTGGAAGAGTTTGAGTAGAATAGGTGTTAGCTCTTCTCTAAATTTTTGGTAGAATTCAGCTGTGAAGCCATCTGGTCCTGGGCTTTTGTTTTTTGGAAGATTTCTGATTACGGTTTCAATTTCCATGCTTGTGATGGGTCTATTAATATTATCTATCTCTTCCTGGTTTAGTCTTGGAAAGTTGTACTTTTCTAGGAATTTGTCCATTTCATCCAAATTGTCCAGTTTATTTGCATATAGTTGCTGATAATAGTCTCTTATGATCCTTTGTATTTCTGTGTTTTCTGTTGTGATCTCTCCGTTTTCATTTCTAATTCTGTTGATTTGGTTCTTCTCCCTTTGTTTCTTGATGAGTCTGGCTAATGGTTTGTCAATTTTATTTATCTTCTCAAAGAACCAGCTTTTGGCTTGGTTGATTTTTGCTATGGTCACTTTTGTTTCCTTTGCATTTATTTCTGCCCTGATCTTTAAGATTTCTTTCCTTCTACTAGACCTGGGCTTCTGCATCTCTTCCCTTTCTAGTTGCTTTAGGTGTATAGTAAGGTCATTTATTTGATTTTTCTCTTGTTTCCTGAGGTGAGCAAGAAGGACAGTCTTGACTTTTCTTCTTGTCTCCCTGAAAGTAGGGGGTAGGGAGACACTCTTATGTAAAAGGTATACTTACTGCATCTGAAGGTAGAAGGAAACTTCATCACAAAAAATAAGGAATTCAATCCCAAGAAGCCTACATAAACAAATTTTGTTACACCATACCAAGCCCATGCTCTGTTTAGATTCTTCTCTAATTGTCCCTCCAAACCTAAATTTCTTTGGTGTGTCAATTCTTTACAAATATATCATTTCTTTGTCTAAAAACGATAAAAGTTACCTGATTTGGACAGATCTTAGGTCTCATTTTGTAAGACCTGAGTGTGTATGAATTAAAATGTATTTCTCTTTCTCCTGTTAATCTTTTATGTTAATTTCAATATTAATCTAGCCACAAAAACTTTAAAAAGGTAGAGGAAAAACTTTCCCCCTGCTCAACAATCTAAACTATATATACCTCTGAAATAATAAAAAATGCATATAACATATTTTCAAAATGCATAAATTTGGGGGAGACACCCTTAATAACCCCATAAGGCCCTACTTTGCAATTGGAATTAAGTGGCTTTACTGACAGATGCAGACAACAGTGCTGTTATCACACATGGCTGTGATCTGCTAAATATTTTTAATGTAGCTTTACATCAAACAACACAGTGGATTAAATAAAAGAGGACATTTTAACTTTATTTTGGAGACAACAAAATTACTGGAAGAAAAACCATAGTCTGTTTAGGTGTCTTATTGCAATTGCTTTCCCTTTCTTCCCTGTTTAAAAGGAAAGATGTTGGACAAAAAAAAAAAAGTGAGTATTTGTCTCTTCTACATTTCACCCCTTCTCTTAGCCTTCACATACATACCTCTCTTCACATGCATGCAGTTCTATGAATTCATACATCTAAAATAATACTACCATGAGACATAAAACCAAAAGAGTGCAATAATGTCACTTTTCCTATTCAAGGAGGAAATAACCACAATAATAGTCACTATAAAATAATTTTGTACTTAAGAATAAAATAAACCTAAAAATAAAAAGCATGCACAAACATGACAAATATGAAGGCCATGAAACCACTAATTTTGTATGGAGCCCAAAAGAAATGTAACAGAAGCAAGAGTCAAAAATGTCAAAAAAATAAATAAAAATAAAAATGTAAGTTATATTACTCACTACATTGAAAAAACTAATTTTAAATAGAATTAACTACTGATACATTTCAAAATAAAAGCTAACAACTTAAAAATTGATTGAATTTTAGTTTATAATATTGAGTTTATAGTAATTTACATTCTTATACAAGCATTTGTCTGAAAAATAAGATTTCTATTAAAGAAGAACTTCAGTTCAGTTCAGTCGCTCAGTTGTGTCCGACTCTTTGCGACCCCGTGAATTGCAGCACACCAGGCCTCCCTGTCCATCACCAATTTTCGGAGTTTATCCAAACTCATGTCCATCAAGTCAGTGATGCCATTCAGCCATCTCATCCTCTGTTGTCCCCTTCTCCTCCTGCCCCAATCCTTACCAGCATCAGGGTATTTTCCAATGAGTCAACTCTTCGCGTGAGGTAGCCGAAGTATTGGAGTTTCAGCTTCAACATCAGTACTTCCAATGAACACTCAGGACTGATCTCTTTTAGGATGAACTGGTTGGATCTCCTTAAAGTCCAAGGGACTCTCAAAAGTCTTCTCCAACATCACAGTTTAAAAGCATCAATTCTTCGGCACTCAGCTTTCTGAGTGCAACTCTCATAAGAACTTAAAATTACCCAAATAGTGTGCAATTTCACAAAATATCTCTATGCAATAGCTGACAGGCTTATGAAAAAGGTTTTACTTACCAACAATGCTGGTTACCATATTTATCACTGAATTAGAAAAATGTATCTACTTACCAGTTATCTTTGCAAAACCATAAAAACACATAAAAAAGAAATTGTTGCTGCTTATCTGAAATTTCATCTGGCAACGGTATTAAATGCAAGTTACTGTTGCTATTTAAAAACTGTTAAATACTTCCTAAAATAGATAATCAAATACCTTGAAAAAACAAGGTAGAACAAAAAATGAAAAAGAAAACTCGTAAATGCCAAATAAGAAAGTTTTACAAGCAGCTTTTAGCAGGAAAAACTTTATGCAGGAAGGAACTCTCTGCAAGAACTCTTGTCGCTAACTTAAAACCAAGTACCTCTCTGCTCTACTCATCTCCAGCTCTAGCCCACCTTTCAAACTTATTGATCACACAATAATTTACCTAATTTGTTGGTTCTTTCCATAGATCAAAGAAGCAGAAATGAAGAATAAATAATTAACAGAAGACAAGATTTATTCCCTAGCTTCTTGTCAGTAATTTCATGAACAAACTGTGTGAACAAGGTAACATCTAAAGAAAGATCAAGAGGGGTCACCAAGCTAAGCACAAATCTGCATACAATGGAGGGTGGTGTTGACTCTGACACTCTATCTCTGATTAACTGAGGTTACTTCCCTATTTCCCTTTAAAAGCTTTCATGAGGGAACAGAAAGCTTTCTACAGCATGGCTGAGTCTTTGGAGGTGGTTTCAGAGGGATGCCGGATTAACCATCCCCTCAGTTTCCCAACATTCTGATTAAAGACACCTTTCCTTTCTACCAACTTCTGAGCATATTGATTTTGGAAGTGATGAGCAGCAGGACCTGATTCAATAGCAATTTGAGTGTAAAAGAACTAGCAGAGAGCCCTCCAAGTATTTGTCTATCAATAAATGATTATTGGAAGTGCATGAGATAAATATCCTAAACTACTAGTACCAGAAAAAATACACAATAAAATATACTTCTTAAAATAAAATACTGATGAATTTCAAATTATACTGAAATAATTATAGTCATAAATGAGTTTACTGATTTCAGAGACTTTCTGTCCCTCAGTGCCAGGAAGGACCTTTCAGTTTCCCACATTGGAGGGAAAATGCACAGACTGAAAACCTATTGAGATACCCTCAAGTAACAAGGAAAGGAAGGAGGGAGAACTCTCAGTCATTATTTATCTAAAGTCTGTATGTCATCAAGATCGTAGACATTGGAGACCATCTAAAGTGTTATATCATCAAACATTTGCAATCAAATTTACAGCAGGTTTGATCTGGATATCTTGGAAAATCTGTATCATCAGACATTGCCTGCTGCAATTCCAGGAAATCTTTGCCTTGAGGTCACTAAATAATACTTGTTATGTTATGTGAATCATAGTCTGTTCTTTGGAGTTTGGCAGTACAAGGCTTGACTAGCAGTGATTGACAGAGGCTTTTCTAGTGAGCTGAAGAGAGTTCTTCCACAGGTGTGTTTTTCAGTAGATGAAATCTCCAGTTTACAGGGTGTGATTCTTATGGTCTTTGCTTCCCAAGAGCACACGGTGAAAACGATTGCTCTACCAGCACATGGTTATTTTCAATAAAAGCAATCAGCCTTTGTAATATGGGAATATCTTTCTTTTTCAACAGTTGGGGATAAAAAGAAGAAAAAATGAAATACATCAAGTGTCCTGAGGCTGTCTCAAAAGGTAAAAGATTTTGAGTTCCAAAGGGGTGGATTTGAGATTTAGAAGAACTAACAAAATTGTTTTTGCCAAGATGTTTAGTTGGCTTCTCAGCTAGTGCAGGGGTAAAGAATCCACCTGTTAAGGCAGGAGACTTAGGCTCAATCCCTGGGTTAAGACAATGCCCTTGAGTAGAAAATGGAAACCCACTCTAGTATTGCCCGGAAAATTTCATGGACAGAGGAACCTGGTGGGCTACAATCCATGGGGTCACAAAGAGTCACATATGATGGAGGATGTGTGCAGAATGTAATTATTAAGCCAAAACAAAAACAAAAACCTTGGAGGGTCTCTACATATTTTGCCAATTGAATCTTAATAATGCTGTTGGTTCATTTGACTAAATCAGAGAATTGAGGGTGGTAAGAAGAGTGAAGCTGTTGTAAAACTGGCTAACATCACACACCTAGAGTACCTGGCCAGTAAAATGAGTTTCTCAATCATCATGAAGTTTGAGAGAAGTTCTCTAGTTAGAAGTGGCTTTTTTTTTTTTTCAAGAAGGCTTTAGTTACAGAAGATGCAGCAGCCTATCAGCAAGGGAAAGATCAAGTCCAGTATGAAAACACACAGAGCATGACTAAAACATATTTATATCCATAATATAGAGGAAGCTGTATGAAATCTATTTGCCAGACCTCAGTTTTGTTTTGTTTTGTTTTTTTGTCCACTGAATTTTCCTGGTGGCTCAGATGATAAAGAATCTGCCTTGGGGCATGGTTTTAAGATGGCAGAAGACTCTTGAGAGTCGCTTGGACTGCAAGGAGATCCAACCAGTCAATTCTAAAGGAAATCAGTCCTGAATATTTATCTGAAGGAATGATGCTGAAGCTGAAGCTCCAATCCTTTGGCCATCTGATGTGAAGAACTGACTCATTGGTAAAAACCCTGATGCTGGAAAAGATTTGAAAGCAGAATGAAAAGGGAACGACAGGGGATGAAATGGTTTGATGGCATCAACGACTTGAATGACATGAGTTTGAACAAGCTCTTTCTCCCATTCTGAGGGTTGTCATTTCACCTTGCTTATAGTTTTCTTTGCTGTGAAAAAGCTTTTAAGTTTAGTCAGGTCCCACTTATTAACTTTTGTTTTTATTTCCATTACTCTAGGAGGTGGGTCCTGGAGGATCTTGCTTTGACTTATGTCATTGAGTGTTTTGCCTATGTTTTCCTCTAGGAGTTTTATAGTTTCTGGTCTTACATTTAGGTCTTTAACCCACTTGAAGTTTACCTTTGTGTATGGCTTTAAGAAGTGTTCTAATTTCAATCTTTTACACATAGCTGTCCAGTTTTCCCATCACCATTTATTGAAGAAGCTGTCTTTGCCCCATTGTATATTCTTGCCCCCTTTGTCAAAAATAACTTACCCATAGGTGCATGGGGTTATTTCCAGGCTTTCTCTCTTGATCCATTGGTCTATGTTTCTGTTTTTGTGCCAGTACCATACCGTATGTCTTAATGACTGTAGCTTGGTAGTATAATCTGAAGTCAGGAAAGTTGATTCCTCTAGCTCCATTCTTCTTAAGACTGCTTTGGCTATTCAGGGTCTTTTGTATTTCCATATGAATTGTGATTTTTTTTTTGTTCTAGTTCTGTGAAAAATGCCATTTGTAATTTGATATGGATTTCATTGAATCTGTAGACTGTGTTTGGTACTATAGTCATTTTCACAATATTGATTTTTCCTACCCAGGAACATGGAGTATCTCTCCATCTGTTTATGTTATCTTTGATTTATTTTATTAGTGTCTTATAGTTTTCTGTGTATAGTTCTTTTGTCTCCTTAGGTAAGTTTATTTCTAGATATTTAATTATTTTCATTGCAATGGTGAATGGGATTGATTCCTTATTTTGTCTTTCTGTTTTTTCATTAGTATATAGAAATGCAGGTGATATCTGTATTGATTTTGTATCCTGAAACTTTGCTAAATTCACTGATTAGCTCTAGTAATTTTCTGATACTATCTTTAGGGTTTTCTATGTACAATATCATGTCATTTGTAAACAGTGAGAGCTTTGCTTCTTTTCTGATCTGAATTCCTTTTATTTCTTTTTCTTCTCTGATAGCTGTAACTAGGACTTCCAGAACTATATTGAATAATAGTGGTGAAAATGGACACCCTTGTCTTGTTTCTGATCTTAGAGGGAATGCTTTCAAGAACTGACTCATTGGAAAATATCCTGATGATGGGAAATATTTGATGGCAGGAGGAGTAGTGGATGACAGGATGAGATGACTTGATGGCATTAGCAACTTGATGGACATGAGTCTGAGTAAGCTCCTGGAGTTGGTGATGGACAGGGAAGCCTTGTGTGCTGCAGTCCGTGGGGTTGCAAAAAGCTAGACATGACTCAGCGACTGAGCTGAGCTGATCCTCAGGAAGGGCAATTTTAATAAAGTTGAGTGGGGTTGTTTAGGTAGAACTGAATATGGTTCTAAGGAGCTGAACAAGTAATCATATGCTATTTTTGATTTAATATTTTTGCAAAATAGTCAAAAGAATATTGAAGATAATGGATTTTAAAGGGTGCAAAAATAACTTTACTATACTAAAAATAAGAACATTGCCAACTAATACAAAATCCACATTACAAATATTTCTCACCACTCTCACCACATTTTTTTTCATAGTATAATAATTAGTTCTTGCAATCCATCCTCTTTACTTTCAGTTTAATATCTACATGAGGTCATTCTCTTAAGATATATGAAAATCACATATTCTTGCTCAAAATCTAGTTGCTTCCCATATAATTTAGGATAAAACCCATAGTCCACAGTGCCCTTCCCTTACTCATTTCCAGATATCATGTGGACTCAATCATGGCAAGCACAAGTTACCACAAGGTCTTTGCCCTTGTATCTTGTTCTTTATTCAACATTCTTTCTCTAGCTACTTGCTTGAAAGTGAAAGTGAAAGTCTCTCAGTCGTATCTGACTCTTTGCGATCCCAAAGACTATGCAGTCCATGGAATTCTCCAGGCTAAAATACTGGAATGGGTAGCCTTTCCCTTCTCCAGGGGATCTTTCCAGCCCAGAGATCGAACCCAGGTCTCTCACATTGTTGGAGGATTCTTGACCAGCTGAGCCACAAGGGAAGCACAAGAATACTGGAGTGGGTAGCCTATCTCTTCTCTAGGGGACCTTCCCAACCCAGTATCTCCTGCATTGCAGGTGGATTCTTTACCAGCTGAGCTACCAGGGAAGCCCCAAGTCCAAAGGCAGATGATTGCTATCTCAGCTCAAGGACTGGTAGAGAGAGTATTCTTTCTTACTCAGCCTATTCAGAACTTCAACAATTTGTATGAGGCCCACTTTTCGTGGGGAGAATGATCTGTTTTACTCAGTCTGTGTTCAGATAATAACCTTATCTAGAAACATCCTTACAAACACAACAAGAATAAGGTTTAACCAATTACCTGGGCATCTTGCAGTCTAGTCAAGTTGACACATAAAATTGGCCATAACATAGTTTCACACCTAAGGTGCAAACTGAAGTCAATACCTCCATGAAACTTTAAATGTCAATTTTTGTTTAACATGGGAAGAGAGGTGATATCTTTTTAATTTAAAATTAAACATCATGATTTTTCTTAAAGTGATTACCTTTATAATTAAAATTCCTACATTCTATAAAAATAAACCAATAAAAACAGACATAAAATTTTTTAAAGAATTTTGTCATTTTAGGCTAAAATATATATGATTTTTACATTTCAATAATGGGCATATTTTTCAAATGAAATGTGAAAAACATATAATTGGTAGTAGAATTCAATTTTGTTATTATAATATATAATTAATTACAAAACTAAAATTTAGAAATATTTCATCAAGGTATTATTTAATGCAGTTAAAATATCAACTGTACATTAATTCTTTTGAAATTATTGAAAGTCAGTAAGACAAGAACTAGAGATTATTGGATTTTTGCAATTGGAAGGCTATCTTTATCTTATATAAGTGAGGTCTCAGTAGACTGACATGGATAGTGGAGACAGTAAATGTTAAAAAAAATTCACTTTGAGTTATGGGGTTGCATAACTTAAGTGAGGAAAATAAAAGAATGAGTCAACAGTGGAAACACTGGCAATGGAGTCTAACATTCAAAGAACTTCAAATATGGCATACAAGTAGAAGCATGGGAGGACAAAGATATTGCAAAGGGATTAATTGTCCAGTAAAAATATGCATAGTTTTGAAATAAATATTTTTATATGTGCAATTGTGTTCAAATTTGGGTTCAAACACCATGCTGTAAGAATGTAACAGTAAGAGCAGGAGCTAAAAACAACAAAAAAAAATCTGAGAGAATGGGTTAATTTGAAGGTGATTGAATTCAACCAGGAAGGATAGATGGATTATTTTAAAATCCAAAACCTGATTCTTACTCTACCAATAATGCCCAAATGATCTACCAAGTCCTTGGGAAACTGAGAAGAAATTGCTTTCAGTAATACAGAAGAAAATAGAAAACTTCTGTACTGAGACTAATTTTTAAACTCTTAAGCCTACCATACACAGAATGCTTGTAGCTTGAAGTTTTTGCCATTGTTTTCATAATAATCATGAACAAGCAATTATTTACTTAATATAATAAACTACTGTATGTGATTTCATCTCATTAGTAACTTACAATAGGCGCTTCCCAGGTGGTGCACTGATAAACAATATGCCTGCCAATGCAGATGTAAGAGATGCAGGTTCAATCCCTGGGTCAGGAACGTTCCCTTGGAGTAAGAAGTGGCAACCCACTCCAGTATTCTTGCATGAAAAATTGCATGGACAGAGGAGTCTGGCCAGCTGCAGTAAATGGGGTTGCAAAGAGTTGGACATGACTGATCACACACACACACATATACACACAATTTATAGTACAAGTTTAACATTTCAATTAATTTTTAAAATAATGTGAACTTAGAAAAATATTAGCCTTTATGAGTAATTTTGTGTGTCTCATTTTCCCTGAAATTGATAATAAACCAGTGACAGAAAAATATGTAAAGCCAATGAGAATATAATTATTTAAGGACTTATGAACTTAATACCATAATTTTTTCAATTATAGGATGTGTTTATACTATGCCCAAGAATAAACCAGTAATTTCAATGGAATTTGGCTCAGAATACAAACTGCAAATTTTCTAAGAACCTGTAAACAAGGTTTGTTAGTATAAGACAATACAAAAATTGAAAATAAACAACTGGGACAAATGAGGATTAGTGCTGTCTTAATCTCATTTAATATCCCAATTATTGTTAAAAGAGAGTAAATGCCATCAGGAAACTCACAGATGGTGCTAAAAGAGAAAGTAAGGAAAATGCTAATAAGAACAATGAAATAATTTTTTAAATGAGGAAATAAAAATATGTGAAGTCTCCCCAGATAATATGAAATAAAAGTGTTTTTTATCTTAACTTCAATATTATAATCAAAAAATAAGGTAGATGAAATATATTTAGAAGAGAGATTGAGGACAATTCAGTGATTCAAAAATTATTTATGAAGAACAGTTTCAATAGATTTGAAAAAATTAATGAGGAAGACAGTAATGCTGAAACATTGGCAGATCAGATCCTTGGAAAGGGATTCAGGTTATTACACATATCAGCTCAATATAAAGAAGACATCCCTAAGTGTTGGGTACCCGTGTCTGGGGTGTGGGTTGTTTAAAAACAGAAAGGATTATATTGAAGTGTACTGGTTTCTATGATGTAAGGCTTATATGTCTTTGTGACTATTTAAGACCAGATATATAGTTGAATTATCTGGCCATGAAATTTCAAAGATTCTTATAAAGAATTGCATTTAGAAAATTTAATATTAAGTGTAAAAAGGATGAATTCAGGATAAAATTTAGGGTTTTCTACTCCATCATATACTGATTATGTGAATTAAGCAAGTTATTTGAACTCTAAACTGCAGTTCTCTTGTATGTAAATATAACCAATACTCCTAATTTACAAACCACTAATAATTAAAAGAGTATATGTATAGAAAACATAGTATAGGGTGAAAATTAAAAAAGAATATGAAAATTACTCAAGATGTTTCACTGTATTTGTTTACTACTATTTATACAATTTTATGACCTCAATATCACCTGAAATACATATAGAAGTGTTTTTGTTTGTTTTTTTCTGGTGAGACTCTCACCAGAATTTGGAAGCATAGTAGTAAAAATAGGTAATTGGTTTAAGTCTTGTATAGCTAGAAGTACTCAGTTAAAGCATTTGCCTTTTGCTGTATCATTAATGATTTTTCAATATGCATAATATATAAAACAGGTAAAGATTATTTTTTATGTATACTTAAACTTTGAGTTATTAAATAGGAAATTACTTTTGTCTGAAGTCATTGTTATCAACACACAGCCTTATTATTATATTGGGCTGGCCAAAAAGTTCATTTGGATTTTTCCATAAACTATTACAGGAAAACCCCAAGCAAACTTTTTGGCTGAGAAATGGAGTATTTTCTGCCATATCAATAAACAAGGATATCATAGTCATCAGGTATTCTGGCCTTCCAAATGTGAATTTCTAAGTCCAGAAAGAGCAATGTCTGCTACCCGGTAGCCATCTAGCTGCATCTGGGAGCTGTCACCACTAGCTACCATGAGGGAGGAACTGTATAATGTGAAAAATCAAATCTCAGGATGCTGGCCCCAGATAGCTGAGATGCATAGGGAAGGAATAATTTCAATAAGCCCAGATTCTTATATCTTCCTGTACATAGAAAAGGGCAAGATTCCTTAACTTGAGATATCTGGTTTTCTTTAATTAACAATAATCTTTTGATATTCAGACTACTTGCCCCTGTTACAAGCTTCTATATAACCTGACTCCTCCACCCAAGTCCCCCATCCCCCAATTCCTTGGGATAGTTTTCCCAAGGTTCCTTAAAATGCTGTCTCCTGGGCTTGAATATTCCCGCCAAATAAAACATGACTCTCATCCTCTAGGTTGTGACTATTTTTTAAGCTGATATGGTCAACCCAGTATTTTAGTCAAGTCTGCGGTTTCATTATGGTGTATATGATTATACTTCAGAGTAGCAGTCAAAGGAGAGTAATTACAGGCTACAAATATTTTCAGAACCAGTGTTCTAGATCTGTATTCTGTATAGAGAATTGATAATAAAGTCACTTGGGATTCTTTTAAAAAACATAGATTAATAGACCTCTTTCTTGAAGATTCTGAATATCTACAACTAAAAGCAAAATTTCTGGCTATGTTAACCTCCATTGGTGATTCTCATCAGTCAGATTTGAGAAGTTGACTAAACTACACCAATGTTTCACATTTGGTATTTCTCTGTTTCAGGGAAAAATCAAATGATTCTTTGTTTCATGATATCAGAACAAAATTTTGTGTAAGTGTGAAATATGTAATTCTCATTCAAATATATACAATTGGATGTGAAAATTCTGTGTAAGTCAGCAAAGGGGCTGGCAAAATAAGACAGTTCAAAAAAGGATGCAAAAGAAAGCTTGAAATCAGTTTGCAACATTAGTTGTACTGTGCTAAGTTGCTTCAGTCATGTCCGACCTTGTGACCCCATGGGCTGTTGAATTGCAAATAGTGTATCAGAGTTGCCTGTCTCTTAGAGACAGACATAATCCTTCAAGTGGGTCTGCTGTGCCCCCATGATACTGAAAGGACTTATTTTGGTCAATGTTCATCTCATTTCTAAAGTTTGAGTAATTTTCCTTAACAACCAATAAAGTTACATAAATCATGTATTTGCTTTTGTTCTTCTTTAACATTTTTAATTAAAAAAAATTCAGCTAATATACATATAGCCTCTGAAATTGAGAAGGAGGTTTTTGGGGGGTATTTTGTTTTTTTCTTTTAGAGGTTTTTTACCAGTTCCAAAATTTGAGTTGAAGATTGATTGTACTGAGTATGAAAGTGAAAGCTGAGAGTCATGTCGGACTCTTTGCAACTCCATGGACTATACAGTCCATGGAATTCTCCAGGCTAGAATACTGGAGTGGGTAGCCATTCCCTTCTCCAGGGGATCTTCCCAACCCAGGTATCAAACCAGGGTCTCCTGCATTGCAGGGAAGCAGTACTGAATATTTAGTCCAAAAACAAATCAAATAATACAATCTAGTATTTGTTCTCATTGTTTAGTGAAAAGAGCTTGCTTTATTAGACTCCTCTGGCTGCCAATTATTAGGAAAGAAAGGAAGTTAATGACAGTGCATCAAATAAAAACAAAATCTTCTGATTTCAGAGTTGAGAAAGATTATCATGAATAAATATCAAATTAAAGAATAAAATGGTTTGGGTAAATTAGCTTTATATGGGGATATAATTAACATTTAATAGCAATAAATATTTTATCTTTTGTGTGATTTTTATCTAAGAAATGTTTCTTAGAATCATTGTAGCTGAAGTCATTATTTTATTCATATAATGATATTCAGATATAAACCATATTATGTAAGATATCCACCCTATTATCCATCTTATATCACCCTAACCAATCACTTAATGCCACCCTCCCAGAAAGAATTTTCTCTCTCTTGAGGCTATAAACATTAGCTACTAGCCAAAGGAAGGCATCAGCTCTTCCTTGAGCTTGTCCATTGTTCTAACAGAATATCCTGCTCTAATAAGCTCTATTCCCCTCCCCTTCTATCTTGTGTTAGGAAATTCTTTTCCAATCTTTGCATGGATCTTGATATTAAGGAAAACATGCATGCTAAGTTGCTTCAGTTGTGTCAGACTCTTTGCGACCCCATGGATTGTAGCCCACCAGGTTCCCCTATCCATGGGATTCTCCAGGCAAGAATACTGGAGTGGGTTATCATGCCCTCCTACAGGGAATCTTTTTGACCCAGGGATTGAATCCACATCTGCAGCTACTGCATTACAGGCTGACTCTACCACTGAGCCACCAGGTAAGCCCTTAAAGAAAAGAAACACCAAATATTTCCTGTGATTGTCATATATGTATTTGTCTATTTACTCCACTTTTTATTTTTCTTTATCTGTCCCTGTTTCCTGGCACAGAGCTACTAAAATCCCTGTGATTTCCTAAGCTATAAGAGCACTGAACACATCTCTCTCTCTCTCTCTCTCTCTCTCTCTCTCTCTCTCTCTCTCTCTCTCTCTCTCTCTTTCTCTCTCTCTCTCTTTTTCAATATCTTTGATCTTGGTTTCTTACATAGTATTCTTAAACATCTTGGGATTTCCTAGATAATTATAGAATTTTTTTTCTTCTAATGACATTATTCTTGGTTGGCTCTTATATATGTGTGTGTGTGTGTGTATGTGTGTGTGTGTGTGTGTGTGTATATATGTACATACACACCTGGGAGTGGAATTGCTGGATCATATGGTAGTTCTATTCTGGTTTTTTTTTTTTTAATTTATCAGGTAATGGGGGACTCCAATCTGTTTTCCAGAGTAATTGCACAGATTTGCAATCTCATTAACAGTGCACAAGTGTTCCCTTTCCTCCACCTATTCATCAACACTTGTTACTGATGTTTTTGTTGTTGTTTTATATGTTTTACAATGACCATTTTGAGAGATGTGGGATCATATTTTATTGTACTTTTCATTTGTATTTCTCAGATGAATAGTGATATTGACCATCTTTTCATGTATTTGTTGGCCATCTGTGTGTCTTCTTTGGAAAAATGAAAATGTCTATTCAGGTCCTTTGTGCATTTTTCAATCAAGTTTTTCTTTTTTTTTAAATATTGAGTTGTAGGAATTCTTTTTATATTTTGGATATTAACCCATTATCAGATATATTATTTGTAATGATCTTCTTCTACTCAGTAAGCTGCCTTTTCATTTCATTACTAGTTTTCCTTCAAAAGATTTTCAGTTTGATGTAGTCTATTTGTTAATTTTTACTTTTGTCTTCCTTACAATAAGAGACAGATGAAAAGCAGTATTGCTAATACTGATGTCAAAGAGCATACTGATTATGTTTTCTGCTAGGAGTTTAATAGCTTCAGGTCTTAACATTTAAGTCTTTAAATCATCTTGAATTTATTTTTGTATATGGCATGAAAAATAGTTTAGTTTTACCCTTTGGTATGTAGCTGTCCAGTTTCCTAACAACATTTATTAAAGAGACTATACTTTTCACATTACATATTCTTGACAACTTCGTTGTAGGCTAACTGATCATTTAAACATAGATTTATTCCTGGGCTATCTATTCTGTTCCATTGATTACTGTGTCTGTATTTCTGACAGAACCATTTTTTGATTACTATAGCTTTGTAGTATAGTGTGAAATCATGGATTGTGATGTCTACAACTTTGTTCTTTCTCAAAACTGTTTGGGCAATTAAGGGCCTTTTATGGTTGCAAACAAGTTTTAAAATTATTTGTTCTAGTTCTGTGAAAAAATGCCATGATATTTTGATATAATTCAGTCTGTAGATTTACATAATGCCACTTTAACAACATTAATTCTTCGAATCCAAGAGCACTGTGTATATTTCCATTTGCTTGTATTGTCTTTAATTTCTCTAATCAATGTCATGGTTTTCAAAGTACAAGTCTTTTACCTACCTGGTTGAATTTATTTCTAGTAAAAACAATTATAAGTGGAATTTTGTTAACAGACTTCTATATATTAATTTTACATCCCTCTTAAATTTATGGAATTTATTTATTAGTTTGAATACTTTTTGGTGGTATCTTCAGGATATTAGGCATAGTATCATGTACAAACATGGACAATTTTATTTCTTCATTTCCAACTTGAATTCCTTTTATTTCTTTTTTCAGTCTGATATCTGTGGCTAGGACTTCCAATATTATGATTATAAGTGGTGTGATTAGGCATCTTTGTCCTGTTCCTGATCTCAGAGGAAATTTGACAATTTGATCTCTGGTTCCCCTCCCTTTTCTAAAACCAGCTTGAACATCTAGAAATTCACAGTTCACATATTGCTGAAGCCTGTCTTGGAGAATTTTGAGCATTACTTTACTAGCATGTGAGATGAGTGCAATTGTGAGATTGTTTGAGCATTCTTTGGCATTGTCTTTCTTTGGGATTGGAATGAAAACTGACCTTTTCCAGTTCTGTGGCCACTGCTGAGTTTTCCAAATTTGCTGACACAATGAGTGCAGCACTTTCACAGCATCATCTTGTAGGATTTGAAATAGCTCAACTGGAATTCTGTCACCTCCGCTAGCTTTGTTCGTTGTGATTATGTCCTAAAGCCCACTTGACTTCACCTTCCAGGATGTGTGGCTCTTGGTGAGTGATCACACCATCATGATTATCTGGGCCGTGAAGATCTTTTTTGTATATTCTTCTGTGTATTCTTACCACCTCTTCTTAATATCTTCTGCTGCTCTTAGGTCCATACCACTTCTGTCTTTTATCGAGCCCATCGTCGCATGAAATGTTCCCTTGGTTTCTCTAATTTTCTTGAAGAGATAACAATTTAACTACCTATATAACATATTTAAAAGTTTTACCTAATAAAAAAACAATTAGTCATCAAATAGAACAAAAAGTATGACTGAGAGGCCAGAGTTTATGTCCTACTCTGAACTGAATCCTACTAAGAATTGAATATGTTAAGAAAATTTATATTCTCTTGAATATGCAGAAATCATCTATCGTAAATTGAGGCAAAAAATATGCCATGCTTATTTTATCATTTCTGTCTCTTGTGTTTTTCATTGATTTCCCTCTGGCATCAATTTCCTTAAGGTTAAAGACTTTTTTTTTTTTAATTCTTCTAGTGCAGGTTGGCTAGTACAAAATTTTCCCAATTTTTTAATTTGTTTTATTTTGGCATGTATACAGAATTTTGTATCAAAAGTTTTTTTTTTGTTTTTGTTTTAGTCATTTTTTTTCATCAGTATGTTAATGATGTCATTATTTGGTCTTTTGGTCTGAATTTTCTTAAGTATAAGAATAATTTGTATACTTTCTCCCTTGTATGCACTGTGTCTTCTTATTTTCTTTGTGTTTGTTAAAAATTGATCACTTGTTTTTCACAATTTGATTATGATGTGACTTGGAGTCATTTTGTTAAGAGACCACTGAATTTTATTTTGATTAGTTGTTAAGCTTAAACATTGTTTCTTTAATATCCACACACTTAGGGAATTTGAGAGTATTACTTCATTACTACTTTCTAATTTCTAATTTCTAATTCATTACTACTGTAACTACTTCTTTACAGTATCAAATTAAATCCATGGAGTAGAATTTTTATTACAGAAATTGTAACTTAAAATTTTCTTGGTTCAGATTTATTTCCTTGCCTATGCTAAGCTTTCTTATCTGTTACTCATTATGATCAGTATTTGCTTTAAGTTTTTGAACAAAATTATTACAGTGACTTCAAAGCACTTGGCTACTAACTGTATCACCAATTATTTTGAGGTCTGTTTCTACTACCAATATTTTTTTCTAGATAATGAATACATTTTTTGATTCTTTGCATGTCTATTATTGTGTATTGCATATATTTAAAAGTACATCATAAACATTTTGAATTTGGTTATTCTCCTCCAAATAGTTTTTATTTTATTCAATTAGTCCAGAAGAAGAAGAAATGGCAATTCACTCCAGTTTTCTTGTCTGGGAAATCCCATGGACAGGGGAACCTGGAGATCTAAAATCCATGGGGTCACAAAAGAATCACTTAGCAACTAAACTAGAATAACAACGATCTTATTATGATTGATAACCTTACTTTGTAAAGGTTTATTTTGTGCTTTGTTAGATTATGATATGTAGGAAATCTGAGATGATTGGATCCCTGGGTAGGCAAGTACCTTGAGAGAAGGAATTTAGTATTCTTGCCTGGAAAATTTCATGGACAGAGGAGACTTGTGGTCTATAGTCCATGAGGTTTCAAAGAATTGAACACAATGAAGCGCACACCCACACAAACACACACATATATTTCTTAAGGATAATTACTCATTGTGCTTTTGCCTTACAAATCTCTGAAGAGTGCTTATCATCTCTTTATGGTTTACACAACAATAATGTCCAGACTTACTCAGTAGGAATGTTTCCAAGATAGTGACAATTTATACATCTCTATTTGTAGAGACTATTGTGACACTATGAAAAAATTTACAGCTCTCTAGAATATAAAAGGTTACTTTGATAATAGTTCAGCTCAGTTCAGTCGCTCAGTCATGTCTGGCTCTTTGCACTGCCATGAACCGCAGCACGCTAGGCCTCCCTGTTCATCACCAACTCCAAGGGTCCACTCAAACCCATGTCCATTGAGTCAGTGAGGCCATCCAACCATCTCATCTTCTGTCATCCCCTCCTCCTCCTGTCTTCAATCTTTCCCAGAATCAGGGTCTTTTCAAATGAGTCAGCTCTTCACATCAAGAGGCCAAAGCATTGGAGTTTCAGCTTCAGCATCACACCTTCCAGTGAACACCCAGGACTGATTTCCTTTAGGATGGATTGGTTGAATCTCCTTGAACTCCCAAGAGTCTTCACCAACACCACAGCTGAAAAGCATCAACTCTTCGGCACTCAGCTTTCTTTATAATCCAACTCTCACATTCATATATGACTACTGGAAAAACCATAGCCTTGACTAGAAGGATCTTTGTTGGCAAAATAATGTCTCTGCTTTTTAATATGCTGTCTAGGTTGGTCATAACTTTCCTTCCAAGAAGTAAGCGTCTTTTAATTTCATGGCTGCAATCACCATCTGCAGTGATTGTGGAGCCCCCAAAAATAAAGTCAGCCACTGTTTCCACTGTTTCCCCATCTAATTGCTATGAAGTGATGGGACCATCAGATTCATGACCTTAATTTTCTAAATGTTGAGCTTTAACCCAGCTTTTTCACCCTCCTCTTTCACTTTCATCAAGAGACCCTTTAGTTCTTCTATGCTTTCTGCCGTAAGGGTGGTGTCATCTGCATATCTGAGGTTATTGATATTTCTCCCTGCAATCTTGATTCCAGTTTGTGCTTTATCCAGCCCAGCGTTTCTCATGATGTACTCTGCATACAAGTTAAATAAGCAGGGAGACAATATACAGCCTTGATGTACTTCTTTCCCTATTTGGAACCAGTCTGTTGTTCCATGTCCAGTTCTAACTGTTGCTTCCTGACCTGCAAACAGGTATCTCAAGAGGCGGGTCAGGTGGTCTGGTATTCCCTTCTCTTTCAGAATTTTCCACAGTTTATTGTGATCCACACAGTCAAAGACTTTGACATAGTCAATAAAGCAGAAATGGATGTTTTTCTAAAACTTTCTTGCTTTTTTGATGATCGAGTGGCAGCTGTGAGACACATGAGGAGCAAGCACGGCAGCTGTGCAGTGCAGGAGCAGCATACAGTGGAGAGGAAATACCCCACGTCTAAGGTAAGAGAAAGCCAAGTAACATAATAAGAGCTGAGAGAGGGCGTGGTGGCTAAGTGGGGGGTGGTCGCTGCAGCCCAGGAGCGGCTAGCAGTGGTTGGTCGGCGCAGGAGCGGTGAGCAGCAGAGAGGCAAGTGATGGCTGTGATGCAGGAGGGTCTAGCAGCAGTTGGGTGGCACAGGAGTGGCAAGCGGCAGAGGGGAGATACCCCATGTTCAAGGTAAGAGAAACCCAAGTAAGATGGTACGCGCTGAGAGAGGGCATCAGAAGGCAGACAGACTGAAACCATAATCAAAGAAAACTAGCCAATCTGATCATTGGACCACAACCTTGTCTAACTCAATGAAACGAGGCCATGCTGTGTGGGGCCACCCAAGACGCATGGGTCATGGTGAAGAGGTCTGACAGGATGCTGTTCACTGGAGAAGGGAATGGCAAACCACTTCAGTATTCTTGCCTTGAGAACTCCATGAATAGTATGAACAGTATGACAAACTTAGAAGGCGTATTAAAAAGCAGAGAGATTACTTTGCCAACAGAGGTTCCTATAGTCAACTCTATGCTTTTTCCAGTAGTCATGTATGGATCTGAGAGTTGGGCCATAAAGAAGACTGAGTGTTGAAAAACTGATGTGTTTGACCTGTGGTGTTGGAGAAGGCTCTAGAGTTCCTTGAACTGCAAGGAGATCAAGCCAGTCAATCCTAAAGGGAATCAACCATGAATATTCATTGGAAGGACTAATGCTAAAGCTGAAGCTCCAAAAGTTTGGCCACCTGATGCTAAGGGCCGACTTATTAGGAAAGATCTTGTGCTGGGAAATATTTAAGGCAAGAGGTGAAGGGGATGACAGAAGATGAGATGGTTGGATGGCATCACTAATTCAATGAACATGAGCTTAAGCAAGCTCTGGGAGATGGTGAAGAACAGCAAAGTTTGGGGTGTATCGGTTCATGGGGTCACAAAGAATCAAACATGACTTATCAACTGAACAACAACAACAAGCTGAAAGGGCCACTTTTAGGTGCTCTCAGGTAACTTCTTGCCTATCAACCCAAGGGATTTAGGAAAGATGCTTCTAAATGTTTTTTTTTTATGGACATGGAGTGTTATAACTTTTCTCAAAGTCAGGGGAAATATATGTACAATTAAAATACATATATCTAGCATAGTTGTCCTGATTAAAATCACTGGTAAATAGATTTTCCTATTGCCAATTAACTTTTTAAAGACAATGTAGAGTATAGAAACCAGATGGAATTTGAGCATATGTGACCCTAGAGAAAAGGGTGATGTCTAGGTTTAACTGATTTTTCCATAATGTACCTCTCTAGTCTTCTTAACCCAAAAAACATACTATATTACTAAGCAGAACTTAATAGTCCTACTGGGTAGAAATCATGGGTCACTGTTTTTTATTACTATAGTAGCTGGAAATTGAAGAAGACAAAAAAATAGGAGAAGAAGAAGAAGAAGGAAAAATCCTGAAATCTGAATACATACTCTTTCTAATCTTTCACTGACTCATAATTTGGGCATACTTGGAGCAGACGAGAAGATCCTAGAGAAAAGCAATCTCTGAAAGATTGAAAGACTTAAGTTGAGATTTCAGCAGTTTGTAGAGAGAGTAAGGATCTGTGAATTTAGAAAAATTGGGTAATCAAGTTGAAATTTTCATGGAAAAACAGAGGTTTTGTTATTTTTCAGTCACTAAGTCATATCTGACTCCTTGCGACCCCATGAACAGCAGCATGCCAGATCTACCTGTCATTCACTATCTCCCGGAGTTTTCTCAAACTCATGTCCATTGAGTCAGTGATGCCATCCAAACATTTCACCCTCTCTTGTCCCCTTCTCCTCTTGACCTCAATCTTTCCTAGCATCAAAATCTTTTCCAATGAGTTAGCTCTTCGCATCTGGTAGAAAAAGATTGGAGCATCACCATTAGTCCTTCCAATGAATATTCAGGGTTGATTTCCTTTAGGATTTACTGGTTTGATCTTTTTGTTGTCCATTGGTTCTTCAGTGCTCAGCCTTCTTTATGGCTGAGAAGTTACATCTTAGGAAAAAAGCACTTTGGATTGAAGTGTAGCTCCTCTCTGCACTGAGAGTGGACCCAAGACAAATTTCACTAAATCTCCACTCAGCCCAGAGAAAAATCATTTTCTGCTAGTAATTTACTTGATGTTTTATTTGAATCCAACATTTCACCAAAGAAGATAAAAATGTAGATCTACGCAACACAATGACCATGGCCAGTATAAATATAAATTAAGAGACATGTAATAAAACAGAAAAATGTGATCCATAATCGAGGGGAAAAATGTAAATACACTCCTGTTTTCTTAATGTTAAAATGAGCAGTCAGTGATTTTTTTGAAAAGCCAGAATAAGAACATTAGATTTAAACAGCTGAACTGAACTCTATGGCAACAATAACATAAATTATAGGAGCAGATAAAGGGAATTAGGTCACCAAAAGTTTCTTATGTTATGCCTGAAATACAAATAGTTTCTAAAACAAAACTCCCCTAATAGGCAAAGAAGAAATACAAGAAGTAACTAGAGATAAGTTAAAACAACAATAACAAAAATGATTACTAGCAATTAGAAACCAATCCTAAAACTGGAATCATGTATGCGTAACTTTGAACTCAAGGAATCATGTGGAAAACAGTAACTGGAAACCTTAATGAGGTCAACAGAGGTCTGTGCTTCTGCATATCTCAGGGGAGACACTGGAATTTTAATACTAAGATTTTAAAGAAGCTCCACAAATGCTTTACTGCTTCAATACATCCTGCCCTAACAAAGAAATAAATAACCCTCTACAAATTCACTGTTACTGGTTAGTCTTTAAACTGTATGATAGAATAAAAAACAATTCCTTAAAGTTATACTTACAACTGTAAACATTTATATTAGAAGATAAGCAAATTAGCTATCTAAGCATTTTAAAAATGATTAAGCATATTGTGTTACATTCATGCAATTTATTTTTTTAAATAGTTTATGTTGGGTTTATTGTCTGATATTGTTCAATCCCTAAGTCCTGTGCAACTCTTGTGTAACCCCATGGACTATAGCCTGCCAGGCTCCTCTGTCCATGGGATTTCTCAGGCAAGAATACTGGAGTGGGTTGCCATTTCCTTCTCCAGTGAATCTTCCCAAGCCTGAGGTCAAAACTCCATCTCCTGCTTGGCAGGTGCATTCTTTACCACTGAGTCACCAACGAAATAAGAGTATATATATGTACATAATGATTTACAGGATTATATGTAGCATACATAGAATTTAGTGAATATGAACATCATACATTAAGTAAATATAAGTGATAAATTAAGTATGCAAATAATTAATAGAAATTATATTGGGAGACAATTGCAGAGATGAAAATTCTGCCTAGTGATGTGTCATTTTGTAGTTTTTTGTGTTTCCAAATATTCCACAATTTTGATGTGTCAATTTAAAGTGCAATTGAATTAAAAATAAGCTTTCAAATATTTTTGTTTTTTATTCTTTTCAATAATATATTTATTTCTTATATCACAATATTTCTGTATGATATTCTTGTTGCTCCATATAATTTTCCCATGAAATGTGTCTAGTTGAGTACATTATTTTGAATAACTCTGTGTGCAATATACATAGCTTAAAATTTATTCTTAAAATCTTTGACATTTTGACTACTGCATATCTGGCTTGATATCATGTGTAAATATTAAAATCATATAGGAAAATTGTAAATGTCTCATAATCAGTATCTAAGGAAATATACAAAGACAAATGATCTAATATACCATATAGAAAAAGCATTCAAAGAAAGTGTGACAATATAATGTAAAGCACAGCATTTTTGAGTTTAGAAGTAAACAGTTGTTTCTGAGTATTTTCTATTTGCAAAATGTTAATTTTGGACAACGGGAGATGGTTCATACATTTAACACATTACAAGTGACCATTTTAATGTAATTGCTTACTTTAAAATGTGCTACATTTTTTGAAAAGCATCCTATTTTGGAAGTGTTCAAAGTTTTGTGCAATTTCTTTTTTTAATTCATAATGCATTACCTTACAACCTGAGATTTAACAGACTTCAGTTTCATAGGCAACATGATTCTATTATGCAGATTTTTTATATTATGTTTAAATAAACCTTTGAAAGAATAAATAGCTGCATTTTACAGTGACAATTTTATTAAATTATTCTTTTAGATTTCACTATGCACTTACTAAAACTAGTACTGACATTTTTTTTAATTGATTTATTTTTCTCTTCAGTTATCCTGGCTACAGGCAAAAATCGCATTGTAATGTTTTTGATTCATCTCCTGGAATGTTGTTTTCCTGCTAAAGGGGAGAATAAGTCAAGAAACATAGATTTAAAATATCCACATAAATATAGGATGTTCCACATAGTTCTGTTCATGTTTTTACCTTTTAATATAAATTATACTTTTGATGTGAAAAGAAAAGGGTTCATATGATCAGTATAAAATGAATTCCTGGTAGATCAGTTGGTAATGAATCCACTTGCAATTCAGGAGACCCCAGTTCAATTCCTGGGTCTGGAAGATCTGCTGGAGAAGGGAAAGGCTACCCACTCCAGTATTCTTGGGCTTTACTTGTGGCTCAGCTGGTAAAGAATCTGCCCACAATGCAGGAGACCTAGGTTCTATTCCTGGGTTGGGAAGATCCCCTGGAGAAGAGAAAGGCTACCCACTCCAGTATTCTGGCCTGGAGAATTCCATGGGCTGTATAGTCCAAGAGGCCACAAAGAGTCAGACACAATTGAATGACTTTCACCTTCACTTTCATAAAATGGATTAAACCTAGCATCTAAAGAATTTTAACAGAATGCTCATTTTCAACTATGTGAGCTAAATATATTGCATATTCTTTCTGTATCCACATCAAATTTATAAGCTATAACCTAAAAATCTTATCAAAAATTAAAATTGCAATAATGCATTTAGATCTAAAATATAAGACAGATACTCTGTATAGTTTGAGAGAGGCTAAGGATTGCCTATAAATCTGAGAAAGCAGCAACAATTGCAGAGACTTGCAAAATAGATTAAATATTAATGTTCTGGACCTACAGTTGGTGAAAGTTAGGAAATAGAGAAGGAATATCAACAAAAGCAAATATGTCTGTTTGGGGCACAGCCATAAAAGCAGAGGTGCTTCAATGTTTTGTCTTTCTCAGATAAGCAAAGCAAATATCATTCTCCCCATGGACATAGAGAGCTTGAGAGTTCACCACGAAGATTGATATCATAGTGTGGCTGCCACCGTCTACTAGGAATGTGGAAGATTTGCCCAATATGACTTAAAAAAATGATAATTATTGATATCAATAATATTTGGATTGAATAGTAACATGAAAATAACTGAACAGTAAATTAATAAATGGAAATTGAACTAGAAAAATTTCCAGAATGCAGCATGAAATTAAAGTTCAAACATTTTAGATCTGTAAGTTCCAAAATCCATCCAAGACATGGTAGAGAAAAAAAAGAACAAAACATAAAGACTTAATGGTGATAAAAGAAAGAAGAATTACTTGATGGTAGAGTAGTCCAGTATTTCCCATAGCAAATACTTTAAAACATTCTTAAGAATAAAAATACTAAGAATTGCCAGCACAGATAATTTTTTTTGAAAGCCTATCTAAACACACAATAGTAAATATCTCAACATTTTGCTTAGAGTCAATTTGAAAGACCATACAAAAATATCATTTTTCTCAGAAAGAAAAATCTAATCGATATCAGCCTTTGAGAAAGGGCTTTAATAACAAATTTTTGACTGTGATATCTGTACAATTTGACTCAGAAATCTTCAAATATACAAGGACTCAGGAATTTTATCAGTTGTGTAGCCTATTTGAATGAATAACTAAAAGCTGTACTGAAGCAAAACAGAGCTCTTAAAGGATATGACAAAATGGGGAAAATAATAGAAAATAAAGCCACATACTTTTGTGTATTAAAATTATGAAAAAAATAAACTGAAAGCAAATAAAATTTTAGAAACAACTAACCACAATTAAATAATACATGTTCAAGAAAAAATAGAGATCTATAACATTTTACATATTAAATCAACAGAATGAATAACTCTGCTTTTATCAGATGCAACAAATTTGATCTATCCTTCCATTGTATTTGCTTAGATACATTTTATCTGAACACGCTATACTGTCACTTTAGATTGGTATTAAAGTCTAATTTTGATTTTCCATTTTTATAAAAGAAAACAATAAAATTACTTATTTAATAGTAATTAAGAAGGGAATGTATTAAAACATCTACTTCTTCATTGACTATGATAAAGCTTTAGACTGTAGATCACAACAAACTATAGAAAATTCTTGTTGTTGCTCAGTCTCCCAGTCATGTTCTTGTGACCCATGGACTGCAGCATGACAGACCTCCCTGTCACTCACCATCTCCTGAAGTTTGCCCAAGTTCACTCCCATTGCATCAGTGATGCCATCCAGTCATCTCACCCTCTGACACCCTCTTCCCCTTCTTCCTTCAATCTTTCCCAGCATCAAAGACTTTTCCAATGCATCAACTGTTCATATCAGGTGACCAAAATCTTGGAGCTTCAGTTTCAGAATCAGTCCTTCTGAGATAGACACTTACTACATGGTCAGTGTAGAGTTAAGGACTTGGGTTCTTCTCCTAAAAAAAATTTTCAGTCTCCACTGATTTTCTTATGTAAGTGTCACACTCCAGTACTACTGTAATCTATAACCGTACTTGCTGTTTCAGTTCCTTGGCATTCAGAGGGATGCATCCCTTGCCTGGAGGCGATAAACAATTGAACCCATAACAGGACAGTTTGTAACAACTAATATCCAACACATCAAGGAGAAAAAGATCAGGTGGGTCATTTACTTTAAAAATATACATTTGATTCTTGAACAATGGCCTGAGGTCATGAGAAAAGATCAGAGAACAGAGACTCAAAGTCTCTGTAGGAAAATCCAAGGACTGGAAAATCAAAGAAAGCCATAAAACTGACAAGTTGGACATGTAAATTTTTAAACTGACTGGTCAGGGATTACATACGCTAGGACCTCTGAGCCAACTCACAATGAACAGGTCAATACTGGTAAAATATATAAACTGTTGTTATTCCCATTGTTTGGGTGACACGTTTCCCCCCTTAGTGTCAATGCTGAAAGCCTTATATTTCTACTCCCTTATATAAAACTCTGCCAGTGTGAGTGTCTGCCTGTTCATAGAGTTCATTCTATGGAACTCATATTCTTGTTTCACTTTCAATGAGTTTTCAGATTTGGTTTCCCTTAAGATTGACTGGTTTGATCTTGTTGCCCAAGGGACTACCAGAAGTCCTCTCTAGCACCGCAATCAGAAAGCATTAATTATTTGGTTGTCTGCCTTATTTACAGCCCAGCTTTCACAACCAAACATGACCACTGGGAAGACCGTAGCCTTGACCGTACAGAGCTTTGTCAGCAGAGGGATGTCTCTGTCTTTTGACACCCTCTCTAGATTTGTCATAGCTTCTCTGCCAAGAAGCATGTGTCTTCTTATTTCATGGCTGCAATCACCATCTGCAGTGATTTTGGAGCCCCAAAAGAGGAAATTTGTCACCACTTTCACCTTTTTCTCTTATATTTGCCATGAAGTAATGGGGCCAGACGCCATGATCTTAGTTTTGTTTGTTTTGTTTTTAATATTAACTTATAGGCTGGCTCTTTCACTCTCCTCTTTCACCTCATCAAGAGGTTCTTTAGCTCCTCTTCACTTTCTGCCATTAGAGTGGTATCTTCACATATCTGAGATTTCTGATGTTTCTCCCACCTATCTTGATTCCAGCTTGCAACTCATCCAGCCCCACATTTCTCATGATGTGCACAGTTTATATGTTAAATAAACAGGGCGACAACAGACAGCCCTGTCGTACTACTTTCATAATCCTAAACCAATGTTGTTCCATACAGTGTTCTAACCACTGCTCCTTGATCCACACACAGGTTTCTCAGGAGACAAGTAAAATGATCTGGTACTCATATTTTTAAGAGCTTCCTACAGTTTGTTATGATCCACAGAGTCAAAGGCTTTAGCATAATCGATGACACATAGGTAGTTTTTTTTCTGGAATTCCTTTGCTTTCTCTATGATCCAGTGAATGTTGGCAATTTGATTTCTGGTTATTCTGCCTTTTCTAAACCCAGCTTGGATGTCTGGAAGTTCTTAGTTCTCTTAAATCTTAAAGAGATGGGAATATCTGACCACCTTACCTATCTCAGGTCAGGAGGAGTGGTCATGAGGAGATACCCCTTGTCCAAGGTAAGGAGCAGTAGCTGCTCTTTGCTGGAAGAGCCGAGAAGATATACCCCATGTCCAAAGTAAGAGAAACCCAAGTAAGACGGTAGGTGTTGCAAGAGGGCATCAGAGGACAGACACACTGAAACCACAATCACAGAAAACTAGGCAATCTGATCACATGGACCCCAGCCTTGTCTAACTCAATGAAACTAAGCCATGCCATGTGGGGCCACCCAAGACGGTCAGGTCATGGTAGAGAGGTCTGACAGAATGTGGTCCATGGGAGAAGGGAATGGAAAACCACTTCAGTATTCTTGCCTTGAGAACCCCATGAACAGTATGAAAAGGCAAAAAGATAGGATACTAAAGATGAACTCCCCAGGTCGGTAGGTGCCCAATATGCTACTGGAGATCAGTGGAAAAACAACTCCAGATAGAATGAAGGGATGGAGCCAAAGCAAAAATGATGCCCAGTTGTGGATGTGACTGGTGATAGAACCAAGGTCCGATGCTGTAAAGAGCAATATTGCATAGGAACCTGGAATCTTAGGTCCATGAATCAAGGCAAATTGGAGGTGGTCACACAGGAGATGGCAAGAATGAACATCGACATGCTAGGAATCAGCAAACTAAGATGGACTGGAGTGGGTGAAATTAACTCAGATGACCATTATATATACTATTGTGGGCAGGAATCCTTTAGAAGAAATGAAGTAGCCATCATGGTCAACAAAAGAGTCTGAAATTTGCAGTACTTGGATGCAATCTCCAAAACAACAGAATGATTTCTGTTCGTTTCCAGGGCAAACCATTCAATATTACGGTAATCCAAGCCTATGCCCCAACCAGTAATGCTGAAGAAGCTGAAGTTGAACGGTTCTATGAAGACCTACAAGACCTTCTAGAACTAACACCCAAAAAAGATGCTCTTTTTCTTATAGGGGACTGGAATGCAAAAGTAGGAAGTCAGGAAATACCCGAAATAACAGGCAAATTTGGCCTTGGAGGACAGAATGAAGCAGGGCAAAGGCTAATAGAGTTTTGCCAAGAGAACGCACTGGTCATAGCAAACACCCTCTTCCAACAACACAAGAGAAGACTTTACACATGGACATCACAGGATGGTCCACACCGAAATCAGACTAATTATGTTCTTTACAGCCAAAGATGGAGAAGCTCCATTCAGTCAGCAAAAACAAGACCGGGGCTGACTGTGGCTCTGATCATGAACTCCTTATTGCCAAATTCAGACCTAAGTTGAAGAAAGTAAGGGAAACCACTAGACCATTTAGGTATGACCTAAATGAAATTGCTTCTGACTATACAGTGGGAGTGAGAAATAGATGTAAGGGACTAGATCTGATAGACAGAGTGCTTGATGAACTATGGATGGAGTTAGTGACATTACAGAAGACAGGGATTAAGACCATCCTCATGGAAAAGAAATTCAAAAAACAAAATGGATGTTTGAGGAGGCCTTTCAAATAGCTGTGAAAAGCAAAGGAGAAGAGGAAAGATATTCCCATCTGAATACACAGTTCCAAAGAATAGCAAGGAGAGATAAGAAAGCCTTCCTCAGCAATCAGTAAAGAAATAGAGGAAAACAACAGAATGGAAAAGACTAGAGATCTCTTCACGAAAATTAGAGATACCAAGGGAACATTTCATGCAAAGATGGGTTCGATAAAGGACAGAAATGGTATGGACCTAACAGAAGCAGAAGATATTAAGAAGAAGTGGGAGAATACACAGAAGAACTGCCCAAAAAAGATTTTCACGATCCAGATAATCACAAGGTGTAATCACTCACCTAGAGCCAGACATCCTGGAATGTGAAGTCAAATGGGCCTTAGAAAAAGCATCACTGTGAGCAAAGCTAGTGGAGGTGATGGAATTCCAGTTGATCTATTTCAAATCCTGAAAGATAATGCTATGAAAGTGCTGCACTCAATATGCCAGCAAATTTGGAAAACTCAGCAGTGGCCACAGAACTGGAAAAGGTCAGTGTTCATTCCAATTTCAGAGAAAGGCAATGCCAAAGAATGCTTGAACTGTTGCACAACTGCACTCATCTCACATGCTAGTAAAGTAATGCTCAAAATTCTCCAAGCAAGGCTTCAGCAATATGTGAACTATAAACTTCCACATGTTCAAGCTGGTTTAGAAAAAGGAGAGAAACCAGAGATCAAATTTCCAACATCCGGTGGATAATCAAAAAAGCAAGAGAGTTCCAGAAAAACATTTATTTCTGCTTTATTGACTATGCCAAAGCCTTTGACTGTGTGGATCACAGTAAACTGTGGAAAATTCTGAAAGAGATGAGCATACCAGACCACCTGACCTGCCTCTTGAGAAATCTGTATGCTGGTCAGGAAGCAACAGTTAGAACTGGACATGGAAAAACAGACTGGTTCCAAATAGGAAAGGAAGTACGTCAAGGCTGTATATTGTCACCCTGCTTATTTAACTTGTATGCAGAGTAGATCATGAGAAACGCTGGGCTGGAAGAAGCACAAGCTGGAATCAAAATTTCTGGGAGAAATATCAATAACCTCAGATATGCAGATGGCACCACCCTTATGGCAGAAAGTGAAGGACTAAAGAGTCTCTTGAAATTGAAAGAGGAGAGTGGAAAAGTTGGCTTAAAGCTCAACATTCAAAAAACTAAGATCATGGCATCTGGTTCCTTCACTTCATGGGAAATAGATGGAGAAACAGTGGAAACAGTGTCAGACTTTATTTTGGGGGACTCCAAAATCACTGCAGATGGTGATTGCAGCCATTAAATTAAAAGATGGTTACTCCTTGAAAGAAAAGTTATGACTCGTCTAGATAGCATATAAAAAAGCAGAGAGATTACTTTGTCAACAAAGGTCCGTCTAGTCAAGGTTATCGTTTTTCCATTAGTCATGTATGGATATGAGAATTGGTCTGTGAAGAAAGCTGAGCTCCGAAGGATTGATGCTTTTAACTGTGATGTTGGAGAAGACTCTTGAGAGTCCCTTGAACTGCAGGGAGATCCAACCAGTCCATCCTAAAGGAGATCCATCCTGGGTGTTCATTGGAAGGACTGATGTTGAAGCTGAAACTCCGATACTTTGGCCACCTCATGCAAAGAGTCGACTCATTGGATTAGACCCTGATGCAGGGAAGGATTAGGGGCAGGAGGAGAAGGGGATAACAGAGGATGAGATAGTTGATGGCATCACCAACTCGATGGTCATGAGTTTGGGTAGACTCCGGGAGTTGGTGATGGAAAGGGAGGCCTGGAGTGCTGCGATTCATGGGGCCACAAAGAGTCGGACATGACTGAGCGACTGAGCTGACTGAAAAGTAGGGTTAGTAGGAAAAAATGATCAGTGACCTGGAGATCTTAATAGATGTCAAAAATTGTTGAGAGGAGAACTTTGATTGAGTGTATTGGAAAAACATGAAATAATGGACATTATTGGGATGCTTAAATTTAAATATTGAATTTTCAGAATATTTTGATATCAATAGTATAGTTTCTCAGATAGACTGTCACATCTGCTGGGCCACACAGTGTGGCCATATGGTGTTGAATCTGGGGTACTCACAGCAAGTTTTTATGCATGGACTACAAAATACTATCAGTATATGTGTACCATAGTGCGAAAACCTTTGGGAAACAATGGGCTAGGGTGTGACACTGGGAGTAGGTGCCTGAGCTTAGGCAGAAAACAAGTTCATCAGAGAACTTGTTCATCATCCAGAACAATGGCAGGAACATTGGTAGAGAGAAAAATTGTAAAACATTATTAAAATCTTATATTAATGAGGGGATTAAGTGGAAGCTTGTAAATACTACAGTGATGATGCATTTGCTTAGAATAAACTTTTAAATAATACTAGAAAGATAATCTACATGCCTCCAAGTCAAAATTAAAGACATATAAGTGGTTATTTCTAAGTCTTTGAGTATGATATATAGGGAGTTGAGAAAAAAACTTCTGTAGTTTAGAAGGCTTGTAGGATATAGCACCTTAAGTGAAATACCAGGTCTTCTATGTTTATGTTCAAAAGTAGAACTCCAAAGCCTAACTTGTGAATATCTGGTCAGCTTTTAGCAACACAAAGGCCTGCTTCCTTGTCTAAGCCAGTTCTTGGATCTAATATTTGTCTTTTCTCTTTCTCAAATAGTTGATATCAATGCTCAGAAATTATAAAAAAATGTGTTCAGTTTTTCCCTTAGACCATCACTAGTCCCTGGGTCATGAAGTTCCCCTGGAGAAGGAAATGATAACCCACTTCAGTATTTTTGCCTGGGAAATTCCATGGACAGAGAAGTCTGGCGAGCTACAGTCTGTGAAGAGTCAGACATGACTTAGTGACTAAACACCAGCAACAATAGCACAACGTACAGCAGAATAGTTTAGTGAGATCAGAGTGTAGGGTGATACAATATTCACCTGTGGAAGATTTAGTGCAGCATAGGGATTAGAGACTGAGAAAAAAAATGAGTTTTGGGGTGCTTAACCTAAATATGCTTTCAAGGCTTCATAGCATTGGTACTGATACTCTCTTGGGGTAGACGACACATTTAGAGACTCCTTGGAATTGATGTCTTGGGTAGGGTGCTCTGCTGTGCACAAGCATGTGTAGGGGAATTCTGTGGTCTTCTCAAGAGCTTGTATGGACTCTATGGCTTCCTTGAACCCTATGAATAGTTAAATGTATAATCAGAGAAGAGTAGATATTCTAAAAGTGTCCTGCGTTTTTAGAATCCTGATTGCCGCAGAATTTGGGTTTGAGCTGTGCTACAATCTGTTTCCAGAAGATGGAGCTCTAAGACCTCACTCTTCAAATTATGTAAGGTTGGTATAGCAGGTTATTGCAGATGCATAGATTACCAGAGCATGTCAACTGGGCTGTAAAAGACCTGTGATAGTGTTTTTAGTTTCATCATACTGTTAATACCATAAAACACTCTAAAACTTCGAACTTCATGTGGGCTTTTTAATTTGGTACAACAGGAAACAGTCTTATGTTCATGTGTTAATTGAAATATTATTTTTATATAATTATTATAAAGTTTAGAAGGAATGAAATAAAATGCAGTAAATAAATTTGCAAGGTAAATTTTACTCTAAAAATAGTAGTGTTAAATAAGGAATAAAAAGGAAGAAAAAAGGAAGAAAACCTTCACAGCACAATTTAAGAAAAAGTTAAAATCCTTAATAATATAAAAGTATCTGTTAAAGCCATAGTTTTTCCAGTAGTCATGTACAAGTGTGAGAGTTGACCTAAAGAAGGCTGAGAACTGAAGAGCTGATGCTTTCAAACTGTGGTGCTGGAGAAGTCTCTTGAGAGTCCTTTGGACAACAAGGAGATCAAACCAATCCATCCTAAAGGAGATCCATCCTGGGTGTTCATTGGAAGGACTGGTGCTATAGCTGAAGCTCCAATACTTTGCCCGCCTGATGCAAGGAGCTGACTCATTAGGAAAGATTCTGATGCTGGTAAAGATTGAGGGCAGGAGAAGGGGATGACAGAGGATGAGATGGTTGGATAGTTGGATGGCATCATCAATTCAATGGAAATAAGTTTGAGCAAACTCCAGGAATTAGTGAAGGACAGGGAAGCCTGGTGTGATGCAGTGCCTGGGGTCACAAAGAGCCAGACATGATTGAGTAACTGAATGTCAACAATCTGTAAAATTAGCATTCAACTCTAATGGTTTTTCTATTTTATATGGAGGCACCATATAAATAATATAGAAACACAAAAGATATTGATAGCCTAAATTCTGTTGATCTTGATCTTTTAACATGATATTTGTACATCCAGGATTAATATTGAATTTTGTTCTAAATATATGTGATTCATGACAGTCATTAAGTTCATTTTAACTTTATACCCCAAAGCAATCGATACAGTATGGTGGCTCTGTATATTTATTTTGTCCATTTAACAGTTTAGTCTTCCCTGTCATGAAAGCATAACATTTAGCTTTCTTTGTATGACAACATATTGTAATATTGGACACATATACTCCAACTGACCTCCTTTTATTTTTCAATGTATCTCCAGTCTCCTACTTTCCCACTCTCTACTGACCGTGAATGAGTATGAGTTCTTCGTTCTATTCTAAAGCATGCTAACATACTAGTAACTTTTCAGATCGCTGTCCACGTCTCCAATTCTTACTCTATTAGTCAGAATTCAGTTTCAGATAACAGAAAGCATTTTCCCTAGTTTAGGTGAAACAAAATTTAGTACCTTTTTTTTTTTTCACTTCCAAATTTATTGAAACTTTTGCATAAGAAGATGTCAGTTGAGGTGGAAAGGTCTGGGAATCATTCTGAGCAATAATGAGTTGACCCTGAAAGAGATCTGCCACTTCTGCCTCATATTCTCACTCTAGAATTAAATTCTCAAAACCATAATGTAGAGAACAAGTAGTCACCGCTATGATTTTGCCTCAATTTTAGCTTGGCAACATCTGCACTTCATAAAATCACACTAGAAAGAGACTGGGATACATGCTGAGTGAGTGAGTCAGTCTACTGTATCTGGTAGAGTGAACTTTCAAAATTCAAATTATCTACTCTTAGTCCTAAACTTTCTAAACTATAAAATTAGGTGGCTGGACTAGAAAATACCACATATTAATTTCACTTGAAACATTCTATGAATATAAGTGGTAGAAAAAAGCATAGTAAGAAATGATCATAGATAAGAATGGGATGCTTCAAGCACAATATGTACCAAAGGAAGTATTAAAAACTAGAAATATTGAAATGTTTGTAATTACAGACTACAATTTTAATTTAGAATCTATAAAATATGAATATGCTTAAAAAAACATGACTTTAAACAAAAGAAGCCAGTAACACTTTTGATAGAAAATGTGAACATCTTTGTTTATTTTGTAGTTACAATTGCTACTCTAAACAAGTCCTGCCAAGAATCTCCTAAGAGTAATCAATTTAAATAAACAAACACATATAAAATACACACACTCTTCTTCTAAAAAACAAGATGCAAACTGGGGTAAAATGAGGTGATGCTGCCCAACTAACTGAGTCTAATATCTGCTGTGTAACTTATAAGCAACTTAACCCAGTGCTCATAAATATAATTTATGCCTTCTGGCTCTAAATCTAACTAACAAAAAATATGAGGAAAATTCACATTGTCTTATCTAAAACAAGTGATCATGATTACAATTTGTTTACAAAGGGTAATTCTATTTCCCTGCCCTGCAATTAGTAGACAAACACAGATAGTATTGGAAAAGTATTACTAATTAATTGTTAACAACCTGCTGGGAAAATAACCAAGACAGACACTAAATTGGACAACTAGTTATCATGTGTGTTGGAGCAGAAATTATTTAAGGATTTTAATCAGAATCCCTTGTAAAAAGTATTTATTTAGCTTGATTACCTAAATAAGGGGCTTCCCTGGTGGCTCAGATGATAAAGCATCTGCCTGCAATGCGGGTAGACCCAAGTTCAATCCCTGGGTCAGGAAGATCCCCTGGAGAAGGATATGGCAACCCACTCCAGTACTCTTGCCTGGAAAGTTCCGTGGACAGAGGAGGCTGGTAGGCTACAGTCCATGGGGTCTCAAAGAGTCGGACACCACTGAGTGAGTTATTTATATTTTGTTATTTTAAGTATTTTTTCATTATTTATTCATGGTATAATTTGGTATTTTTGTAAGTTATAGCTGTAAATTTATTTGCTATTTCAATCTTTATTTCTTCAGATTTATAAACATGTCTAATAACTAGGAATCACAGATCACTCTACAGTAATGCATATTTGTGGAATTTAAGAGTGAATAGGAATATAATGAATCTGTGAGGTTAATTCAAAATAGCCTTGATTAAAAACGTAAAGACAAAACCATGACAATGGAAACCCCAGAATTTTTCCTAAGAAATCTTTATATCCCCTCTTTACATGTTTAAATTATTATGCATTAAATTAGGCAAGATTATACTTACTTTTCTCTTCCCACTTTCTCTGTGCTGTGCTCAGCTTAGTCACATCTGACTTCTTGTGACTCCATGGACTGTAGCCCTCTAGCTTCTCTGTTCATGGGGATTCTGCAGGCAAGAATACTGGAGTGGGTTGCCATGCCCCACTCCAGGGGATCTTCTCAATCCAGGGATTGAATCCAGGTATCTTGCATTGCAGGCAGATTCTTTACCATCTGAACTACCAGGGAAACCCAATAATACTAGAGTGGTTAGCCTATCCCTTCTCCAGGGGAACTTCCTGACCCAGGAATCCAACTGGAGTCTCCTGCATTGCAGGTGGATTCTGAGCTATCTGGGAGCCCCCCTTCCCCCATTTTCTCTACCTATTCCTAAATCATTCATTACTTATTCTCCATTTTCACTTTCACATTAGAATTTCACTCCTTAATACTTTCCACATTGATTAGCTTTCTCAAATTAAATATTCGGAGAGAATCTGACAAGTTCACACTATATTTTGCTATTGAGACATGCTGACAGTTTGTCTGTTCATTCAATCCATAATTATTGACATCTTTTTGTTGCATGCACTGTTCCAAAAGCTGGGATTAGAACATTGATTCTACAGATTGAGTCAAGTCTTCTTAAACTTCTAATTTAGTGAAAAAATACGTACTTGATGTAATGGCAGGTGATGATGAGTGTTTTTAAGACAATGTAAAATACATTAATGATAAAGAAAATGAGTGTAGTTGCTTTATTAAATAAGACAAAAGGAAGAACAAAGAGTAGGATAATAGCAAAAGAAATTGAAAAATTGTTCAAGAAACACAACATACAAAGTCCTACAAACAATTATAAGCACTTGATAGTTCAAGTATTACGCGTAGCTATTGGTGGGTTTTAAGTATAGGATTAGATCATTAGACTTTCTTTTTAAAAGGATCACTTTAATGATTTATTCTGGAGGCAAAAGGAAAAGCAAAGAATCCTCTTAGGGGAAGTATTTCAGAGGCATTTCTGAGACACCAGAATGGTAGAAGTTGATATATTAAAAAGTGATAAGTTAAAAATAATTTGAGGGAATTGGGAGGGAGGTGGGAGGGGGGTTCTGGAAGGGGAACACACGTATACCCATGGCAGATTCATGTCAATGTATGGTAAAACCAACATGATACTGTAAAGAAAATTAAAATAAATAAATTAAATTTAAATAATAATAATAATAATTTGTAATGAATTAGAGGATAAACATTTGAGCAGAAGAAAGCAAAGAGCATAAAAGTAGTATTTTAGTTTCTCAACACAAAAGCATTGCTAAATCAAGAGGTTATTAATCAGATTAAGTAGGCTTCATACCTCTAAATATCTAAATGGGTAATTATGGATGGGCTGCTTCTAGATTATTTTTTCTAAATTTTTCCTGACATTTATAAACCCAGTGTTATATTTGTGTCAATTTTTCTTTTGTTTTTATTATATTATATGTACTTTTCTATTTCCATGTGTGCAAGTTATTTTCTCACATTTAAAATGTTTTTAAAACATTTTTTTCAGAAATTAAGACTCACTCAAATTTTTAAAAATAAAGATATATTTCAACTTTTGACTATTAAGTTTAGACAACTGAGACTAACCAGTTTTATACTATTTGTTTAAAGTATAAAAACATAAAATTATTCTATACTGCTATGCATTCAAGCAATATAAGGATAAAAACTACATAAGAAAGTGATACCTATCAAATATTAGAGTAATAGTTACTTCTGAGAATAACTTCAACTAATCTATGCCTAAGAATATCAATATTTAAATGACATATTAAGAATAATATAAAAAAACAATCTGAGATATACAAAATTATAATAGTTGTTTAATATAGAAAAATATTTCCATGGCAAGTACAAGTTTAGTACTAGTAACAAATGTTAAGTAAATTATAAAGTATAATAAATGAAATTTATGTTCCATGTGTAGGCTCTGTATATAAAATGATGAAGCAACCAAAGTGTTCCTTATCATTTTAAATCTCATGGACTCATTTAGGGAGAGATTCATCTGAGAGATAAACACGGTTACAACTATTAACTTTGTCAACTGTAAAAATCTATATATAAAAATAACTAATAAGGAAGCCTAATTTACATTAGGAAATATTCAAGTCAGATGTCTTTGATAAAACTCATTTATTAAGAGTAGGAGAATTAGTTAAGGAAAAAAATAATGTGAGAATTTATCAGGGACTAGCTGCATTCCAGCAAAACAGGAAAATGAATATATGCTCTAAAAATAAGGAGGTAGGGACATTTGATGATCATGAAGAATAAATACCTGTGAACTAAGAAGAAGATGGTCAATTGTTCCTACTGCTTTGTCCCTCAGACTTCAAATGAAGGTACTTCAGAATACAAAGAAGTTTCCTTTGGCAGAGCAGTTATTGGAGGGTAGCCACATCCTTCTCTGTAGTTGAATCTACAAATTTCATAGAAATATTTGTGTGTGGGTATTTCATCATTGGCAGAGGTTTGGATTTTCTAACCTGTGGATCCAAAGCAATCAACTGGAAAGCAACTAGCTGTAATATGAGAATTTCATGAGGGAACAAGATACAATGTCAACAAACAAAAATCAATACATATTCACACCAGCAAAAAACTATTAAATGTAATGAAAATGGTTTTATTTACAATAACAGAAAATATTTTGTTTTTATATATATAAAATAACAGAAAATATTTTGTTTATATTATAAAGCAAGCTAATTAAAAGAGCACATAATAATTTCTAAAGAGCTAAGAGACTGTATTTGCAACCCTATGGACTATAGTCCACCAGGTTACTCTGTCCATGGAATTCTTCAGGAAAGAATATTGGAGTGGATAGCCATTCTCTTCTCCAGAGGATCTTCCCAAATCAGAGATCAAACCTGGGTCTCCTGCATTGTGGGCAGATTCTTTGCATTTGAGTCATCAGGGAAGCCCATATATAAATACACATATACAAACAAATATACATATATAGGGTATTACTGAATGGGGGGTTCTTAATATATCTTTAAACATTATAATGCAATTTATTATATTTTAATAGATTTAATTTAATGAAATTTTAGTTTACATCCCAGCAGAATTTTTTTATGGAATTTAAGAGAAAATATACTCAAACCACTAGTTAAGTTTTTGAAAAAGAAGAATAATTAAAAATGAATTATTTTATACTTGTATAAAATTCATTACAAAATTACCATTAATAAAGCATATTTTTAAATTATTATTGCTGAAAGAGAAATGCAGGGAAAACAAATCCAGAAGAGATAATCAAAAAAGAGACATATGTTTAGACTGCTGTATCAGTTAGGAACTGCCTTTGTCTGCAACAGAAGTCCAGGGAAGGAAAGCTATCTGCTGGCATCTGCCTGGTGGTGTTACCAGAGGAGACTCCTCCTCTCATAGGCCTTGGCTCTTGGGACCCATTGCAAGAAAGCTTGCTGCAGGTAAGGAAAGACAGAACAGGGAGAAAACCTCAAGAGAGAGATGGGCCAGACCAAGGGAGGCCGTGGCACCAGAGGGCTGAGGTGCAGAGTTTTTAAGGCAAAGTTATTTCCATAATCCAGAGGGTCGTTGATTGACAGTCTTGACTGAGAGCTGCAGGTTGTATTATTTTTCTAGAATGGAGCTGCAGGAGTTGTTTGTATATTTTTGAGATTAATTGTTTGTCTGTTGTTTCATTGGCTATTATTTTCTCCCATTCTGAAGGCTGTCTTTTCACCTTGCTTATAGTTTCCTTTGTTGTGCAAAAGCTTTTAATTTTAATTAGGTCCCATTTGTTTATTTGTGTTTTTATTTCCAATATTCTGGGAGGTGGGTCATGGAGTATCCCGCTTTGGGTTATGGCAGAGAGTGTTTTGCCTATGTTATCCTCTAGGAGTTTTATAGTTTCTGGTCTTATGCTTAGATCTTTGATCCATTTTGAGTTTATCTTTGTGTATGGTGTTAGAAAGTGATCTAGTTTCATTCTTTTACAAGTGGCTGTCCAGTTTTCCCAGCACCACTTGTTAAAGAGGTTGTCTTTTCTCCATTGTATATTCTTGCCTCCTTTGTCAAAGATAAGGTATCCATAGATGCGTGGATTTATCTCTGGGCTTTCTATTCTGTTCCATTGATCTATGTTTCTGTCTTTGTGCCAGTACCATACTGTCTTAATGACTGTGGATTTGTAGTATAGCCTAAAGTCCGGGAGGTTGATTCCGCCCGTTCCATTCTTCTTTCTCAAGATTGCTTTGGCTATACGAGGTTTTTTGTATTTCCATACAAATTGAGAAATTATTTGTTCTAATTCTTTGAAAAAGACCTCTGGTAGCTTGATAGGAATTGCATTGAATCTATAGATTGCTTTGGGTAGTATACTCATTTTCACTATGTTGATTCTTCCAATCCATGAACACGGCACGTTTCTCCATCTGTTTGTGTCCTCCTTGATTTCTTTCATCAGTGTTTTATAGATTTCTATATACAAGTCTTTTGATTCTTTAGGTAGAAATACTCCTAAGTATTTTATTCTTTTTGTTTCGATGGTGAATGGAATTGTTTCCTTAATTTCTCTTTCTGATTTCTCACTGTTAGTGTATAGGAATGCCAGGGATTTCTGTGTGTTGATTTTATATCCTGAAACTTTGCTATATTCACTGATTAGCTCTAGTAATTTTCTCGTAGAGTCTTTAGGGTTTTCAATATAGAGGATCATGTCATCTGCAAACAGAGAGAGTTTTACTTCTTCTTTTCCAATCTGGATTCCTTTGATTTCTTTATCTGCTCTGATTGCTGTGGCCAAGACTTCCAAAACTATGTTGAAAAGTAGTGGTGAGAGTGGGCACCCTTGTCTTGTTCCTGATTTCAGGGGGAATGCTTCCAGCTTTTCACCATTGAGGATAATGTTTGCTGTGGGTTTGTCATATATAGCTTTTATTATGTTGAGGTATGTTCCTTCTATTCCTACTTTTTGGAGGGTTTTTATCATAAATGGATGTTGAATTTTGTCAAAGGCTTTCTCTGCATCTATTGAGATAATCATGTGATTTTTATTTTTCAATTTGTTAGTGTGGTATATTACATTGATCGATTTACGAATATTGAAGAAACCTTGCATCCCTGGGATAAAGCCTACTTGATCATGATGTATGATCTTTTTGATGTGTTGTTGGATTCTATTTGCTAGAATTTTGTTGAGGATTTTTGCATCTAAGTTCATCAGTGATATTGGCCTGTAGTTTTCTTTTTTTGTGGCATCTTTGTCGGGTTTTGGAATTAGGGTGATGGTGGCCTCATAGAATGAGTTTGGAAGTTTACCTTCCTCTGCAATTTTCTGGAAGAGTTTGAGTAGAATAGGTGTTAGCTCTTCTCTAAATTTTTGGTAGAATTCAGCTGTGAAGCCATCTGGTCCTGGGCTTTTGTTTTTTGGAAGATTTCCGATTACGGTTTCAATTTCCGTGCTTGTGATGGGTCTATTAATATTATCTATCTCTTCCTGGTTTAGTCTTGGAAAGTTGTACTTTTCTAGGAATTTGTCCATTTCATCCAGGTTGTCCAGTTTATTTGCATATAGTTGCTGATAATAGTCTCTTATGATCCTTTGTATTTCTGTGTTTTCTGTTGTGATCTCTCCGTTTTCATTTCTAATTCTGTTGATTTGGTTCTTCTCCCTTTGTTTCTTGATGAGTCTGGCTAACGGTTTGTCAATTTTATTTATCTTCTCAAAGAACCAGCTTTTGGCTTGGTTGATTTTTGCTATGGTCACTTTTGATTCCTTTGCATTAATTTCTGCCCTGATCTTTAAGATTTCTTTCCTTCTACTAGACCTGGGCTTCTGCATCTCTTCCCTTTCTAGTTGCTTTAGGTGTATAGTAAGGTCATTTATTTGATTTTTCTCTTGTTTCCTGAGGTGAGCAAGAAGGACAGTCTTGACTTTTCTTCTTGTCTCCCTGAAAGTAGGGGGTAGGGAGACACTCTTATGTAAAAGGTATACTTACTGCATCTGAAGGTAGAAGGAAACTTCATCACAAAAAATAAGGAATTCAATCCCAAGAAGCCTACATAAACAAATTTTGTTACACCATACCAAGCCCATGCTCTGTTTAGATTCTTCTCTAATTGTCCCTCCAAACCTAAATTTCTTTGGTGTGTCAATTCTTTACAAATATATCATTTCTTTGTCTAAAAACGATAAAAGTTACCTGATTTGGACAGATCTTAGGTCTCATTTTGTAAGACCTGAGTGTGTATGAATTAAAATGTATTTCTCTTTCTCCTGTTAATCTTTTATGTTAATTTCAATATTAATCTAGCCACAAAAACTTTAAAAAGGTAGAGGAAAAACTTTCCCCCTGCTCAACAATCTAAACTATATATACCTCTGAAATAATAAAAAATGCATATAACATATTTTCAAAATGCATAAATTTGGGGGAGACACCCTTAATAACCCCATAAGGCCCTACTTTGCAATTGGAATTAAGTGGCTTTACTGACAGATGCAGACAACAGTGCTGTTATCACACATGGCTGTGATCTGCTAAATATTTTTAATGTAGCTTTACATCAAACAACACAGTGGATTAAATAAAAGAGGACATTTTAACTTTATTTTGGAGACAACAAAATTACTGGAAGAAAAACCATAGTCTGTTTAGGTGTCTTATTGCAATTGCTTTCCCTTTCTTCCCTGTTTAAAAGGAAAGATGTTGGACAAAAAAAAAAAGTGAGTATTTGTCTCTTCTACATTTCACCCCTTCTCTTAGCCTTCACATACATACCTCTCTTCACATGCATGCAGTTCTATGAATTCATACATCTAAAATAATACTACCATGAGACATAAAACCAAAAACTACTCAAAGGCAAGAACCAAAGTTATTGCAAGTTTTCAAAGTTGGATTCTTTTTCTTCTTCTTTTATTTTAATTCTGGGGGGAATTGCTTAAAAATATTGTATTGCTTTTTACCATACAACAGTGCAAATCAGTAATAATTATATATACATATATCATCTCCCTCTCTAGCAACCCTGCTTTCCCCCACAAAATTGAGTTCTAAATCTTAGGATCTTAAGGTGCTCCTTAGATCCCACTATTCAGATTTGAATATAAATTCTGATTTAGCCTTTCCCCCCTAATTATATGATCAACCAAACGTGATCTTTCTATTATAAAAGCAAAATATTCATGGCTTAGAGAGAAACAAGTTAAACAACAATGAAAATATCTATTTAGAAATAAGAAAAGGGAATAGTGTCAGTCATTGCTCTTCATCAAGGCACATTTTCTCCTTCTTGGCATAAAAATGGGATTACACTTCACTGTCTTCTTTAAAGGTAGACATGATGATGTGAATTGCTTTGCCAATGAATTGCAATGTGAAATTGTGGACTAAGAATGTCACATGTCATTTCAGTAAACAAGATGTTGCAGCCACCAAGATATAAGCTACTATAGTCAGCCTGATGGTGACCTCTGAGGGACCTCAGTATAAACAAACAGGATGCCCACCACCAAGCCATTGCAGCTGTTCCCAACAATGGACCCCAAGAGACTCAGGATGGAAAAGAAGAGGATACTGGTCCTAAAGAGATAAGGTTCACATCAAAGTAATGATTTCAATGATCCCAGAGTCTTGCGTATTCCCAAACATAGAAAAGTGCTAAAGTAATTAACTTGAGCTATTTGGTTTTCTTTAATTAATAGTAATATTTTATATTCTAACAACCTTGTACTTTTTTTTTTTTTAACCTTGTACTTTTTACAAAATTTCTATATATGCTGGCTCCTCCTTAACTCTTCAAAGCAGTCCCTCAGGGCTCTGTAGATTGTGGTTTTTTTTTTTTTTGGTTGACAAAATCATGTATGCAAGTTCAGGACAATAGTGTTTTCTAATCAAGGGTACATTCTCAGTCTACAGTGATTGTGATTGTGTATGTTCATATAGAGATGAGAGGTTGAGCTATCAACTAGAAGCTTTGTTCAGATCTGCTGTGGGCTTTATTTGAGTGAGAAATGAGCTTTGTTTAGTGAAGTCACTGATATTCCTAGGATGTCTATGTCTAAACATAACCTAGTTTGAAAAATATAGGAAGAGTATATATAATTGTCACTAATTTATGTCACTCCTTAAGACTTACTCTGAATTTGGGAAAAAGCAACGATTTGCCTCTTTGGTCATATGTTAATAGCAAATTATCTGTCCATCAGTGTAGACAAATCTAGTTCTGCCAGATAGGAGCTGACCAGCAACATAGGCTTCAGTAAATTTTGAGGTTACATATGGTTGAATACATATAAGATACCTTGTAACAGGGTATGGATTTCTCTGAAATTAAATTTCCATAGAATAATAAGCAAATTATGTTTTAAATTTCTGCACATAAACTAGCAATTAAAATCAGACATTTCATTGCTGTTGTTGTTCAAGCAAATAGCAAACTTTGAATTTGAATGTTGTCTGTGATTTTTACTTGCTTGGAAGCATGTCTCTAAACTTCATGGAGATTTAATTGCTTGTCTATCTCTATGGCCTTTGCTTAGAAATAATAAACTGAGATGGAGATACAGAGCTAATCTAGTGTCCGAAAAGCTGAAGCCTAATGGATGATGTTTTAGCATAGATAAGGTTGAAGGCGTAGAAGCACATTGCTAATGCCTGGCAAGAAGAAAATTTTCTTTTTACACATTGGTCCTTCTAGCTATTATAATAATTAAATTGGCATGAGAAAAATTAACTGGAGAAAAAAGTTATTTTAATTTTCATAGCACATACACATGGAAGAGATCCAGGAAAATTAGATAACTTGCGAAAATGGTTGAAACTCTTACCTTAAATCCCATCTTTAGCTGAAGAAAAAAGATGGTTTTGGGACTAGGGTTTTTGGAGTTCAAAGGGGAAGAAGCCAATTCATATGGAGATGGGAAAGCAAAGATTTGGTAAACACCTGGCCCACGCAGAGACCACAGGACACAGAGTGGACTCTGATCTTTACACCCTGCTGAGTTTTCCCAAAAGCATCTAGTTCATATACCTTGTATGAATCTCTGTTGAGAGCCCTGTTCTGACAACAAGCTCTCTATCTAAAATTTTTTTAGGTAGTTAGAGGCAAAGTCAAATTTTTTCCCAAGTCGTTAGAGATTTGACACTTTTAAGATATAAATAACCCACGTAACAAAGAGATATTTTTGGTAGCAAATTTTACTCCCCTACAAAACCTTCTAAGGCAAGTGGTGCAAGAGGAAATATTTTAGTGGAGAGAATTCAAGTTTCTTCCACTTTGGAAAATCCTTCCAGGTGCCCATAGTACCTCTTCATATTCTTCTGTCTCCCTGAATTTGAGTGTTCACTATAATTAGGTGAAGTTTGGATACACAGCAATCATGTATGTTGGCTCTAGGTTTAACAGACTAACAAAATACCATAATGTTCAGTTCAGTTACTGAGTCATGTCCAAATCTTTGTGACCCCATACACTATGACATGCCAGGCTTTGCTGTATATCACCTACTCCTGGAGCTTGCTTAAACTTATGTCCATCAAATCAGTGATGCCATCAAACCATCTCTTTTCCTGTCATCCCCTTCTCCTCCTGCCTTCAAACTTTCTCAGGATCGGGGTCTTTTCTAATGAGTCAGTTCTTCGCGTCAGGTGGCCAAAGTATTGTAGCTTCAGCTCAATACTTCCAATGAATATTCATGATTGATTTCCTTTTGGATTGTCTGATTTGATCTCCTCACTGTCCAAGGGACTCTCAAGAGTCTTTGTTAACACCACAGTTCAAAAGCATAAATTCTTTGGCACTCAGCTTTCTTTATGGTTCAACTCTCACATCCATAGATGATTTCTGGGAAAACAATAGCTTTGACTAGATGAAACGTTTGTTGGCAAAGTAATGTCTCTGCTGTTTAATATTCTGTTTAGGTTTGTCATAGCTTTTCTTCCAAGGAATAAGTGTCTTTTAATTTCATGGCTGCAGTGAGCATCTGCAGTGATTTTGGAGCCCAAGAAAATAAAGTCTGCCACTGTTTCCATTGTTTCCCCATCTATTTGCCATGAAGTGATAGAACTGGATGTCATGATCTTAGTTTTCTAAATATTGAGTTTTAAGCCAGCTTTTCCAACCTTCTCTTTTAACTTCATCAAGAGGCTCTTCAGTTCTTCACTTTCTGCCATAGGGTGGTGTCATCTGCATATCTGAGGTTATTGATATCTCTGTCAGCAATATTGATTCCAGCCTGTTTTTCATCCAGTCTGGCATTTCACATCATGTACTCTGCATATAAGTTAAATAAGCAAGGTGATAATATACAGCCTTGATGTACTCCTTTCCCAGTTTTGAACCAGTCCATTGTTCCTGTTCTAACTGCTGGTTCTTGACCTGCATATAGATTTCTAAGGGGGTGAGACAGGTGGTCTTATATTCCCATCTCTTGAAGAATTTTCTACAGTTTGCTGTGATCCACACAGTCAAAGGCTTTAGTGTAGTCAAAGAAGCAGAAATATATATATATATATATATATATATATATATATATATA
>ML663566.1:28661182-28762868 GCA_007570785.1 Antilocapra americana
TTGCGCGGTCTTTAAAAGTTCTTTTGGTGTATTTATTGGGGAGAGAGTGGTTTCCCCGTCCTATTCCTCCGCCATCTTAGTTCCCCCTCCCGCATCTTTTAATTTCATTACTAGAATCACCATCTGCAGTGATTTTGGAGCCCAGAAAAATAAAGTCAGCCACTGTTTCCACTGTTTCCCCATCTCTCTGCCATGAAGTGATGGGACTGAATGCCATGATATTTGCTTTCTGAATGTTGAATTTTAATCCAACTTCTTCACTCTTCTCTTTCACTTTCTTCAAGAGACTTTTTAGTTCTTCTTCACTTTCTGCCATAAGGGTATTGTCATCTGCATATCTGAGGTTATTGATATTTTTCCTGGCAACCTTGATTCCAGCTTGTGCTTCATCAAGCCCAGTGTTTCTCATGATGTACTCTTCATATAAGTTAAATAAGCAGGATGACAATATACAGCCTTGACGTACTTCCTTCCCTATTTGGAGCCAGTCTGTTGTTACATGTCCAGTTCTAACTGTTACTTCCTGATCTGTATGCAGGTTTCTCAAGAGGCAGGTCAGGTGGTCTGATATGCCCATCTCTTTCAGAGTTTTACACAGTTTATTGTCATCCACAGAATCAAAGGCTTTGGCATAGTCAATAAAGCAGAAATAAATGTTTTTCTGGAACTCTCTTGCTTTTTTGATTATCCACCGGATGTTGGCAATTTGATCTCTGATTCCTCTGCCTTTTCTAAAACCAGCTTGAACATCTGGAAGCTGACAGTTAATATATCACTGAAGCCTGGCTTGGAGAATTTTAAACATTACTTTCCTACTGTGTGAGATGAGTGCAATTGTGCGGTAGTTTGAGCATTCTTTGGCATTGTATTTCTTTGGGATTGGAATGAAAACTGACCTTTTCCAGTCCTGTGGCCTCTGCTGAGTTTTCCAAATTTGCTGGCATATTGAGTGCAGCACTTTCATAGCATCATCTTTCAGGATTTGAAATAGCTCAACTGGAATTCAATCAACTCAATTAGCTTTGCTCGTAGTGATGCTTCCTAAGGACCACTTGACTTCACATTCCAGGATGTCTGGCTCTAGGTGAGTGATCACACCATCGTGATTATCTGGGTCATGAAGGTCTTTTTTGTGCAGTTCTTCTGTGTATTCTTGCCACCTCTTCTTAATATCTTCTGCTTCTGTTAAGTCCCTACCATTTATGTTCTTTATTGAGCCCATCTTTGCATGAAATGTTCCCTTGGTATCTCTAACTTTCTTGAAGAGTTAGCCAATCTTTCCCATTCTATTGCTTTCCTCTATTTCTTTGCATTAATCCCTGAAGAAGGCTTTTTTATCTCTCTTTGCTATTCTCTGGAATTCTGCATTCAAATTGGTATATCTTTCCTTTTCTCCTTTGCTTTTCACTTCTCTTCTTTTCACAGCTATTTGAAAGGCCTCCTCAGACAGCCATTTTGCTTTTTTGCATTTCTTTTTCTTGGGGATGGTCTTGAATACAGTTTCCTGTACAATGTCACGAGCCTCCATCCATAATTCATCAAGCATTCTGTCTATCAGATCTAGTGCTTTAAATCTATTTCTTACTTCCACTGTGTAGTCATAAGGGATTTGATTTAGGTCATACCTGAATGGTCTAGTGGTTTTCTCCCCTTTCTTCAATTTCAGTCTGAATTTGGCAATCAGGAGTTCATGATCTGAGCCAGAGTCAGCTTCCAGGCTTGTTTTTGCTGACTGAATGGAGCTTCTCCATCTTTGGCTGCAAAGAATATTATCAATCTGATTTCGATGTCAACCATGTGGTGATGTCCATGTGTAGAGTCTTCTCTTGTATTGTTGGAAGAGGGTGTTTGCTATGACCAGTGCATTCTCTTGTCAGAACTCTATTAGCCTTTGCCCTGCTTCATTCTGTACTCCAAGGCCAAATCTGCCTGTTACTCCATGTGTTTCTTGACTTCCTACTGTTGCATTCCAGTCCCCTATAATGAAGAGGACATCTCTTTTGCATGTTACTTCTAGAAGGACGTGTAGGTCTTCATAGAACCTACAAGTTTCTTCAGCGTTACTGGTTGGGGCATAGACCTGAATTACCATGATATTGAATGATTTGCCTTAGAAATGAACAGAGATCATTCTGTCATTTTGAGATTGCATCCAAGTACTGCATTTCGGACTCTTGTTGACCCTTGATGGCTACTCCATTTCTTCTAAGGGATTCCTGCCCGCAGTAGTAGATATAATGGTCATCTGAGTTAAATTCACCCATTCCAGTCGATCTTAGTTCACTGATTCCTAGAATGTTGATGTTCACTTTTGTCATCTCCTGTTTGACCACTTCCCATTTGCCTTGATTCATGGACCTAACATTCCACATTCATATGCAATATTGCTCTTTACAGCATTGACTCTTGCTTCTATCACCAGTCCCATTCACAAGTGGGTGTTGTTTTTGCTTTGGCTCCATCCCTTCATTCTTTATAGAGTTATTTCTCCACCAAATCCAGTATCATATTAGGCTTTGCCATAATACCTTGCCATACTATTTTGCCAACAAAGGTCTGTCTAGTCAAGGCTATGGTTTTTTCCAGTAGTCATGTATGGATGTGAAAGTTTGACTATAAAGAAAGCTGAGCACCGAAGAATTGATGCTTTTGAACTGTGGTGTTGGAGAAGACTCCTGAGAGTCCCTTGGACTGCAAGGAGATCCAACCAGTCCATCTTAAAGGAGATCAGTCCTGGATATTCATTGAAAAGACAGATGTTAAAGCTGAAACTCCAGTACTTTGGCCACCTCATGTGAAGAGTTGACTCACTGGAAAAGACCCTGATTCTGGGAAGGATTGTGGGCAGGAGGAGAAGGGGACGACAGAGGATGAGATGGCTGAATTGCATCACTGACTCAATGCACATGGGTTTGGGTGGATTCCAGGAGTTGGTGATGGACAGGGAGGCCTGGTGTGCTGAAATTCATGGGGTCACAAAGAGTCAGACACGACTGAGCGACTGAACTGAAATGAAATGAACTGAACTGAACTGACCTGGGGAGTTCATCTTTCAATGTCCTATCTTTTGACCTTTTCATACTGTTTATGGGGTTCTCAAGACAAGAATACTGAAGTGGTTTGCCATTCCCTTCTCCAGTGGACCACATTCTGTCAGTCATCTCCACCATGACCCGACCATCTTGGGTGGCCCCATACAGCATGGCTTAGTTTCATTGAGTTAGACAATGCTGTGGTCCATGTGATCAGATTGGCTAGTTGTCCGTGACTATAGTTTCAGCCTTTCTGCCCCCTGATGCCCTCTCTCAGTGCCTACAGTCTTACCTGGGTTTCTCTTATCTTGGTCATAGGGTCTCTCTTCTTGGCTGCTCCAGCAAAGGGCAGCCGCAGCTCCTTACCTAGGATGCGGAGTAGCTCCTCTCTGCCTCCACTCCGACCCCGGGTGCAGGGTAGCTCCTCTCTGCCGTGCTCGTGCACTGTCTTACATTGTAAGAATTGTAATATTCTTACAATGTTTAATTATTTTACATCAACATAGTATCTCTACAAACAAGTCAATTTAATGCTGACTCTTTTTTCCAATGGATTTTATAGCTTTAGAGAAAAATAGATTTTTATTTATTTTCTATCAGTCATTTTATAATACATTGAGATTAAAAAATAATATAATTATTTTGTGTCTAAAAATTCTGCAAAGGAATATTATACCCATATATTAATATTTAAATAAATTTAACATTAGATAAGATTAAATACCCTTAAAATTACTGGTAACAGGAAAACACATTTTGTGTATTTTTCAGAATCTCTTAGTTACATAGTGTGTATGTATGTGCGTGCTAAGTCACTTCAGTCATGTCCAACTCTTTGTGACCTTATGGGCCATAGTCCACCAGGCTCCTCTGTCCATGGGATTTTTCAGGCAAGAATACTGGAGTGGGTTACCATGCCCTCCTCCAGGGATCTTCCTGAACCAGGTATCAAACCAGCATCTTTTACATCTCTTGTATTGGCAGGTGGGATCTTTACCACTCAGCTGCCTGGGAAACCCAACATAGTATATATACTTAAAGAAAATTGTAAAATAGCACATCGCCTAATAGCTTCCCTGATGGTTCAGACAGTAAAGAATTTGCCTGCAATGCAGAAAACTGCAGTTCTATCCCTGAATCAGGAAGATCCCCTGGAAAAAGGGATAGCACTCTACTCCAGTATTCTTGCCTGGAGAATTCCATGGACAGAGGATCCTGGGAGGCTATAATCCATGGGGTCACAAAAAGTTGGACATGACTGAGCAACTAACACTTTCACTTTCTTTCACAATAATTTAGTAACTAAGATTGTAGTTTAATAAGAAATGGATCCATCCTAGGTGAAAACATACTGCTATTAGTGTCCAACATACCCTTAATTTATTTTGATAACTTGCCTCCCTACTGCAACAATCTACTTCATCCAAATTTTCATCCATTTTACTCCATCAGTATCTATTTCTTTTATTAACTTTCTGCATCCTGATTACCTAGTGGCTGCCTCTACCCAGTCTGCATTTATGGTTTATACTTCAGCTTTATCAATCTCTAATTTATCTTCCTTAAATTAAAAACATATTTTGTTTCACGTCCTGCTTTTTTAAGGTCTTGTATTCTATTTGTGAGAAATCACTAAATTTATTACCCATTTTCACATGTTAATGCAGGTCAGTGTTGCAGTTCATAGATTGTAAAGTACTTAACATTTATATTTTTATTTTTTTAGTGCCTAGTGCAGTGGATATTCCGTATGCCTGTTTATCTAAGTGTGCAATGTTAATAAGCAGTATTTAATATCTTTCTAAATATTTTCTTTAAATTTTGAAAGTATTCGTCTTTGGCCAAATACTTCACTACCTGTTAAACAATAAAAATATCAGTTCAGCATGCGAGACAGCAAAAGAAACGCAGATGTATAGAATAGACTCGTGGCCTCTGTGGATGAGGGAAAGGGTGGGATGATACGGGAGAATGGCATTGAAACATGTTAATTATCATATGTCTAAGCAATAGCCGGCCCAGGATTGATGTTTGGGACTGGTGCAATGAGATTTCCTGGCGGGAGGGAAGAGGGAGGGGGGTTCTGGAGGGGGAGCATATGTAAACCCATGGTGATATCATGTCATTGTTTGGCAAAACTAACAAAAAAAAAAAAATCAGTTTACCCAGATTTGTTTCATGAGTTCAAAGTCTTGCTTTATCCATGCTTCCTTCTGCGTGTAGTCTTCATATCATTATTATTTTCATCAGAAAACATGAATATGGATGTATTTACCTTGAATATACATAATATGTCACTGACTCAATGGACATGAGTTTGCACAAGCTCTGGGAGATGGTGGAGGACTGGGAAGCTTGGTGTGTTTCAGTCCATGGGGTCGCAAAGAGTCAGACATGACTGAGTGACAATATGTCACTACATAAATGAAGTTGCTTTGTTTTATATAGAGGTTATTTCACAGAATTCATGTATAAACATATCTACCAACAAGACAAGATATCTGTTGTAAATATCCCTTGCAATAAATTTCTTTAGATCATGTGGGATAATTTGAAAGTGTCTAATGCTTTGCAGTTGACTAGACTGACTCTGAAAATCTATCATGAAGAAATTAGTTGGATATTGCATAGTTATTCACAGTTGTTCTACTTATGTCATTAAGTCAACTAAGATTACTGGACCACAAAATGAACATTCCAGTTATTTGGGCAGACTCATCTGAATGGAAATGATTATGCATTGATCACATCAGATTCTCTAGGGAATCATTATGAGAACTGAAATGCTTGTACTTTTTGTTGATTCATTAATTCTCTATCTAGCCTCTCCCTAATACAGAATTAACTGACTGAAAATAACTTTAAGAAGCAATATTTGCCCATTTTTGTCCATTTCATTATACTTTACTCTGAAAATGTGAAGAGTTAAATTTCCAAGTTGAAGAGATTGCAAAAATGATAGCATTATATATAACAATATTTTTAAGTATGCAAACAAAAAACATATTTATAATATAACTAGTTTCTATATGGATCAGCATTTAAAAATATCCTTTGCTACACATTCCAATAAATAGCAACAACAACAACAACAATTACACTGAATGTGTGTGTGTATGTTCCCATTGCAATGTTTTTATTAGTAGTTACAAATTAGAGGTGTTTAAGCCACTTGGAACTGGCTATTTTTCCATGTAGTATTTTTGGAAAAATAAAAGATGGACATTAAATACCTTTAAAATAACAGTAGCTTTTATCTCTCATTTTGTCTCTTTTGTTCTCTGCAGCCTAGACTATAGTCTCAGTAAATTGTTGCTCCATGAATGATGAAATGGAAAATGTTATAGCAGACACTTCATTCCATGGAAAGGCACAGTTAAGGAGACAAACATTTAGATAAGTTATGTTTTATTATTTTATAAGAATCTATATCAGAAAGGCAGTAGGTAAAAATCCATCTTTTAACTTCCAACTCAAATATTTTATTACTGCTTAAAGCATATAAGTCCTTTACATATTAACCCTTATGAGTTAATTATTTGTATAACACTTCAGATACTTCATAATAGTGTACTCATACAGTATTTATCTTTTTGTGACTGGCTTATCTCACTTAGCATAATGTTCTATGTAGACTGTAACAGAATTCCCTTCCTTTTTAAGGCTGAATTATATTCCAAATATGTATATACCATATTCTGTTTATTCTGTTTATTCAGTGATCCTTTGATGGACATTCGGGCTGCTTCTACCTCTTGGTTATTGTGGATACTATTGCTGTGAATGTTTGTGTGTGCAGATATCATTTCAAGATCCTACTTTGAATCCCTTTGGATATATACCCAGAAGTGGGATTGCTATTTTTACTCCTTTGAGAAACCTCCACACTGTTTTCCAAAGCGGTTGCATGACTTTACAATCACATCCTACAGTCCACAAGAGTTCTCCTTTGTTTACATCCTTGGAAAAAAACTTCTTATCTGTTTTTATTCCTTTCCTTATTCCTTCCTTCCTTCCCTCCCTCTTTTCTCTCTTGTTGAAAGTTAATTAATTGGCTGTGGGATGATATCTTATTGTGGTTTTGGTTTACATTTCTCTGATGATTAGTGATGTTGAGCATATTGTTATGTTTGCTTAAGTCCTTTGCCTATTTTTAAACTGGGTTATTTCATTTTTTGTTGTTGAGTTGTAGCAGTTCTTTGTATATTCTAGATCCCAACCTCTTATCAAATGTATGATTTGTAAAAATTTTCTCCTATGCTGCAGATTGCCTTTTCACCCTGTTGATTGTATCCTTTGATGCACTAAAGTTTTCAAATTTTATGTAACCCCATGTGTCTACTTTTTGCTTTTGATGTCTGTTGCTTTTAGGTGTCATGCTCAATAAGGTATTGTCAAATCCAATTTTATGAAGTCACTGTCCTGTTTTCTTACAGGTGCTATATGGTTTTAAGTCTTACTTTTGAGTTTTTAATCCATTTGAGGTAATTTTTGTATGTGGGAGAAGGACAGAATTTATTTGTTGGATAATAATACCTAGTTTTCTCAACACTATTTCTTGAAGACACTGTCATTTAGCATTTGAGTGATTTTGGCATCTTATAGATTTTTTTTTTAGTTTAAAATCAAAGCACTCTACTAATGTAGATTGAGTGGAGATGCAGAAGTAGGTACTATTAATAGAATAGTAAAGAAAAAGAGTAGAATGAGACATGATTTTTTTTCAAATTTCACAATGTATGACATTTGCACTCTGCTGCAACAGAACATATAAAACTGTATTATTTTGCAAAATATATTAAAAGATAATAAAGTAGATGATATTAAAATTTATATTAAATGTATAGTGATTTTTGTCAGAGGCTTCTTCTCAAGAGTAAAAAATGTATATATTCAGTGAAATCAGTCATTTGAAATCAGAAATAAATATTGAACAAAAAAGCTTAAACAGTTTTAAGAGGTTCTGAATTGGCAATAATTCAGTTATAAAATGAGCCTGGATTCTTTCACACACACATGCATTTTTAATTGGAGACATGGTCAACTATAATTTTAGTAACTGAAATTTTGTTAGAAATTTATGAAAAACATAATAAAATAGCATTATACAAAAAATTAAAGCTCTTAAATTATGATCAGCTGTTCATAGAATACATGATTTTCTAATAATATCAAAGTTCAATTAATTTAACGTTTGAAAATTTTCAATTTTTTGGCTTTAGTTGTTATGTGATATAATTAATTATAAAATTTTTGTTAACTATATACTATATAATTAATTGGGCTTCCCTGGTGGCTCAGTGGCAAAGAATTTGCCTGCAATGCAGGAGCTTCAAGAGACGCAGTTTCCATCTTTGGATCGGGAAGATCCCCTAAAGGAGGGCATGGCAACCTACTCCAGTATTCTTGCCTAGAGAATGCCACAGATAGAGGAGTCTGGCAGGCTACAGTCCATAAGGTCACAAAGAGTCTGACATGACTGAAGGCACTTAGCATGCACATGCACACACACACAATTAATTATAATTAATTGCACACCATAGCTAATTATAGTATATAATTAATATATAAGAAGAGGTGGCAAAAATACACAGAACTGTACAAAAACAATCTTCATGAACCAGATATACACGATGGTGTGATCACTCACATAGAGCCAGATAACCTGGAATGTGAAGTCAAGTGGGCCTTAGAAAGCATCACTACGAACAAAGCTAGTGGAGGTGACAGAATTCCAGTTGAGCTATTTCAAATCCTGAAAGATGATGCTATGAAAGTGCTGCACTCAATATGCCAGCAAATTTGGAAAACTCAGCAGTGGCCACAGGACTGGAAAAGGTCACTGTTCATTCCAATCTCAAAGAAAGGCAATGCCAAATGCTCAAATTACTGCACAACTGCATTCATCTCACACAGTAGTAAAGTAATGCTTAAAATTCTCCAAGCCAGGTTTCAGCAATACGTGAACTGTGAACTTTCAGATGTTCAAGCTAGTTTTAGAAAAGGCCGAGGAACCAGAGATCAAATTGCCAATATCTGCTGGATCATTGAATAAGCAAGAGAGTTCCAGATAAACATATATTTCTGCTTTATTGACTATGCCAAAGCCTTTGACTGTGTGGATCACAATAAACTGTCACCCTGCTTATTTAACTTATATGCAGAGTACATCATGAGAAATGCTGGGCTGGAAGAAGCACAGCTGGAATCAAGGTTGCCAGGAAAAATATCAATAACCTCAGATATGCAGATGACAACACCCTTATGGCAGAAAGTGAAGAGGATCTAAACAGCCTATTGATGAAAGTGAAAAAGGAGAGTTAAAAAGTTGGTGTAAAGCTCAACATTCAGAAAACTAAGGTATTGGCACCCAGTCCCATCACTTCATGGCAAATAGATGGGGAAACAGTGGAAACAGGGTCAGATTTTATTTTGGGGGGCTCCAAAATCACTGCAGATGGTGATTGCAGCCATGAAACTAAAAGACTCTTACTCCTTGGAAGGAAAGTTATGACCAACCTAAACAGCATGTTAAAAAGCAGAGACACTACTTCATCAACAAAGGTCCATCTAGTCAAAACTATGGTTTTTACAGTGGTCACATATAGATGTGAGAGTTGGACTATAAAGAAAGCTGACACTGAAGAATTGATGCTTTTGAACTGTGGTGTTGCAGAAGACTCTTGAGAGTCCCTTGGACTGCAAGGAGATCCACCCAGTCCATCCTAAAGGAGATCAGTCCTGGGTGTTCATTGGAAGGACTGATGTTGAAGCTGAAACTCCAATACTTTGGCCACCTTATGCAAAGAGTTGACTCATTGAAAAAGACCCTGATGCTGGGAAGGATTGGGGGCAGAAGAAGAAGGGAACAACAGAGGATGAGCAGCTGGATGGCATCACCGACTTGATGGACATGAGTTTGTTTATACTCTGGGAGTTGGTGATGAACAGGGAGGCCTAGCGTGCTGCGATCCACAGGGTTACAAAAAGTCAGACATGACTGAGTGACTGAACTGAACTGAATATATTATACTAAATTGCACATTATACAATTAGCAATTTGTGGGGTTTTTCACAAAGAATGTCCAAAAGCATGATAAAGTGTGTTTTGTGGCTTAAAAATGAAGCAAATCACCATAAGCAGGACACAGGAAGTATTTGGACTTTGGGTGTAAACACTTCCAGTCACTCAAGCATCCCCAGCTGGGCAGTCATCTTGTTCTACTTATCCTCTCCCATCCAAAGGTGACAAAATAATTTGCCAATAGGAAGAGGAAGCAAAAGAAGCAACAGGCTTACATGTTCATGAAGATAAAACTGAAGTCATAGAGAACCCATCCAGCAAATGGGGAACCACAAACACTGGAAATGGAGATATGCAGGAAACTGAAATGCAAATGGGAAGTCTTTTAAGTGGGAGAAAATACTGTGACTCCTTCAAACTCAGGAAAAATTCAAAGTGAGGCTAATTAGTGCTCACTAATCAGTAATAGGCCATCTTTAGAATTAGTTGAGAAAGGAGCATCTTTTTCAGATGTTCCTGGAAAACAGAACTCAGAACAAATGGACATGCAGGATATTAAAATTTATTTGAAAAAACCTCTAGTTAATAGAATCTGTGATTTTGATAGAAGAGATGGTTCTCATTTAAGCAAAAACATTCCAAATCACAAAAGTTCCAATCATTTAGGAAATGGTGAGATATCTCCAATGGAACCACAAGGGACTTTAGATGCCACTCAGCAAGATAATGCCAAAGGTGATCAACTAGAAAAAAATTTCTAATGGATCTATATTAATTTTAGTGATCCTCCATCTGTGAGCAGTATACGGGAGCCCACAAATGTGTCTATACAGCAATTCAGTAGTACTGATTTGCCTGCTTCACATTTGAATTCAGATGTTCCCCAGCAGCACCCAAGCATAGATGTCCGACCACATTCTACAATCTCTGTTACACAGGGAACCAAATCATAACTGTTCCCCACTCAGGATCAAGAGTGTCCTATTCACCTATTCTGTTATCTGACATTCAACCTACAAATGGCACAGCAGAATGCAAAACTGTAAAGAGGCCACCAGAGGATAATAATAGGGAAACAGTGACAGGATTTCCAAATAAAGCGGGAGTTACAGCTATTAGAATCAGTGACCCCAACAATGCTGGCTGCAATGAGCAGTGGTTTTCTTGCCAGCAGGAGCAGATCTGAGCACTGTAGCTAACGTAGCACACCAGTTCTTCAAGTGCAGAGCCAGCCTAACAGTTCTCAGTGTCTCTAGTCAACATGGAGATCCAGTGAGAAAACCTGGGCACAACTTCATGTGTCTGTGGCAATCTCGTAAACAGTGGTCTCAGACTTCCTCATGGGTTTTCTACCATGCAGCACCTGAACATGGAGGAAAAGATGTATTTCCAGGGCAGTGTCTTTGGGAAGGTTGTGAGCTTTTCCACCAACAGCGGTTCTCTTTCATTACTCACTTATAGGACAAGCACTGTTCAAAGAATGCCCTGCTTGCAGGATAAAACAGAACGATCCAAGACAAGCAGGAAATCAGAAGTCTTCTACCAAGCAGCCAGCTGTAGGGGGCACAATCTCAACTTCTAGAGCACAAAAGGCCATTGTGAATCATTCCAGTGATGCCTTTGTGCTACTTAGGAAAGGATCAAGGACAAAGGACAAAGGATCCCCCTTGTCTTCGAGGGGGAGCATATGTAAACCCATGGCGGTTTCATGTCATTGTATGGCAAAACCAACACAATAAAGTAAAGAAAATTTAAAAAAAAAAAAGAAACCTTGTCTTTCAAGATTTTACAGATGAAAAAGAGGGACCAATAACTAAACACAGCTGACTAACAGATGCTTTAATATTAAAAAAAATTAGTAAATGTTCAGAATGTGGTCACAGATTGTTAGAAACATGAAAACAACTTATCAGTGCTAGCCATTAGTAGCATGGAATCTCCCTCCACCCTTGCCAAATGCCTTCATGAGCTTAATTTTACAGTTCAGAGTAAATAACAAGAAAAAGACTCAGAAATACTATAGTGAAAAATAATTCCCCTTCTACAGTGGGACTCAAAGTCAAATGTAGTTCACACACTGTTACTGAAGAAAGCACCAAGACATAATGAAACAGAGACCACAGAATGAATTGTTTTATCTCCTCCCATGATGCTGAGGGGAAACTTCATATTCTGATCTCTGAGCAAATCCCTTTCTTCTCTGTTAGGAAAAAAAAATCTAAGCAGAAAAAGAAAGAAAACTACTGTGGGGTTGTCAACCAGACTGTCTGTAGGATGTCTCTCAGAGCTGATAGATCCTGATGGAAACTGGTATGATCAGAGTTCAGTACCATTTACATTGGGATATACATGGAATATTTTAAAACCAACATGAGCAGATAAAATAGAAGCATTAAATATTTTTATCTATATCCCCAAAGGAGCACAGTTGTATATTTACAAAACTGTTTAAACTAGTTTGAATAGTTAAAAAGTTTAAGGACACCTATGCCCCCTCATGTCAGAAGGTGCCACCAGTATCTGACTATGGATGTTGTGTTTTCTTTAGAAGTCAGTAGCTTGATTTTCTTACTTAAACCAATATATATTTACTTAACTATTATCATAAAAATTTATTAGTCTGAATAGATCTTGTAAATATTTGTGTAGAGAACAAACACCTTTCATGTCACTGCAGCCACTGGAAATATATTCTGTGGTGTCCTAGAAGCATTATTGGTAGGTTCTAAAGTTTTTCTAGATTCTCCTGTCAATTGTAAGTAATTGTTATACATTCTGTGCAGTGGATGAATGTTCTCGAAATTTGTGTAAATACTTCTGCAAATGTACTGAAGCTATAAAGTCAAAACAGTTTTGTGGAACTGTGATTTTTTTTCTTTTTTTGTATTATACACATTGTATAACTCATTTTGCTGGTTGAGAGAGTATAGAATAATATATATCATGTCATTTTTATTGAAGAAAAGCTATTTGAAAGTATTCTTTGGTTTCCCTTAACCTGTATCCACTGTAAACATTATCATGGGCAAACTCAGAGCTTGGACAGATTTTTTGTGTGTTTGTAAACTGATTTAAATACATGGCATTTTATATGGGTTTTCAACGGTATTATGTAAGCATTATGTGCAGGTGTGATATTTTCTTCACTACTTTTTCTATCTTAATATAGTGTGGAATTTTATTGTATTATTCTTCTGTTCTTAATACTGTACCACATTCCTCCTCACAAACTGCTGATTTCCTTAAATTGTCTTTTTTACACCCAGTATGAAATGTATCCATTTATAACTGCCTATTGCCTGTTCTTTTAGCATCCAAAAATATGGAAAGTCTCCCAATCACCATTTCTGCTGTGCAGTAAAAATATAGACCTAACAGATTATGTTATAGAATGGCTTTATTTACTTTGGTGACTGTTTGTAGTTTTTAAATAAAATTCTGAACATTTAAAAATTAGTTTCTATACTGATCAGGTATATTCCAGACATAGTCAAGCATTCAAATTTGCTGAAATTTCAAAACAGGTGATTGGTGATTTGATATTTCTCTCATGGCTCTGAAACATCTTTTTCTGAAACATCTCATCCACTCTGAAACATCCTGAAAATATTTTTGCTTTGTTTTCTGAAATGACATCATTGAAAAATGTCATGGATACAATTATTACAGTTTTCGGTATGTTCTCAAAAATGCTATAAATGACTTCCAATATGTGTATGCATGCTCATTCGCTTCAGTCATGCCTGACTCTTTGCAATCCTATAAACTGTAGATTGTCCAACTCCTCTGTTAATGCAATTTTCCTGGCAAGAATACTGGAGTGGGTTTCCGTACCCTCCTCCACAGGATATTCTCAACCCAGGAATCAAACCCACATCTCTTTCATCCCCTGCATTGTCAGGCAAATTCTTTACCACTGAGCCACCATGGGAGCCCCTACTTATAATATATGGAATTATTGAAATTGAAGAAAATTAATTTAATAATTCTGTATTCTTTGTTAATGCTCATTGGTTGAGTTATAGGAGCACTTTACAATTTAAGTATTGCTAACCCCAATTCAAGTCCTTCTTGAAATAAAGGAAATTTTTGCCCAATATTCAGTAATAAATTACAAGTAGTCAGTGTGATTTGCAGTTCCTTTTTTTTTTTTTTTTGATTTGCAGTTCCCAAACTGATATATTGCATTAAAGTGTGTTATACTAGAGGGTTCAAGAAAAGAAAAAATTTATAGGTGACCCTGCAGGATAAACAAATGAAAACTTGTGTTAAAGTTAAAATTTCTCATTAGAAAAATAGTTAATAATTTTACATAGTTTCTAGCAGGAATCCATATTCAGAAGATTTTAATTTTAATGGAGAACATTATTTAAACTGACTCCCAAACTCTGCAATACAAATTTAAATAGATTGGTTTTTTTTTTAGTGGGGAGGAGATAATTTTAGTCTTTGTAGGAAAGAAGAAACTTTACGTCACACGTCGGATGAGTTAGTGAAGGGGCTCAGTGAACCAGCTGGTGGGGCACCAGCTAGTAATGGGTTCCATAGCTCAGGCATGGCTGGACCTTGTCTTTGTGTGGCTAGAACCAGATGATAGCATGGTTATCTTCTTCACAGATGAAGCCCACTGTTCCCTTGTTGGTGATGAAGGAGACTAAACTAGGGTCTTTCTTGGTACCTGAAGCTGCCTTTGGGGCAAACATAATATAGGGTTCCAGTCCCTTGTCTGCACCAGCACACTCTCCCCCTTCAGCCCAGTTGCCTTCTCATTATCAGTAGATGCCATAGAGCACACCACGGAGACACCACTAGGACCTTGGGCCCTCATGACCTGTGCTGTCAGTGTTTCAGCTCTGCAGAGTAAACCTGACACCAGCTTTCTCCCTGAGCCACCATATATGCTGTCACTGCAGTCTGTATCTGACTCTGTGTGACCCTATGGACTACAGCCTGCCATGCTTCTCTGTCCAAGGGATTCTACAGGCATAAATACTAGAGTGAGTTGCCATGCCCTTCTCCAGGGAACCTTCCCCACCTAGGGGTTGAACGCACGTCTCTTGCATCTCCTGCATTAGCAAGTGGGTTCTTTACCACTAGTGACATCTAGAAAGCCCCATCATGTCTGCTACAAAAACTAAATAATAATTTATTTTCATATTGTTTAATTTATGAAATACTTGATTTTAACATTTATAATATTAACATTACACAAAATATAGTGATTTTAATTAATTTGAAAAAATAAAACAATTTTGAAAAACATATACATCTTTCCCAAAATCAAACCATTTCTTCCAAATATATGAAACAATGAGGTATAGGTATACATAGATAAGTAAAATGCTTTTGATAGCCAATTCAGTGATTGTACTATGTTTAGGGAAAATTGGACATGTAAATCTATGTTTTCAACTTTAAAACTACATACAAGAAACTATTTGTGATAAAATTTTAACACTTGAACTTCATGACAATATGAATATAAAATGCACAATAGATTTTAAGGCAATTTGAATAAAGAATATAGATAGTCTTATTGTTTTTTTATACAGACTGAATGATGAAATAATATTTTTAATGTACTAGTTAAAATACATTAAAAATAAATTTCATCTTTTTGCTTTTCAATGTGGCTACTAAAAATGTTAAATAACATATGGATTTTTAAAGCTTAGTTTGAATAAAGGATGCAGATAATCTCATTGTTGTTTATATAGACCAAATGCTGAAGTAATATTTTTAATTATGTAAAATACATTTAAAAGTGTAATTCAGCTTTTCTCTTTACATTCCATTGTGGCTACTAAAAATGTTTAAATGAAGTATGCAGTGTATATTATTTTTCTATTGGACTTCAATTATCTAAACTTTATTACTACCAAAACTGCTCAACCTCTAACATCTTGTTTTACATATTCTGCTTTAATATACCTCCAATTCCAATCTTTCTCCTTCTGTACTTTTGTACATCCCTGCTATAGAATTTTCTCCAGAACTTGAATTGAATGCCATCCAAACCTTCACAGACACAGTGTGGGTTTTCACTCTCCCTCTCACTCAACACATACACGAAATGATTTGTTCATATCATTTCACCTTCAAAGATCCAAAACTCATAATCTGTCTTTCCTTTCTTGCCCATCTTTCCCTTCACTTTGACTCCTTTTTCTTCCCTCCATTCTTCTCCCTTCCTTCCTCTTCTTCACTCTCTTCCCTCTTTCCCTCTCATCTTGCCATCTCGCTTTCTCTACCTCACCTTCAAATTTTCTTACCTGGAAAGTTTCAGTACCACTAGAACCTATCTACCCACTCCAGTGTTCTTGCCTGGAGAATCCCAGGAACGGGGGCGTCTGGTGGGCTTCCATCTATGGGGTCGCACACGACTGAAGCGACTTAGCAGCAGCAGCAACAGAGCCTATCTACACTTCTTCCACATGTTGTTAACTAAAAAGCATAGTCGATTTGACAACTCTGCTCTTACATTTCCAGAAAGCTCAATGACCTTTTTTATCCTGAAATGTCCTTGTACTTTCTCTTTTTCTCATACATACTCAAAACCATATATTATCACTTGCAAATGATGTGTGTGTGTGTGTGTGTATATATATATATATATATATATATATTATACTCACACTTAGAAAAAAATCACCATATTGTACTTATTATTCTCACAATCAGTAATGAATTGCATGTGCCTTCATGCAACTTCAAAGGTAAGATCTTCACTTTTTCTATAGATCTAATCTTCTTTTAGAGATACTATTTAGATCAGGAGTTAGTGAAGTTGGCCAAAAAAACAAAAAACCCAGATACTTCTTTTCTCAATATCATAGCATCAAGTTGATATCTCTAAATTTAGATTGCTTATGGACATAAGTAAAAGTATAGGAGAGGGAGGAGAAAGAACATTTCAAAAAAGAAGTTTAATGTTAGAGCAACTGAATTTGAATATAGAATTGACCAGTCACTTACTCAAAAATGGATAAAATTCTGAACTAGAAGTGACTCATTTGAAACAGCATTTCCAAATCTTGAATAGATGATATGAGGAAGAGTAACTTGCTAACAATAGTTAAAGAACATTAATCAGTGTAGCAGTGTGAAATTTACTCTGTTACCTATTGCCAGTGACAAATGTATATTGAAGCTATAAAGCTGTCAGAAAACTATGAAGTTTGTCTAACAATTTAGTCTATGATAATGCTATCAGACACCCAAATGTTGATGTTGTTCAGTGACTAAGTTTTATCCAACTCTGCAGTCCTAAGGACTGCAGCACTCCAGAATAACAGGTCCTTCACTATCTCCTGGAGTTTGCTCGGATTTATGTTCATTGAGTCAATGATGCTATCAAACCATTTCATCTTCTGTGGTCCTTTTCTCCTCCTGCCTTCAATCTTTCCCAGCATCATGGTCTTTTCCAAAGAGTTGGCTCTTAATATCAGGTGACCAAAGCATTGGAGCATCAGCATCAGTCATTCCAATGAATATTCAGGGTTGATTTCCTTTAGGAATGACTGATTTGACCTCCTTGCAGTCCAAGGGATGCCCAATAGTTTAGTTCTTCTGTGTATTTGTGCCATCTCTACTTAATCTCCTCTGTTTCTGTTAGGTCTTTACCATTTCTGTCCTTTATTGTGCCTATCCATACATGAAAAGTTCCTTTGATATCTCCAATTTTTCCTGGAAGAAATCTATGTCTTTTTCCATTCTATTGTTTTCTTCTATTTCTTTACACTGTTCACTTAAGAAGACTTTCTTATCTCTCCTTGCTATTCTCTGAAATTCTTTATTTAGTTGGGTATATCAGGCTTCCTTGGTGGCTCAGGTGGTAAAGCGTCTGCCTGCAATGCAGGAGACCCAGGTTCAATTCCTGAGTTGGGAAGATCCCCTGGAGAAGGAAATGGCAACCCACTCCTCTACTCTTGCCTGGAAAATTTCATGGACTGAGGAGCCTAGTAGGCTATAGTCCATGGGGTCGCAAAGAGTCAGACAAGACTGAGCGACTTCACTTCTTCACTCCTTCCTTTTCACTTCTCTTCTTTCTCAGCTTTTTGTAAGGCCTTCTCAGATGATCCCTTTGCCTTCTTGCATTTCTTTTTTGCTGGGGGGCAGGGGTTGGAGAGTTTTGAAAACTGCCTCCTGTACAGTGTTATAGACCTATGTCCATAGCTCTTCAGGCACTCTGTCTATCACATCTAATCCCTTGAATCTCTTCATCACTTCCCTGTATAATTGTAAGAGATTTTATTTAGGTCATACTGAATGGCCTAGTGTTTTCCCTACTTTCTTCCACTTAAGCCTGAGTTTTGCAATAAGGAGCATATGATCTGAGGCATAGTCCACTCCAGATCTTGTTTTTGCTGACTGTATAGATTTCTTCATGTTCAACTATAAGAAATACGATTAATGAGAATTCAGTATTGACTATTGGTTATGTCTGTATAGGGTCATCCTTTGTGTTGCTGAAAGATGATATTTGCTATGACCAGTGTATTCTTTTGACAAAATTCTGTTAGCCTTTGCCCTGCTTCATTTTGTACTCCAAGGCCAAACTTGCCTGTTAATTCAGGTATCTCTTGACTTCCTTCTTTTTTATTCCTATGTCCTATGATAAAATGGACATCTTTTTTTCTTTTCTTTTTTTTTAAAGGATTCTTGCCCACAGTAATTAAATGAGAATCTGAGTTTTTGTTTGCAGAGCCAAAGCTGAACTTCATGAACACACAAACACTCACGGTAGTGAGTGAATAGGATTTCTTAAACAGAAGGAAAGTACAAAGCTCTCAGTATAGACACTGAGAGGGGTTAAAGAGTCTCCCCAAAGGTGGGACTTATAGCAGTTTTTATATCCTTAATCTGTACATTGTGGTAATTCCTGTCCTTGAAATATATCATTTTTTTATATTTTATTTTATTTTATTTATTATTATTGTTTTTGCCATACAATGCCATGATATCACCATGGGTTTACATATGCTCCCCCTCCAGAACCCCCCTCCCTCCTCCCTCCCTCCTCCCTCCCCCCCGGGAAATCTCAATGCACCAGCCCCGAGCATTACTCCTGGGCTGGCGATTGATTAGACATATGATAATTAACGTGTTTCAATGCCATTCTCCCATATCATCCCACCCTTACCCTCATCCATAGAGTCCACGAGTCTATTCTATATATCTGCGCTCCTTTTGCTGTCATTTTTAACCAATCAGTTTAAAGATCAAGATGTTTAACTTAACATCTTTATGGCTTCTTTTGATTCTTGGGTTAAGTGGCCATCCATTTTCATACACCCTGGCCATTTTACAATGGACTAGATATATGGGTTTAAGATTAATGATCACCAATTGTTTTTCCTTCAGGCATATGGAACAGAAGTTAATTACTGTCCTTCCTTGGATCTGAGTGTTGATAATTTATCAGACCAAGGATACATTCCAGGAATTCGAGACAAAGGGTAAAGTTTTAGGTTAATGGAACAGAAGTTTACTGAAAACAAGACTGAAGTCTTAGAGTCCTACTCTGACTACCTAGCAATTTCTACCGCAGTAGTAGATACAGTGGTCATCTGAATTAAATTTGCCCTTTCCTATCCTTTTTAGTTCACTAATCCCTAAGATACCAGTGTTCACTCTTGCCATCTCTTGCTTGACTACATCCAATTTACTTTGATTCATGGACCTGACATTCCAAGTTCCTATGCAATAATGTTCTTTAAAGCATCAGACTTTACTTTCACCATTGGACACATCCACAACTGAGCATCATTCTGCTTTGACTCAGTCTCTTCATTCTTTCTGGATCTATTAGTAATTACCCTCCGCTCTTCCCCAGTAGTGTATTGGACAACTTACCTGGGAGACTCATCTTCTAGTATTATACTTTTTGCCATTTCATACTGTTTATGGGGTTCTTGAGGCAAGAATACCTGAACGGTTTGCCTTTCCCTCCTCCAGTGAATCACCTTTGATCAGTACTCTCCACTATGGCCTGTCCATCTTGGGTGACCCTGCATGAAATGTCTCATAGCTTCATTGAGTTAAGTAAGCCCCTTCACCATTACAAGATTGTTACCCATGAAGGACAAACATCCAGATACATTAAGTAAATATGCAAATTGAGGATGGGTGATTTGAAATTGGACATATCTTAAATTATGAAATATTTATGGTCATAACAAATATTTGACTATTTAGACTTAGAAAGATATTCTGAAAGCTGGTCAAGTGATTTGTTTTTAATGAAAATATGTTAAACAGTATAGTTACTATAATCAAAGAATATCATCATCTAGTTACAATATAAATAAGGCTTTAAAAATTAAAATCATTAATGAGATAAACTGAAGAGTATGTTAAAATATCTTACATAAAATCATTTTAATATATTGGAAATTAAATTTAGTACAAAAGAGTATTGTCTCTAAAATTCTCGAGTAAATTGTCCTTAACTAAGAAAAGAGCATGGAATAGAAGTCTAACATGTATTACTCTTTCATATCTAAAAAAAAGTTTCCATTTATTTCTGATTTAATTTTCATTGATTTAGCTACTGTTACTACTGTCCAAATCTATCTCCTTTTCTTCTTCTTTTGTTTGCAGAAGAGATGATAGAAGATTATAATAATCAGTCTAAAATGATGATATTTTTATAACAGATTTTTTATTGTATTGAGAATTGTATTTCTATAATAGACATTTTGTTACCTATGAACACTCACACACACACACATTGATGCTTTTTTTTTTCTTTAATTTGGAAGTGATTAAACTGAACTGAACTGAAACCTTTTAAAATTTTAATAGGAGATATATTTGTCCTCAATTCTAATTTTCAGAATGTGTACAACAAAATAATTAAGATATGAATCTAATGCTAAACATATGATAAAATTAAACCAGGAAAGAATTTGTTTAATACAGTAGAAAAAAAAGATTGTATTATTGTTTTCTGTTGACTGAAGGACCCATTTGAATTTTTAGATTTTAATTTTACTGATGAAAAATGTTAAAGAGAAAATGAAACTTTTAATATAGTTGTTAGTATATTTCATTACTATATATAAGATATTAAAAAGTAATGAAAAACAGATATATAATTCTAGTAGAAATAATATCATTCAAGAACATAGCTTGGAAATATTAATAAAATTGTTGCAGAAATTTGAAAATGTTCTTTTATAAATCTCTTGATAGCATTTTTCATTTTAATAAGAACATAATAATTTATTTTAGTGGAATGTTAGAGAATAAATTAAGGAAAATCAGACTTAAAATGAGTGGCCTTGAGAGGGAACACATAGGACATTGTGATGAATTGCTAAATGCTTAGTAATTATTGAAATTCCTGAATATCAGATCCATGTTTCAGTACAAAGCTAGAAATATCACAAGGAAAAAATCAGTTACTGAAAGCTTTCTTGTTTATCAAGAAGAGCATACAAAATTTGTCACTCAGTTGTTGAAAAGACCCTGATGCTGGGAAAGATTGAAGGCAGGAGAAGAAGGGGACGACAATGGATGAGATGGTTAGATTGCATCACCGACCCAATGAACATGAGTTTGGGTAACCTTCAGGAGTTGGTGATGGATGGGGAGGCCTGGCATATTGCAGTCCATGGGGTCACAAAGAGTCAAACACGGCTGGGTGACTGAACTGAACTGATCAACAGAATATTGTTGCTATTATATGATGCATGTCCTGCTTTCTTCCCCAATCTGAGCTCATACTCACATCTGTCCATTCTATCTTATCAATACTCCTCCTGGGGATGTGTGCGTGTGTGTTAGGATTTGAAAGACTGGGTTGATTTCAGATTATTTGACACAATATAAAGTGAATAAAAGAAACTATGACAACACGAAAGGTGAGAAGCAATTATCCTGGTCAAATCTGTTCTACTTGTGGCATTGCCGTATGCTACACCTTTTACCAAACAATGAGAAGCATTTTAATCAACCTATTGAATAAGATAACAAAACATTCTAAAGATGAATGTGAATGCTGAGGAAAAACAAAAATCACCTTTTTTTTTTTTTTGAGAACTTTAAATACTGCCACAGTGATGGTTTGAACTGAATTTTAGAAAGATAGGAAATAAATTTAGCTATCACACATTACATATATGTTGACTGCATAGATTTAAACCAAAAAAAAGCATTAGTAGCAATATATTATGAAAAATAGTTAAGATAAAATATTGTTAATATATTATTACTGAGTTGTTGTATTAGAAGCAAAGGAATGTGTCCAGTATTATCATTCTCCATTATCCAGGCACAAGCAGCTAAGGATGCAGCAAATATTTTGAGTGAACCAGATTATCCACAAAGGTAGAGACTACAGATCTTTACAACTGTGGTGTTTCCTTAGTTCTGGTACTTGTGTCCATAACAGAATGAGTACACAATGAAAACCCTACAAATACATCAATGAGTAAATTTTTCTAACTCATTGGATTGTGACACAATATGAAAAAATGAGGCATTCATGTGAGATGATTTAGTAGTGTAGCCCATAGGCAAATACAAGATTCTTTATTTTCTTCAGAAAATGTTAAAACAATTTTTACCAGATTCAGTTCAGTTCAGTCACTCTGTCATGTCCAACTCTTTGTGACCTCATGAATCACAGCACACCAGGCCTCCCTGTCCATCACCAACTCCCAGAGTCTACCCAAACTCATGTCCATCGAGTCGGTGATGTCATCCAGCCATCTTATCCTCTGTCGTCCCCTTCTTCTCCTGCCCCCAATCCTTCCCAGCATCAGGGTCTTTTTCAATGAGTCAACTCTTCACATGAGGTGGCCAAAGTATTGGAGTTTCAGCTTCAACATCAGTCCTTCCAATGAACACCCAGGATGGATCTCCTTTAGGATGGGCTGGTTGGATCTCCTTGCAGTCCAAGGGACTCTCAAGAGTCTTCTCCAACATCACAGTTCAAAAGCATCAATTCTTTGGTGCTCGCTTTCTTCACCGTCCAACTCTCACATCCATACATGACTGCTGGAAAAACTCACTCATTATCTTATCCCTTATCTCTCTTTCACAAATATGTCTTATTTTCTCACCATTCACTTATTTCTGGCTATATTAAACTTCATTTTATTTACAAACTTCTCAAATAAAAAAATTTATGATCAGCAATAAATATTAGTTAATTCAAGTAAATTATTTAGAGATCTATCACTTATTACTCCCATCTCAAATCGTTTCCTTCCCTATACTCTGGTTGCTCCTCTGATCCTTTTGTAGAAAATTTATTCTCACTGAAATGCAATTACTATAGTACAAATTATCATAGCAATATCAAATAAACTATAAAATGTGAATAAAAATGAAGCTAGTAATATCAATACCTATATAACCTATACCTATATATGCCATATAAATATATATACTGCCAAATTTAATGCACTCTATCTTTAAATTTTTTCAAAATATCCACATCTTCCATTCCAGCATAAGCCAGCATCACTTTTATTTTTTATTATTGTTCTCTATAACCTGGGCCAAGGTTGGCAAAATTTATTCGGGAAGGAGCAATAGTATTTTAGGCTTCACTAGTCAGGAGGGAAAATTGAGAACATTATATAGATACAGAAAATGCATGTGATGTGCAGTAGTTATGTTTCATACAGTTTCAATAATGCTAAATTAGCAAATACTGGCACATTGGCTCCCAGAGGAAATAAGAGTTTAGGTGCCTATAAGCCTCTGATCACAACATTTTTATCAACCATTCACCACTTAAATCTGTTTTTTGTGTTTTTAAAGATAACTTTAAAAAGTAACTTATTTATTGTATATCACTGATATATTAACATTGAATTCAGAGCCAACAGCCTAGAGAAGGGTATAGCAACCCATTTCAGTATTTTTGCCTGGAGACTCTCATGGACAGAGGGTCCTAGTAGTCTATAGTCCATAGGATTGCAAAGAGTTTGACATGACCAAAGCGACTTAACAGGCATGCACGCAGAGCCAACAACACTGTAATTCATGCCTGAATATACTTTATCTAAAATACATTATGCGCATCACAGACTTCTTACACTTCGGAACACTAAACAGAACATTAGCACTGCTTCTGGGACAGTTTTACATAGTGAAATCACCAACAAATGCACAAAAATGCAGCACTAAATAGACCTAGAAAAAATTGCTTGTTTAAAATGTAAGTGCTAAAACAAGAATGCAGAATACAGCTTCACTTAACCTTAGCTAGTAGCATGCTAATGTTCCACTCCGTCCTCTGCTGCTCTATGCATGTGTACATCTGCTAGTGATTGTTAAAGTGCTTCCAGTATTGATTTGGGCATTACAAATACATTTTAGTGAGGGGGCAAATTTGCAAATACAGAATCCATGAGAAATAAGAACTAACTCTACTTATATGATCGTCACTTAAAAGTATAAAAATGATTCTTAGTTCATGGCTTTGTTAAAACAGGGTTGGATTTAGTTGGGTATTTGTATTTTGCTGACATTTAATTCAGACTACTTATGGGATATACCTCTGTTCTTCCCAGATTCTGTAGTCAGATAAGTAAACACCTTTCCTCAACACAAAGCAGTTAATGCCATTTTTTTCAGGTTTATCCAAAGGATTCCCATTATTTATATAGTAATGTCCAAACTCCTTTCTGTGTTCCACAAATCCCTTACAAATTCTCAGGCTTGTGCTCTCCCTTTGCTAATACTATCTAGTCATACTGACTTTCTTGATGCTGGTAAAATATATCAAACTTGCATGTAGTCCAAGGTCTTTATACACACACTTTCTCCAACATGGAACGCTTATACTTCAGATCTGTTTAATAACAAAAAAGTTCTTTATGATATGCTGATGTGTGTTCATTGTTCTCTATGTAGGAAAATCTGCCTTCTAATATGGCTACTGAATTTCTTTTGTTTTTATGCTGTATTAGTTATTTAGCATTTTGATTACTACCAGACATTGCATTACATATTCACTTATTTATTTACTTGTTTTCATTTATTGTTTCCCCACAAGGGCAGAAATTTCTTAGTATTTGACATGTGTATAGACTCCATCTTGGCATGTAGTCAACCGTTAATAAATATTTGTTCAATGAATGTATGTTGAAAGATTGCATGTGTTCTAGTATTCTCCCCACTGCAGTGTAAGGACATATGCACAAAGTATAAGAAATGGACAGAGCTGTATTTTTATTGAAACTCATCTAGACCTTACTTTTGCATCTTTAAATCCTCCTTTGAATTATACAGTAATTGCTCAATTCTATAAACCTTCCAAATATCTCTTTTAGTACTCATCTTCCATTGCTGCAGCAACCTAAATAAATTTTATTTTCTCTGACCATTTGCTAGTTCATGGTGACCATTTTCTATTTGTCTTTGATTAATATTTTTTAAATCATTTCTCATATATAGAGAATCTTTAAAATCATTCCCACTAAATATTATTTATCTCTCATCTTTGCAAATCACTAAATGATTGCAATGGAATAATGTCAGATTGTGATGCTGGGACAGATTGAAGACAAAAGGAGAAGAGGAAAGCAGATGATGCAATGATTAGATAGCCACACCATCTTAGAGTTGATAGACATGAATTTGAGCAAACTCTGGAAGATAAAAAAAGAATATGGAAGCCTGGTATGCCACAGTTCAAGGGGTCACAAAGAGTTGGACATGACTTAGTGACTGAACACCAACAATTCTCTCGATGTTATATTTGTGATCCACAGATCAGCAGCATCAATATCAAAATAGAAATGGGAATTTCAGTTCATACAACAGAAATTCTAAATCAAGACCTGCACTTTTTTTTTTTTTAATTTTTATTTGGCCATGCTAAGAAGCTTGTGGGATCTTTGTTTTCCAACCTGGGGTTGAACCAAGGCCCCTGACAGTGAAAGCACCAAGTCCTGACTACTGGACTGCCAGGAAATTCCCCAGAATCTGCATTTTATATGGTTCCAGGATAATTTATATGCCTACTAAATTTAAGAAGCACTGAAAGTGAACTAAGATGATGAGATACTAATCTGGAAACTAATCGTATGGCTCAACTGTTTACTGAATCACATTGGAGAGCTAATAAAAATTACAAAGCAAAGTGATATTATTCTAGGATGTACAGAAGGTACTGCTCTTTGATCACTTTGTAGGACCACAACCCATCCCAGGGAAGTCAGAGGAGGCATCCCAAAAGAGGTGACTCCTGGAACTGAGCTAAAAGTTGAATGAAGAAGAAAATGCAATTAATCAGTATTAAGTAAGTGTTTGATACATGAAAGATATGGTATTCTTCTTAAGGACAGATCCCAGATCATATTGATATTTTACTCCCAATAGTTCCTGGCCCTTAATAAGTATTTATTGAATGAAAAAATAAATAGAAAAAATTGATTTCCTTTATATTCAATGTTTTTCTTTGTCATTAAATGTTTCCTAAGCAGTTGCCATAAATGTGGAAAAAACCTTCCATTATTAACATATATTATAAATATTACATGTGGGACAAGCATAATGCCTTCATCCACAAATTTTTTCTTGACATTCAGGAAAGCTAATTTCACATCTGAACTGTTATTTCTCCAAGATTATTATTATATAGTTGAATATTACAACGTTTTCCACTATTGTATAAATATTAGTCTGTTCTTTTTGTTGGGCTAAACTTATTGAATGTTATGGTTTTATTTGCGCCTCTGAGCCAGCAATGCTAAAGCCATATATAATTTGATATTTTTATTTAGTATTTGGTCAAATTAGGCATCAATAAAACCAGAATAAAAGATCCTACAAAATTATAGCAAGCTGGTCAAATCTATACCGTCTGCTCTGATGTCTTTAATCCTTTAAACTAAATTGTTTTTTTTTAATTTTCAACTATAAATTAATGCTTATCTCAGTAACTGTATATTTGCTGCTTCTGAGACACATATGAAAGCTAACAAATTCACACACACACACACACACACACAACAAACTTGAACTATATTTGAAGCATCAATTTCTTATCTATAAGCTGAAATCTTTACCGAAATTTCAAAATCCATGCTTATTAGAGAAAAAGCTTACAAGTATAGCGCTATGATTTTTATTTGGTTTCCTTTACACAATAATCAGACCTGCAAGTAACAATTTAGGCTTCAGTCCACATTTGAGGAAAGATTTTGATATACAGTCACGTCAAATATAAGGTTGCAGTTTATATCTTTCATCTAGAAAATAAATTGCTATTTCAAAAATTGTTTTCTTTCCCCTAATAGTTCTACTGCTTCTCTTCTACTTTAAATTAGAGTTACCTATATATATGGATGCCATCACAAGTGCAATAATTTATAACACATAAAACTAATGATATAATCAGATTTACAAAATCTTACAAAGCACATAGGTGGCTTTATACTATTTTTAATGTAACTAATTGATTAATTTATTTTCTGCTTGTCATTTATTTATTTTTGAACTATAAGGGAATGCCTTCTCTGTCTTTTGAATTTTATATATGCATAACAAGCTTGTTTTAATACTAGTTGACATTTAAAGCACAACTCCGTCTCTTTTCCTGCTTGGAAAAATTGTTGGCTAATATGATAACAGATTTTTTCAATCTCAACCTTGTTGAGTTTCATTGGGTGTATACAGAAACTGTCCAAATATGAGAGTAAGAAAGATAGCATTCAGCAGATTGTAGAATAAGTGATGAGAAATGTATTCATGGATGAGCTAAAATATTTTAAAATACCTTTGGTTTAAAATTGTCAGTCTTTTGCATTTTTCTGAATTCAATGAGTCTCTAAATAGTTTAAGGTTACAATTAGAAATAAATTATTACCAATCCTGAAAAATTATTCTATATTTCAACAGTGACTTTCAAGCAAAGTTGAATACATATGCTAAAAAAGAAAGAAAAGGTAAATTATGCATACATAGATATTATTTGTATCTAAAAAATAATATCTAAGATACTGGAAAATGCAAATTTACTTGCACTTACTTACTGATTATAAGTAAGAAAACAGGAATATGAAAAACCTGTGGTGTTAATAAGATCTGCAGCAACATCTAATAATTAATGTAATTGCTTTGGAAATGATAATAATGGGTTAATACACAAGGCTATTCAAATTCTTTTTTATTTTTATACAGAAAATAGATTGGGTTTGCTAACTGTTATTGATTACAAAGTAAAGGGAGGAAATCTGAAATGTTAGCCAGAATTAAGAAACACTGAAGCTAGATTTTACTGGTGATATAAAGCAAGTGATCAGATAGATGATGATGAAAAGCTAGTGTTCCTGTAATCTTATGGGATTATACCAAGTTTTTTATACTTCCAGTTTTTTATGCTAAAGGTAGCTTATTTCAGACGAGTTTACTGTATGGCAATTTTTAAGTATAGACTAGTCCTTTCTACTCTTAGAGCCTTAAAAGGAAAATATAATGTCAGGTTGTCTTTGTTGTTGTTATTGGTCCTTGTTTCTTCCTACATGAGAGCTGTAAAATTGGCTCCTAATTATTGCTACCAGGACACTTCTGGATAATTTTTTTCTTGTTATTCTGACCTGCAATTCTGTGACTTCCCAGCCTGTCAATCGAGGTCCTGAACGCAGGGAAATTGTATTCTGTTGATTTAATTACACCTTTCCTTCAAGAATTTGAATGATAATTTATATGAATCACTTATTTTTTAACATTAGAAATTTAAAACTCTACTAAGAGAGCAACAGAGAAAGGGCGAGGTGGACAAAACAGCAGTGAACTTCAGAAGGAAACAAAAATTTGGATTTAGGCCTTCTCTTTTTCTATACTTACATTATAACCATTGAGATTGGTTCCTACTCTGTCAAATCAAAAAAAATTTTTTTAATTTTAGAAAAGCTAATTTGTGGCTCATTCTGCTTATAGAGTTTGCAGATCTCTGAACCCATAGCTTATCTAGAATCAGCTGTATTGCTGGTCTTCACTGAAGTGCTCCAAACCGCTCTCCAAGTTCTTGTCCATGCTACAGAGGAGGAAAATCTTACACTGGTTTTCCCTCCCCCAGGAACAAAGTGGTAGACTGCACTTAAGCCAGCTGACCAAGGGTGTATGAATCACCTTGAAAACTGAGATAAGAACAAATGAAGGAATCATGTTGCTGTTTGGGGGCAGAGTAGCAAGAAAATGGTATTAGATCCCAGTTTCAGTCTATGCCAGTCTTTTTCTTCCCCAAGGATTGCTTGCTGTTTGAAAGCCACAGCTGCAAGAGTCAAGGCAAAACTACTTGTTCAAACTGGCTAAGTTACTCAAATTGGTTAAGTTTCTACCTGAAGCAATGTATTCAGGTTATTCTAACTTTTAGTAACAAGAAGATGATGCGGAATTTCTAACTTTCCCATTTCCAAAGGAAATTTTAATTCTGTTTCTTGATCCTCTTTCTTTCTCTCTTTTCTTCTTTCCTTTCCACTCCTTTGTTTTTATTTCTTTAAAAAGTATATACAAGGAATCAGAATCTCCTAGGCAAAAGCTGATATGATCACTTGCAACTATAAATTTGAATGTTGTTAATTCAATGTCTTCCTTAATTTGCAGCATTCAAACTATTTGCTTCATTTTTTATCTTCTCGTTCACTTGTCTGTATAACTGAGTATCACATATCTGAAAGAGATTTGGAAAATGTAGATACTGACCGCATAGCCACTTTTCAGAGACAGCTATAAAGTTGTTAAAGAACAAAGGCCCAAATCTTTGGCAGTCAGTTTTTATTTCCACCTCAAGAAAGAATGATGGTGCATTATATACATATATTAAGGTTCAACTGAAGTACATTGCAAGTAAAATATTTAAGCTGTACATCTCATTGTTCTTCAATTAAATTGAATTTTCTTTGACTTAGGTTGGTTCTGCTGCTCAGTCGTGTCTGACTCTTTGCAACCCCATGGGCTACAGCACGCCAGGCTTCTCTGTCCATTACCAACTCCCAGAGCTTTCTCAAACTCATGTCCATCCAGTCAGTGATGCCATCCAACCATCTCATCCTCTGTCATCCGCTTCTCTTCCTGCCTTCAATCTTTCCCAGCATCAGTGTCCTTTCCAATGAGTCAGTTCTTCACATCAGGTGGCAAGAGTATTGGAGTTTCAGATTCAGCACCAGTCCTTCCAATGAATATTCAGGACTGATTTCCTTTAGGATTGACTGATTGATCTCCTTGCAGTCCAAGGGAATTCTAAGAGACTTCTTCAACACCACAGTTCAAAAGCATCAATTCTTCAGTGTCCAGCTTACCTTATGGTCCAACTCTCATATCCGTACATGACTACTGGAAAAACTATAGCTTTAACTAGATGGACCTTTGTTGGCAAAGTAATGTCTCTGCTTTTTAATATGCTGTCTACGTTGGTCAAAGCTTTTTTTCCAAGGAGCAAGTGTCTTTTAATTTTATGGAAGCAATCACCTTCTGCAGTGACTTTGGAACCCAAGAAAATAAAGTCTCTCACTGTATCCATCATTTCCCCATCTATTTGCCACGGAGTGATGGGACCAGATGCCATGATCTTAGTTTTATGAATGTTGAGTTTTAAGCCAGCTTTTCACTCTCCTCTTTCACTTTCATCAGCAGGCTCTTCCGTTCCTCTTCACTGTCTGCCATAAAGGTAGAGTCATCTGTGTATCTGAGGTTATTGATATTTCTCCTGACAATCTTGATTCCAGCTTGTGCTTCATCTAGCTTGGCATTTCACATGATGTACTCTGCATGTCAGTTAAATAAGCAGGGTGACAATATACAGCCTTGACATACTCCTTCCCCAATTTGGAACCAGTCCATTGTTCCATGTTCAGTTCTAACTGTTGCTTTTTGACCTGCATATGGATTTCTCAGGAAGCAGGTAAAGTGGTCTGGAATTCCCAACTCTTTAAGAATTTTCCACAGTTTGTTTGATCCACAGAGTCAAAGGCTTTGGCATAGTCAATAAAGCAGAAATAGATGTTTTTCTAGAACTCTCTTGCTTTTTTGATGATCAACAGGTGTTGGCAATTTGATCTCTGGTTCCTCTGCCTTTTTAAATCCAGCTTGTACATCTGGAAGTTGACAGTTCACGTACTGTTGAAGCCTGGCTTGGAAAATTTCAAGCATTTCTTTGCTAGAGTGTGAGATGAGTGAAATTGTGCTGTAATTTCTTTTTTTTTTTATTGTTTCTGCCATACAATGTCATGATATCACCATGGGTTTACATATGCTTCCCCTTTCAACATTCTTTGGCATTGCCTTTCTTTGGGATTGCAATGAAAACTGACCTTTTCCAGACCCTTGGCCATTACTGAGTTTTCCAAACGCTGGCAAGTTGAGTGCAGTACTTTAACACCATCATCTTTCAGGATTTTAACTAGCTCAGCTGGAATTCCATCATCTCCACTAGCTTTGTTCATAGTGATGTTTCCTAAGGCACATTTGACTTCAGACTCCAGGATGTCTGGCTCTAGGTGTGTCATCACACCATCGTAGCTGTCTGGGTTTCTTAAATCTTTTTTGTTTAGTACTTCTGTGTATTCTTGCCACCTCTTCTTAATCTTTTCTGCTTCTATTAAGTCCTTACCATTTCTGTGCTTTATTTTGCCCATCTTTGCATGAAATATTCCCTTGATATCTCTAATTTTCTCGAAGACATTTCTAGTTTTTCCTATTCTATTGTTTTCCTCTATTTCTTTGCATTGATCACTTAGGAAGATTTCCTTATCTGTCCATGCTATTCCACACACACACACACCCTATCCAATAGTGCATCTTTCCATGCTCATTAATAATTTCACAAATGTTATTAGTAAGCATGACTTCCTAGGAAACATGTATCTATTAGTTAGAGTAAAAGCTAGGCTGACACATTTTTTAAAATGTTATGGTTTAAATATGAGAGAAATTTACTTTTATCCCATAATTAGCATAGATGAGAGGGGATCTGAACTTTACAGAAGTTCAGTTCTAAAAAGTTATAAGTGAACAGACCTAGCAATGGGGCTCTAAATTCCTCAACATTTTGTTTCCCTCTCTAAGTTCAAGGCATCAGCCTTGACACTTATTAAGCACCAGGAATGGGGAAAAACCCAGTCCTTGATATAGGACTTTATCTTTAAGGAGATGACTCAATTATTTCATATGCTGATGTAAGGGAGGATAATAAACTCTTCGTTGTGGGTTGAGGAAATATGTTCAGATAAACTAGGGAATCCTGTTATTAAGAATAAGAAGGAATTGATGGATGTTAGGGATAATTAAAATTATTTTCCTCATTTTGGGAATTGTAGATTGCTAATGATTGTTAGGTCTTCCCAAGTGGCACTAGTGGCAAAAAATTCGCCTGCCAATGCAGAAGATGCAAAAGATGCAAATTCAATCCCTTGGTTGAGAAGATCCTGTGAGTAGGAAATGACAATGTCCAGTAATACTGCCTGGACAATTCCATGACACAGGAGTCTGGTGGGCTACAGTTTATAGGGTTTCAAAGAGCTGGAAACAACTGAGGACCTAAGCACACAGACTCAGTGACTGTCACATGGTGAAAGTTTTTCTTTTAATATCTGCAGTCTTCATTGTACACCTTTCTGGGGAAAAAATGACATATCTATACTATATATGTAAAAAGAGATACACTTAGAATGGAGAATAGTGAAGATTTACCTACTACCCCCAGATTCTTTCTCCTTATTTTAATAAATGTCAATTACATACATTCAGTTGCTCAGGAAAAATATCTAGAAGCCATTCTTGTTTCTTCCCTTTTCCTCTTTCTCCAAATTAAACTCCTTGAAAAAATACTTTGATCTCTTTCCAGAAGTCATTCTGAATTTGTTCATTTTCTATATCGTGGTCAAAGTTATTATAGCATTTGTTTAGCAATAATCTTTTAACTGGTTACTTTAGTTCTTCTATTACCTCTTTCTTCTGATTCCCAGTTAAACAACATCTGTGATCTTTTGAAAATATATCACTCTACTTAAAATAATTCTCCAATAGCTTTCCCTTGGCAATTAATATTACCTAAACTCCTTACCATAAGGATCTTCTTAATCAGACACCTAAATTTATTTCCAATCCTTATTGATCCATAATCTCACTTGCCTAACATATTCTAGGCCATGTTTTGGCTTTGTTTTGGCTGTCATGGCAAACTCAGTCTAGCCTCAGGTTCTTTGTAATTATGATTTATTTTGCTTGCATCACGCTTCTCCAAGAAATTTTCATGGCTGGGTTACATTTGTTTTTCAGAATACAACATAACTGTTACCTTTGAGAGAATATTTTCTTCCTAAGCACTGTATCTATTCTAGTCATTATTCCACCATGACACAGTTGGGGAAGGAGAAATTGGAATGAATACAGAAAGTAGCATCGACATATATACTAGTGTGTAAAATAGATAGCTAGTGAGAAACTGCTGTTTAACACAGGAAGCCCAGCCTGGTGTTCTATAATTACCTAGACCGGTGGGATGGGGGAAGGGGAGGAAGGTTCATGATAGAATATATATATAATTATGGCTAATTTATGTTTTTGTATAGCAGAATCCAACACAATGTTGTAAAGCAACTTTCCTTCAGTTTAAAACTAAATTAAAAGAAAAAAAACAAAAGTTATGCTATGTAAAATATGTCATTCATTGTGTTTTATGCTCATGGAATGTAAATTACATAAAAGAATAAGTAATATCTAACTCTTTTATTTAAAATAATTGTATCCAAGGGATATATAACAGTGCCTGGAACATGCTACATGCTCAGGATACTATCTTGTTTGAATAACTCAATTAGTCTTTCTCTTTCAGTATCTTCTATTTCATGTAAATAATCCTATAATACTTATTAAGTTTTTCAGTACTCAGGTTTCATTTTTCCATCTGGAAGTTTAATAAGGTAGCAGTTTATGTCAGCCAGTGACATCAGCTCCTGATATTTCCTAATTTGTGTCCCTCCTCTCTTCAAACACAGCATGTCATTTGCTCCATTACCTTAGCATTTCTGCATGCATAAGTTTATTTGGAAAAATATTTAATAGAAAGACATTCACATATACATGTAATATAAGAGCATATTTAGTTATAACACAAAGGAGTGACTAATGTTTATATTTAAAAATTATGTTCTTTAAATGTACACCTAGTGTCAACTCACTAATCTGGCTCCAAAAGTATCTTCTTATCCACTCTTATCAATAAGTAGACGTGTCTTTAATTTCCTCATTAAGAATATTTTTACTGTGGACTTTTCAGGAGACTCAGTGGTGAAGAACTGCCTGCAATGCCAGAGAATCAGGTTTGATCCTATGCTAAGACTCCCTGAAAGTTTTGTTTACCTTATCATTAACAGTCATGCTACTTTAAAAGGGCACATTATTATATTAAACACAAGCTAAATATAATTTAATGAAAAATCTTTCAGAAAAAAATACTTTGATTTAATGATTATGATACTTAAAAATCATTTGTTTTGTCCCACTGAGAGTAAATTAGCACCTATAAGAACTGAAAAAATAACAAAAATAATTTTTGAGGTTTTAAGGTATGTGTTAAGGGAATAAATGATGATAGGGATAGGAGACAGAGTCTTCCCTAGTAGCTCAGAATCTGTCTGCAATGCCAGGGACCAAGTTTGATCCCTTAGTAGGGAAGATCCACCTGGAGAAGGGAATGACAGTCCATTCCAGTATTCTTGCCTGGAAATACCATGAATAGAGAAGCCTAATGGGCTACGGTTCATGGGGTCTATTGAAAAAATAACAAAAAATAATTTTTAACGTTTTAAGGTATGTGCTAAGGGAATAAATGATGATAAGGATAGGAGACGGAGGCTTCCCTAGTGGTTCAGTCAGTAAAGAATCCCCCTGCAATGCAGGAGACTGCCTGCAGCACAGGAGACCTGGGTTTAATCCCTGAGACTGGAAGATTCCCTGGAGAAGGACATGACTACCCACTCCAATATTTTTGTCTGGAAAATCCCACCGACAGAGGAGCCTGGTGGGCTACAGTTCATGGAGTCAAGAGAATCAGACACGACTTAGCACCTAACCACAACCACAAGGACAGGAGACAGAAAACATATATTCAATGTGCTTACACAAGTAAAAAAATCTTGGAATGAATGAATAATTTTACTCTCAATAAGACTGTGGACCAAGTGCGCATTTATATCTGATGTTACTGGTCTACTGTTTCCTTGTAATAAAGTTGATGCACAAATTTATACTTATTATAATGACATATATATAAATATCAATGCTGATTCCTTCAGTGTCATCCTTATTCATTTCATTTCAGTAGCTTAGTCATGTCTGACTCTTTGAGACTCCGTGTATAGTAAACAAACTTTTAAGAATAAAATCTAATTTAAACTTTATAACTCACAAACAAAATATTTGCATAAGGTGTTTGATACTATATTTTTTAAAATATATTTGAAATATTCACTTTAAAATAACTTGGGTAGGTACTTTTACATACAATATGTATAAGTAATCAGAATAATTAAGTATAAGTAATCAGAATGATGCATGTTTCTTTGCTTCATCCTCAAATAAAGAACTTTCATTGCACAGTCACGAAGTCATGTCCAACTCTTTGCAACCCCATGGAAGGCAGCACCCCAGCCTCCCTGTCCTTCACTATCTCCCAGAGTTTGCTCAAACTTATGTCTGTTGAGACAGTGATGCTATCCAAATATCTGATCCTCTGTTGCCGCTTCTTCTCCTGCCTTCACTCTTTCCCAGCATCAGTGTATTTTCCATCAGGTGACCAAAGTATTTATTGGAGTTTCAGCTTCAGCATCAGTCCTTCCAATGGACATTCAGTGTTGGCTTCCCTTAGGATTGACTGGTTTGATCTCATGGCAGTCCAAGGGACTCTCAAGAGTTTTCTCCAGCACTACAATTTGAAAGCAATGATTCTTCAGTGCTCATCCTTCTTTATGGTCCAGCTGTCACATCTGTACATGAATATTGGAAAGGCTACAGCTTTGATTATACAACCCTTTGTCAGCTAAGTGATGTCTCTGATTTTGAATATACTCTAAGATTGTCAGAGCTTTCCTTCCAAGGATCAAGTGTCTTTTAATTTCATGGCTGCAGTAACTGTCCACAGCGATTTTAGACTCTAAGAATATTAAGTCTGTCAGTGTTTCAATTTTTTCCCCAACTATTTGATATGAAATGATGAGACCAGATGCCATGATCTTAGTTTTTCTAAGTTGAGTTTTTTTTTTTTAAGTTGAGTTTTAAACCAGTTTTTCACTCTTTCTTCAGCTTCATCAAGAGTCTCTTTAGTTCCTCTTCACTTTCTGCCATAAAGGTGGTGTCATCTACATATCTGAAGCTATTGATATTTCTCCTAGCAATCTTGATTCAAGCTTGAGCTTTATCCAGTACAGCATTTCACATGATGTTCTCTGCATAGAAGTTAAATAAGCAGGATGACAGGATACAGCCTTGATGTACTCCATTCCCAATTTTGAACCAGTCCATTGTTCTATGTGTGGTTCTAACTGTTGTTTCTTGACCTGCATACTAGTTTCTCACCAGGCAGATAAGGTAGTCTGATATTCCCATCTCTTTAAGAATTTTCCAGTTTCTCATTCAATTAATGTTTACATATATTACTTAGAGATTTTTTACAGACACAGTCAATTAAAAATCATCCTCAAATATAAATTATGGAGCAAATAAACATGTTCAACACTAAGACTATCATTTGAAATATTTTATTAATTTAGGAAAATTCACATATTTTACTACCCAATTAAGTGGCATACATTTAGATACGCCTAAGGCCAGGATCTTCTTAGCAGTTCATTCCACTCAGAGCAGCAAGAAAACAGACAGGCTGTTGGTTCTCTTCCATGTCTCTTGTACAGACTGTAGCTGCTGCTGCTGTTATATCTTGTCTGTATTATTGCTTCTTTATGTATTCATTTTTACAGCTGAAAACAGAGTAAGAATTTGTATAGAAATTCATTTTAATAAAACAGGTCTCAAATGTTTATACTAGTGTATATACTGTTACAAAATTTTATATCACTTTCTCTTTGAATAATGTGATTTTTTGAAAATTAATTATTTTGTGCTGTGATCACAATCTGTAAATCAAGATAAATTGTTACAAATTATTTGCACAAATTAAATGCATAATTGTTCTCATTTAGAAAAGTGTTTTCTACTACTAAAAAGTAATGACAAAAGTTCCTTGTGATACACTATTAAACATTTTGATTATAGCTAGAATTCAGCAATAAATTAGATATTGATTAATATCCCAGTATCCAGTGGTATCATGCTGTGAGAAAAAATTAATCAAGAATACATATCTTTGAAAGAAAGTCATCAACATTTTATATTAAAAAAAAAAAAAGAAAAGAAATCCCAGTGCAATGAATGGGAAGGCAAAGTACTTCTGTGATAGAAAAATGATACTTGCATACACTGGGGTCTGCAACTGTATCTTCATTTGCAAGCTCAGCATGCTGAAATTAGTGCAATCTGGTAAAAAGTGTTCTGGATTTCAAGTCAGCAGATAAAGAGGCTACCATAAAATTTGGGCCTAGAAATATATGTCTGTAAAAATTATATATTATTATCACCTTATATGATTATTTTGAAAGTAAGTAGTATATTTTAAATGTTGAATATTTTTCCTCATTATGCATTACTCAGTTTTAGAATTGGAAGAAGGAGTCTGGGATCATTTAATCCCTTTAATAAGAGTAAACTATGTACGAGTTAATACAATTAGTTGCATGAAGACTACAGAAGAAATGGAAGGTGGGTAGGGAATGATAGAAACTTTTTCAATCAGAGCCTAGAGCACTCTCTATTTTATACCATTCTTTAATATTATTATTCAGTGATATATAAATTGTTCTCTGCAAATAAAAAGTAAATACTGTACTGTGGAGGAATTAACTGTAGATGGTGACTGCAGCCATGAAATTAAAAGACGCTCACTCCTTAGAAGGAAAGTTATGACCAACCTAGACAGCATATTAAAAAGCAGAGACATTACTTTGCCAACAAAAGTCCGTCTAGGCAAGGCTTTGGTTTTTCCAGTAGTCATGTATGGATGTGAGAGTTGGGCTATAAAGAAAGCTGAGCACCAAATAATTGATACTTTTGAATAGTGGTGTTGGAGAAGATTCTTGAGAGTCTCTTGAACTGCAAGGCAATCCAACATGTCCATCCTAAAGATCAGTCCTGGGTGTTCATTGGAAGGACTGATGATGAAGCTGAAACTCCAATACTTTGGTCACCTGATGTGAAGACCTGACTCATTGGAAAAGACCCTAATACTGGGAGAGATTGAAGGCAGGAGAGAAGGGGACAACAGAGGATGAGATGGTTGGATGGCATCACCGACTCAATGGACATAAGTTTGAGTAAACTCTGGGAGCTGGTGATAGACAGGGAGGCCTCGCGTGCTGTAGTCCATGGGGTCGCAAAGTGTCAGACTCAACTGAACTGAACTGTGGAGGAATAATTCACAGAAAAAAAGCCATTCATTATTTAAAATATGTAAATTAAATCCTGAATAGATTTAATTTTATAGTCATTGGAGTTATAAAATTTGGCAATAATTATATCATCTGAGACCTGACTATTTATAATAAAATGATCATGTCATAATCACAAGTTCTGATGAAATATAATAATTAGCTGTGATATAGAAAACAGCAAACCATATTTGTGAAACAATTTATTAATTTTTTTCAAATATTTCAACACATTCTTACTAATGAGGAATAGTTGATGGAGTTAACAATCATTTTGGCCATTAGTTAATATTTCAAGATGGGACCCTCTGTCTGAGATGAAGATATATATTCAAAATTTAAAACCATCTTTGAAAAGTTAAAAGCCCAGTAAATACACAGAAGAAGACCCAGTAAGTACATAGATTTTTCACCCCAAAATTAGCCATCAAATTTGTACTTATAAAGTACCTAGTACAAAACAATGTATAGTAATCAACAACAGACAATATACAAGTCTTCACTCTTGAATTATAGGTAATATTTCATTTCTCCCCCAGAAATATTATACTATAGCTTAGGATGTATATAAAAAGATGTTGTATAAAATACATATGTTTTAAACTGGAGCCTATTATACAGAGTTAAGGTAAGCCAGAAGGAAAAACAACAATACAGTATACTAATGCGTATATATGGAATTTAGAAAGATGATAATGATAATTCTGTATGTGAGACAGCAAAAGAGACGCAGATGTATAGAACAGTCTTTTGGACTCTATGGGAGAGGGCAAGGGTGGGATGATATGGGAGAACGGCATTGAAACATGTAAATTATTATATGTGAAATGAATTGCCAGCCCAGGTTTGATGCATGATACAGGGTGCTTAGGGCTGGTGCACCAGGATGACCCAGAGGGATGAATCAGGAGGGAGGTGGGAAGGGGGTTCTGGAAGGGGAACACATGTATACCCATGGCAGATTCATGTCAATGTATGGCAAAACCAACACAATAATGTAAAGAAAAAAATTATTAATTAATCAATTAAAATAAAAAATATATGTTTTAACTGAAATGATATTTAAATTAGTGGTTCTAGGGATCATTTCCTAAGCCTACAATGGTACTGTACTGTTCTATCTAGTTTGTGATAAAGTTAGATGATATCTAGATGGTTGATAGAACTGCAATGCAAGACTCTATGGTCCTACAAACTCAAGGTCATATACTCCTTTAAGATGTCCCACTTTAAACAACACAATGATATCTAAGGAAGGTGATAACTACTACTAGCATTTTTCACAATTCATGCAAATAATACATTTACAAATTTAACTTGAGGAAAATTATTTAAAAGTAAAACCAAAAGGAAGAAAGGTAGGGAAGAAGAATGAAGAAAAGAAAAATATAAAATTATAGTTCTAACACTATTTCTTTGAGGAAATTAAAAATAGTCCAAATCTGAAATAAAAACAAAATGTAGAAGTAAACTTGGTCATATCTTTACAGTAGGATTTGATGTAGCTTTTAACAATAATCATGAACACCATGCAGTGATACTACAAATGTCACTCCTATAAAAGTGCAGATGCAGTTTTTCTCATAACACATACCCAATTTAAGACGCAGGTACCCAAAACTGCTAACATGATTGACTTTCCACAGAGCACAGGAAAGTCTCTTCCCAGGAATTTCCCTCAACTAAGGGAAGCTTCAGAACTCATACTTTTTTGGGGGACAACCTAATCTCAGGTGGCTCAGAGTAAAGAATTTGCCTGCCAATGCAGGAGAGGCAGGAGACTAGAATTCTATCCCTGAGTCAGTAAGATACCCTGGATGAGGAAATGGCAACCTGCTTCAGTATTCTTGCCTGGAAAATCCCATGGACAGAGGAGCCTAAAGGGATACAGTCCATGGGGATCACGAAGAGGCAGACATGACTGAGTGCCTGAGCATACACTCAGATTCAAGGATCAGGAGATGAGGGCACACAAAATCCTAGTGCCCTCGAGTCATCACTTCACTAAAGGGAAAATTCACATTCTGGGCTAACTAAAAAATGGGCTGATACCTCGTGTCTGGGGAAATTGCTCTGCAGTGTAACTTCTGTACCCAGCCCCTGACTTCCAAATTTCCCCCCAAGGGCTTCTCACTAATCTCCTGCACACAATTTCTATCTCAGTCTATTTCCCAGGGATTCTATAGACTAAAAGGTAAAAAAATCAGAGTGTCAAACATTACAGTTAAACAGTTAAACAAAATGTAAATAAAAATAGAAACTTTTCTTACATATATATATAATTTTCCCCCAGTTACTTGCAGTCATTTGTTTAAACATAGATGACTACATCAAAACTCTTAGAATTATATTCAAGCTCAACCAATCAGATAGTAATCAGAATAATAATATCAGGGTAATATCATAAATGTTGTAAAGACTCAGCAAATATTTCAGGTTGTATCTAGTTAAATAAAAACTTTCTGGTTGTAAGAGTGAAAGGAATTACTTAGGAATTTATTATATACTATGCATTTGACATATGTATGCATTCATATTCTAAAACCAAGGTACATGTATAAGATGGTATAGAATAGACTTGTGGACTTTGTGGATGAGGGTAAGGGTGGGATGATATGGGAGAAGGGCATTGAAACAAGTTAATTATCATATGTCTAATCAATCGCCAGCCCAGGATTGATTCTCGGGGCTGGTGCAGCGAGATTTCCTGGGGAGAGGGAGGAGGGAGGGGGGTTCTGGAGGGGAAGCATATGTAAACCCATGGTGATATCATGACATTGTATGGCAAAAACAATAAAAATAAATAAATAAATAAACAAACAAACAAACAAAAAGAACTACAGCAACTTGTACATTTCTTAAAAGGCCACAGAATTTTCACATAAATTGAGCTATTTTCAGATTAAATAATGAAAGCTATAATTCCCAGTGATGCTCAAGACTCAATTTAGTTGATTCTTATTTCTGGATGTAACCAATTAATTTCAAGTATTCATTATGAATTTATTCCTGACAATAAACCTTATTCTTCCCTTAGCATTAACTTTGATTTTCTACAGCTTTAGTCGACCTACTCTGTTCTACCTTCTCACTCCAAATTTGTCATTCCTGCTTTGCCCAGCTCTAGCCATATCCAGAATTCTATGTACCAAGAAATTCATTTTAGCTCTGAGTCATATGTTTTCTACATGTAAAATAATCCACTTCTTAGGAGAGTAATAGCATGCTGTTATGCTCAGTACTAAATGGCTATGATGAACTGGTTTATACTCTGCCTAAAAATTGTAGCCCACATTTAAGAAATGGTTTGAATCACTATACAATAAGTGAAATCTGTTTCCTTCTCTACTGGAATGCAAAGTGGTAATGTAAATAAAAACAGGAAAATAAAATTATCAGTTCTTTCTTTGTACCACATTACCACATACTACTTAAATTTAATAATAATACTTAGCTCTCAAAATAAAAATATAAGACTACAGTTAAAGCTTTACATTGTGGATAGAAAAATCTGAGAACCAAAGAATTTATTAAATCTGCCTAAGCTGATTAGCATATGTTATTATTAGTACAATTATATATATATAAATATAAATAATATATATAGTATATTATTGTAAGTAAAGTTATTATACTTAATTAGTATATGTTACAATAGCTACAGTAAATAAATGAATATAATAAAAGATATATAAACCAATATATCAGAAAAAATGAAATAGAATACTAATTATATATATATATATATATAGTCATAATGTTAGGAAAATTAAATAAATAGTCTTGTTTAGGCTTCAGAAACAAAGCAGAGCAGGTCTCTGACCTTGCTTCTAATCTGCCTGGACACTGCCCTGACTGGGAATGACTGGGAATGACTGCCTGCTTTGAGTGCAAGACTTGCAGCACCTTAGATAAGATGGAGGAGGAATCTTGAGGTTGTTGAGCCCCTGAAGGCAACCTGGCCAACCAAGCCCCAGGCTTAGCAACAATCCAAGTTTTACAAGACAAAACATCGTTAGCATGAAACCAAGCTTGCAGTTTGGTCATAGATTGATGATGATACCAGTTTGTGTCTATCCTGGGATTATAAAGGGAACCCCAAACTACTATCTTTGAAGCCTCACCCATGGAGCAGACTGTCTCTGACATTTTCCCAATTGGTATTCCAGATGTGTTTTACATGGGACTTCCCAGCGCTGTTTAAATTTGGATGTTGGTCAAAACCCAATTTAATGATATATTCTCCGCTATTTCTATTTCTCTTTTCTTTTAATGTTAGTCTATTGAAACCAAGCTCTATAATTCTCTAATAAATATTTGAATTATTTATCCATATATAATGAGTGGCTTATTTTGTTAACAAATCCTTTGAACCTGAGGTAAAACTGAAAACTTTCAGCAAAACACATAATAAAATACAATATCTTCCTAATTTGAAGTAAACAAATATGACATATCCATATATCTTAATCTTAAATTATTTTTCAATGCTTCTATATAGAAAAGCAGGTAAATACAAAGTAACTTATGAATTACTTGCTAATGTCAGCAAATCATTAAAAATGTGTGTTTCTCAGACATAGAACACAAATTTATGGCTACCAAAGGAGAAACTGAGGAGAGGAATAAATTAGGAGTTTAGGATTACACATTATAAACACATTACTATGAGCTGCTATAAAATAAACAACAAGCACCTTTTGTATCACATACGGAACTATATTCAATAACTTGAAATAACCTATAATGGAAAAGAATCTGAAAAAGAAAATATATTCTTTTATATGTAATTTTGAATTACAAATTTTGGCAGAACCTTGTGCCTTGGCTGCCCGGGCAGTGCAGTGGTAAAGGATCTGCCTGCCAAACCAAGAGACCCAGGAGAGATCTCCGTGTTTTGTTAGGAAAGTGTGTAATTTCCTTGGTTCTGTCTCGCTGCAGCAAAAATTTGAAGTGATGGACAGACCAGTGTTACAACTTGGTATTACAGCTCAGCTTTATTTGGCAAGCAAAGGAAAAGAGATCCCTGAGGTGTCAAGACAGGCCAACCCAAAAGAAGTGACGAGAAGAGAAGCCAGAGGCTCAATTTTGGCTCTTCTTTTTATGGTTTTTTTTTTTTTTTTAATTCTCCTCCCCCCCAAGCCTGCCCTATGTAAACGGGTCTAGCCAGGAGGGCTGTTTGCTTCACCTGAGGTTCTCACTCCCACCCTCGGATCTTCCTTTGTTCTATTTTCATGACTTTTTCTTTGTCTTTTTTAGCCACCACGATTCTGGACTCCTTTTTCCTATTCTAACTACCTAACATACCCCTCTCAAAAGCTGGGAAGCCCAATTCTTTGGAAATAGGGACAGCAAGGTCTCTCTGGCTACTTCCTGCTGAACTGGGATGGTGAGGGGCATTGGGCCTCTCCCTCTTGCTAGTCTCAAGCCTCAGAGTCCTTATAGCAGTGTCCATCTAAGGGTGAGTGATATTTTCCATGGTCGAGTGTAGTTTTATATATCCTTTTTGAACTGGCACTGCATGTTGTAGCTTGTTGACCTGGGCAGAAGCAGAATGGGTTAGACAACTGATAATATATGGAGTAATCATGAACCACATCAATATGAAAATAACAGGGATTAGTAGGGCATTAGCCAACTCCAAATTCCCCATCTCCAGGAGAAGGATCCCCCAAAGAGAGATTGTAGCCATCCTGAGAATGCTCCAGCTTGTTCTTTGAGATCCTGTTGTGTCTGAATATTTTTCTTGAGGACTGTGAGACTTTCTTTAACTTGGCTGGACGTATTTACCCAGAAACAGCATATCTCATTTGACATGGCTCAAGTTCTTCCTTGTTCAGGGATCAGGAGATCTATCTCCTGTCTATTTTGGAGTACAAATCCTGATAAACTGTGTCAGCTCTTCAGAACTATCCTGAGAAATTATATCCACAGAAGTTTAATTTTGGCAGTGTTCGTTAGAATGACACTCATTTGTAGCCCTGAATATTTGAGATCTCCCAGGGGCTCACAGGTGTATTGAGTATCCTCTTCTATTTTCTTCCATGGCTTGACTCATGAGTAGTGAATCCAGGAATCATGTCCTGGTACCTTGACTGCTATGGGGATAGAAAGTATTACAGGGTAGGGGCCCTTCCATGTGGGCTGGAGTTGACTCTTTGAGGACCCATCTTCCTAGACTTTACTTAGGACTTGAGTCCCTGGAGCATATAGTGGTGGCTCTTTAGAATCTTTTTGGTCCTGGTTGATACTCCACAAACATATATTTTGTTGGAATTGTCCAATGCCATGGTATAAGACCAGAAGTTCTGAGCTTCTGGATCTAGGAAGAGATCATTGACATAAATAAAAAGCCTCCCATATAGCATCTCATAAGGGCTAAGACCAACCTGTTTCTTAGGGGCAATATGGGTGCAGAGGTGAGCTATTGGTAAAGCCTCCTTCCATCTCAGGGAGGTCTCCTGGGTTATCTTTTTTATCACTGATTTTAAGAATTTGTTGGCTCTTTCTACTTTTTCCTTAAGAGTGATGCTGCCAGGCCCAATGGAGATACTAAGTAATGCCTAAAGCTTTAGAGACTCCTTGAGTGACCTTAGAAGTAAATGATGTCCTGTTATCACTTTGTAATTACCTGGGCAGACCAAATCTTGGAATGATTTTATGGGGCAGTTTTTTTTTTTTTTTACCACCTCCTCAGCCTTCTCAATATGGATGGGAAAGCCTTAAGTCCATCCTGTGAATGTATCTATCATGACTCATAGGTATTTATACCCTTGAGAAACTGGCATCTGGGTGAAATCCATCAACCAGTCCTCTCCTGGGTAAGCCCCACATCATTGGATGGGCTGAACCAGATGGGGTCTTCAGGCTTCTTGGTGGTTGTTTAGTTGGCAAGTGGGACAAGAGGAGATCACTTGCCTTATAATCATTTGGAGGCTTGTTCCTCTGAGGGAACTTTCTAGTAACTTTTGGAGGGCCTTCTCCCCTAAATGAATGGTGGCATGTAAGGAGTTAACCAACTTCCACTGGATGTTCCCAGAAAGAAAAAGGAGTCCCTCCTTTTGTAACCACCCCATATGATCTTCTTGAAAATCCTCAGTCTTAGCTTTAAGAGTATAACCTTCAGTATATGAAGGAGTTTCTGGCAAATTAGTCTGTGAAACTAAGGTGGCAACTCCTATTAAGTCATTGTTCTGTGATGCTGCTCTCATCGCTGCCTGATCAGCTGCTTGGTTCCCTTGTGCCACTTCCATGCTCCATTTTGGGTGTCCTTTACAATAGGAGACTGAAACCTCAGCGGGCAGATGGACTGCCTTCAAAAGCCTAAGAATTTGATTGCTGTATTTGATTGGAGACTGTCATGTGGTAAAGTGGCCTTTTTGTTTCCAAGTAGTACATGTGCATGTAACACCAGAAAGGCATACGTGGAATCAGTGTAAATGGCTACTCTGTTTCCTTTTCCTAGCTCTAAATCTTGAGTCAGGGCTATGAGCTAAGCTAATTGGGTACCTGGTGGCAAAGTTTAGTCTCTATGGTCTCAAAGTTGGAGACTACTGCATATCCAGCTCTTCTTTTTCCACCTAAGACAAAGCTGCTTCCATCAATTTCCTCAGGACTGGTCAGAGGATCTGCTGACAATCCTTCTCGGGGTTTTGTCCAATGGTCCAAAGTTTCTAGGCAAAAGTGAAAGGGGAGAGAGCCCTCAGGGGTAGGCAGGAGGATACCTGGGTTATGAACCTCACAAGGGGATATAGTCGGGCCTGGATTTTCCATCAGCACTACTTGATATCTGAGGATCCTTTGATCAGACATCCATAAATGGCTTTTCCCATTCAGGAGTTGTTTCACTTGGTGGCTGGTAAAAATAGTTAGTTTGCACCCAAAAGAGAGTTTTAAAGCATCTTCTATCAGGACTGCAATAGCTGCAAGATTCTGAAGTCAGGGAGGCCAGCCTTTGGCAGTTGAGTCAAGCCTTTGGATAAGCAAGCTAGACTTGGGCTCAGATTCAAACCTTTGAGTTAACATCCCAGGGCTATTCCCTCCTTTTCGTCGACAAAAAGTTGGAATGCTTTTTCTGGGTCTGGCAACCTCAAGGTAGGTGCTTGAACTAAGGCTTGTTTTAGAGTAGCCTCTGCCTTCTTTTGAGGAGTTCCCCACATTAATGGGATTGAATCATCCTTTTCCTTCAAACTTTCATATAAGGCCTGGACAACTGGACAGTAGTTGAGTATCCAGATTCTACAATACCCAGGTAGCCCCAGGAAAGCTTACAATTGTTTCTGAGTCATGGGGGAGGGCAACTGGATGATTCCTTTTACTCAATCAGAGGACAGTCTCCTGCACCCATGTGTAATCTAAACTCCCAGGTAAGTGACTTTTGTCTCAACCATCTGTGCCTTCTCTGCCAAAAAATTTAGAACCTGAATTCCATGTTGTTGGGCATTTTTCTCATCTGGAGAACCAATTAGTAGGTAATCTACATATTGTAATATTTTCCCATTAGGTCCCAGGTCCAGATTTAGGAGATCCCAGCCAAGATCCTGCCGAAACAGAATACTGTCCAGGTTATCTGTTGGTGTTTTTCTCCTGGAACCTCCCACTCAAAGGCAAAAGGATATTGGTATTCTTCGGCGATTAGTATGTAAAGGAATGCACCTTTAAGATACAGGACTTTAAACCACTTGACACTGGGCAGGATTTCTCCCAAGATTACATAGAGATTGGATACAGTGGAATGGAGGGACTCTACAGCTTTATTTATGAGCTGGAGATCTTGAACAATTCACAGGTTCTCCTCCTTTTTCTTTACAGGGAGGATCAGGGTGTTAAATGGTGAATTGGTGGGAACCAATAGCCCACAGGCAAGGAATTTATTTATTAGAGGCTGTAGTTCTTCCTGAGCTTCTCTTCTGTGGTTGTATTGTTTCTGGTTTGGATCTCAGAGGACAATGAAGCCCAGTTCAGTCTGATGGGCTCGTCCAGGGGTCCCCTGGTCCCACACCTAGGGGTTAATATTGTTTTCCCATAGTTTTTGATCCCTCCCTATTGGAGATATAATGGGTTCCTCAGTAATAACCAGAAGCTATAGGTTCTGGGGGTTGAAAATCTTCCCATCACAAGGGTGGTCCCCAGTTTAGTAAGTATATCTCTTCCCAGTATGGGAGTAGGACACTCAGGGACCACCAGAAACTGGTGGGAAAATATTTGTTCATCCCAGCAACAAAGAAGTGTCCAAGTGAATCTTTTGTTAATTGTTTTTCCTGTAGTACCCAAAATGGTACAGGTTTGGGAGGAGAAGGTTCCAATGTAGGAGGTCAGGACAAAGTAGGTAGCCCTGGTATCAACCAAGAAATTCTTAGACCTACCTGCCACATCCATTTGCACCCTTGACTCCAGCCACGTGATGGTTATCTCTGACAAGCAGGCTGGCTGGAGCAGGCTGCTTCATTTCTTTTGAATCATCATGAGAGAAGGCTCGGTGCTTGGCCTTGAGTCTCCTGGGCCCTAAGGGCAGAGTGCCACACAGTGTCCCAACTGATGGCATTTATAGCAAGCCATTTTAGGAGAGGTCATGGTTTGGACACTCTTTGGCCCAGTGTCTCACCTGTTTACACATTAGGCATTTGCCTTGTCCTTCAAGGACTTGGGGTTTGCCACAGGCTTTCCCTGGAGGGTGGTAAGTATCTGGACATACCTTGTCTCTTTCCTTCTCTCCCTTTCCTGGGCCTTGGCCTCCCTCTCCTGTTCTCTGTTATAAAAGGTATTGGTGACTGTCTGGACCATCTCATCTAAAGGAGGCAATGGGGTCCTGCTGCTGAAGCTGTTGTAACTTTATCCTGATGTCTGGTGCACACTGGCACAGGTATTTGTCTTTTAAAATCACCTGTCCCTCATAAGAGTCTAAGGTCAAGGCATGTCGACCTCCTGGGACCCTTGGACTAGAAGATCCCAAAGCAGGTTGAGGCATGACAAACTTCTGAAGGTAGTAGTCTCTCATTGACTCCAAATTTGCTGATGCAGTGTCCATCTGGGAACCTGGAGGCCTTCATCATAAAGCTAAGCACGTGACCTGGCCCACTTGGGCAAATGGATGTGGCAGGTAGGTCTGAGAATTTCTTGGTTGATATCAGGGCTACCTACTTTGTCCTGACCTCCTACATTGGAGCCTTCTCCTTCCAAACCTGTACCATTTTGGGTAATCACAGTACATAAGGAGGTTCTAGGGAATAATGAATCACCTATGGACTTGGTTGTACTGCTATATGAACCAGGATATATGTGTGACCTGCAACAGCTTCAGGTGACCATATATCAATCTTTCAAGTGTAAAAACAATATTGCTGATGTTTCACTATTGTTCTCTAAATCTAATACAAAATATGTCTCTGGCACCCTCTATCCAGAAACATACCTGTAAGGGTGTTCTTAGAAATTACGACAGTCTAGCCCATTCGACACCATAAAAAGCCAGTGATAATACTGAAAGCTATCGTTGAAGGCAAACACTGAAACGCAAATATCGACACACTGTTATGGACATTAAGTTGCATCAAATCCAATTGAAGATATTCAGAACAGGTTGACTTAACTGACATTTAAACAGCCTGGAGAGTCACTCATCATATTATTTAATTTTGAGCAAGACAGAAGGAAATAACATTTCCAAGCTATTCTTTACCATCTACTGTAACCTCCCTATTCTGTGTAAATAGTTCTGAAATTGAATCCTTATTTAGTTTGAATATCTAAAAGAAACCATGTGACTGAAATATACATTCAAATAGTCTCCTCTGGCTTCTGGCATATTTAAAGGTTCTCTTGTTTATTGATGCCTCTTGTTAAATCTATTATTCACAATAAGAACTTTCCTAAAGCCAAGAAAATAGACTGTGGTGAGGAGTTAGAATAAATATTAATTTGAAATTTGCAAAACAAAGAAAACTACCAGTGCTGTTCTTGATTTTCTATATATAAACATGTACTCTTCTGATAATATATTATCTCCCTTCTCCATAAAATCAGCAAACTTGTTGGTCGTAGAGTTGAATTAAATATCAGTGTGCTTGTAATCATTATTCTATTTTTTCCAGGATTGTAAAATTTTGAATTGATTTAGAAAAGATATGTAATAATACCAAACAAAGAAACTGACAAAGAATTAATCTCAAAAATATACAAGCAACTCCTGTAGCTCAATTCCAGAAAAATAAATGACCCAATCAAAAAGTGGGCCAAAGAACTAAACAGACATTTCTCCAAAGAAGACATACAAATGGCTAACAAACACATGAAAAGGTGTTCAACATCGCTCATTATCAGAGAAATGTAAATCAAAACCACAATGAGGTACCATTTCACACCAGTCAGAATGGCTGCTATCCAAAAGTCTATAAGAAATAAACGCTGAAGTGGGTGTGGAGAAAAGGGAACCCTTTTACACTGTTGGTGGGAATGCAAACTAGTATAGCCACTATGGAGAATAGTGGGAGATTCCTTAAAAAACTGGAAAAAGAACTGCCATATGACCCAGCAATCCCACTTCTGGGAATACACACTGAGGAAATCAGAATTGAAAGAGACATGTGTACCCCAATGTTCATTGCAGCACTGTTTATAATTGCCAGGACATGGAGGTAACCTAGATGTCCATCAGCAGATGAATTAATAAGAAAGCTGTGGTTCATATACACAATGGAATATTACTCAGTCATTAAAAAGAATACATTTGAATCAGTTCTAATGAGGTGGATGAAACTGGAGCCTATTTTACAGAGTGAAGTAAGCCAGAAAGAAAAACATCAATACAGTATACTAATACAAATATAGAATTTAGACAGATGGTAGCGATAATTAATCCTCTATGTGAGACAGAAAAAGAGACACAGATGTATAGAACAGTGTTTTGGACTCTGTGGGAGAGGGCGAGGGTGGGATGATTTGGGAGAATGGCATTGAAACATGTATATTGTCATATGTGAAACGAATCGCCAGTCCACATTCAATGCATGATACAGGGTGCTCAGGGCTGGTGCACTGGGATGACCCAGAGGGATGGGATGGGGAGGGAGGTGGAAGAGGTGTTCAGGATGGGGAACACATGTACACGAGTGGAAGATTCGTGTCAATGTATGGCAAAACCAATACAATACTGTAAAGTAATTAGCCAATGAAAATAAATCAATTTATATTAAAAAAAAAACATGAAAAAAGGTCGCATATGAGTAAACTCTGTCCTTGCTTTAAAATTTAAAAGATAGTCCATATTTCTTAATCTCATTAAGTGAACCTCTCCTTATCTATAAGTCTCTACTCACCTATTGATAGCAGAGCAAAACTAAATTTAAATCATTTTTCATTCAAATCTATGTTTTTAAATATATGTAGATGATATTTGTATAAAAATAAAATTATCCAACATCATTCAAAAACAAAACTTTCAATATACATTGCATTTAGTTTCTTTGATAGCGACAACTAAACATATCACTATATAGAGCACATTTAAACTTGTTCATTGAAAATAAAATATTATTTGTTTATAATACTGAAATTTATATTAAACATGCATAGAACTGGTGAAGGCTGAAAGACCCAGCACCATTTCAGAGTGAACTAGTGAATTTGCTCAGTCGTGTCCAACTCTGCGATCCCATGGACTATAGCCTACCAGGCTCTCCAATCCTGGAGAATTTTCCAGGCAAAAGTACTAGAGTAGGTTGCCATTTTCTTCTCCAGGGGATCTTCCCAACCCCGGGATCGAACCGAGGTCTCCCTCAAAGCAGGCAGACGCTTTACCATCTAAGCTACTGGAGAAGCCCATTAAACATGCACATATGTTTTTTAAACCTTAAACAATTTCATTCACACTGTTTTCTGCTTATTTAGTGTTAGTATTTGTATTATGAGTCCTTTGTCAGTTATACTATATTTTACTAGTGTTTATGGTAGATGTAGGAACAGATGGAGATTTGGTCCATTGCAATTTACTTTTATAGCTTATCTTTAATTCAAAGATCATTAATTTAATTGATTTTAGTACCTCTCTTTTATTTTTTTCAAAACATGTGCTAACGGAGTCTCATTGAATTTATGAGGTTCATTGACTGAATAATGACTCCAAATTGTTTGAGTCTAAAATGTAAAAGAGGTCCTAAATCATAACCTTAAAATTTTAGTTTTGTGTAAATTTGCTTATATAAGTGATAGCATAAAATTATCTAATTAATACAATAATTATTTTATGATATTATTGAAAACTTTTCATAAATGTTATAATTTTGTCCTTTTTTAATATTTATTTACTAAAAAATAATTACCAGCAAATAAGCATGGGGCACAAATGGAATTCATGAATACTGTAGGAAAAACTGTGATGTATTCACAATCAATTACTAACTTTACCAATGCTATTAAAAATATTAAACATTTTAGCTTTATGTGATATTTTCAAGAAAGAAAATACTTTAGTATGCTTGGAAAAGAAAAATGTGAGCTTATATTTAATTATATATGAGTAGAACTAACTTTTGTCAAGGTCACTCTTGGAGAAAAAAAGAAATGTTTTTCTGTAAGTTCAGAAACTATTAAAAATGTATACCTGATGGGATAGGTATTGCACTTTATAACTTTACTAAAATCAAACTGAAATATTTCTCCCATTTTGATAAAACATAATTTTTCCCCCATAGGAAAGTTACAGGATAAATCTGTTCGATGTGGCAGGAAGCCATTCATAACCCGGCTTCTATTAACAGAAATGGGGTGTCTTGAAGCTATCTCTCCATAAGTTGCACTGCAAACTACCTCTGTAAGTAAAGATTCAACCCAAGGGTTAGGTTTTACTGCAAGTTATAAACTTCAAGAAACTGGGTATAGAATGGAAATGCTGACAACGTTAAAGATAGGTGCTTGAATGAAGCAACTATAGTATTCCAACTCCTTTATTTCAGAAAGTGTGAGTGTTTATGTTGCCACTGGATAAAAGAATTGATGTGGAAATTACTCATGCTTGGTGAATTGCATGGTAATAAAAGAAAATCTCGCTAAAAAGAGCTTCGGGTAAAATGGAATATGGACTCAATTTTCCCCAACAAAACCATTTTTACAAGTTTTACATTTTACAGTTCAGTGTTCTGCAAATCCTGTATCTTGTGTTATTTATCAGCACTATACTTCATTTGCAAACACTTCACTGATGAAGTAATGCATATCAATAATGATAAAGTCTACTTTGAATTTTGAGGAAGGAAATATAATGGCAGAAAAAAACACATGTTTTAGAAATTATCATAAAGGCAGGTTTTCTGTTTCATAGTCATTTAAGTTTTAAAAAATGTTTTAACAATGATAAGTACCTATGTATGTATTCATAATAATATGCTAAATAATAGTTGATAATTTTCAGAAAAGAAGAGCTATATATTTCAAGAAATATCCCATATGTTGTTGTCATATGGGGCTCAGTCACCCAGTCATGTTCCACTCTGTGACCCCATGGATGCATGCCAAGCCTCCATGTCCCTCACCATCTCCCTAAGTTTGCCCAAGTTCACTTCCATTGCATCAGTGATGCTATCCAGCCATGTAATTCTCTGACACCCACTTCTCCTTCTGCCCTTAATCTTTCCCAGCATCAGGAATTTTCCAATGTCGTAGGATGACCACAATACTGGAGCTTAAGCTTCAGCATCAGTCCTTCCAAGGAGTACTTAGGGTTGATTTTCCTCAAGATTGACTAGTTTGATCTCCTTGCTGTCCAAGGGACTTTCAGGAGTCTTCTCCAGCACCATAGTTCAAAGGCATCAATTCTTTGGCATTCTGCCTTCTTTATGATCCAGCTCTCACAACTCTTCATGACCACTGGGAAGACTGTAGCCTTGACTCTGTGGACCTTTGCCAGTTGAGTATTGTCTCTGCTTTTCAACACACTGTCTATGTCATAGCTTTCCTGCCAAGAAGCAATCATCTGCTGATTTAATGGCTGCAGTCACCATCCACAGTGATTTTAGATCCAAGAAGAGGAAATCTTTCACTAATGCCACCTTTTCCCCTTCTATTTTCCATGAAGTAGCAGGGATAGATGCCATGATATTAGTTTTTTGTTTCTTTGTTTTTTTTTAATATTTAGTTGTAGGCCAGCTCTTTCATTCTCTTCCTTCACCCTCATCAAGAGGCTAATTTGTTCCTTTTTTCTTTTTCATTAGAGTTGTATCATCACCATACCTGAGGTTGTTGATGTTTTCCTTGCCTATCTTGATTCCAGCTTGTAAGTCATCCAGACTGGCATTTCTCATGATGTGTTCAGCATATAGATTAAACAGACAAGGTGACAGCAGACAGCCCTGTCATACTGCTTTCTCAATCTTGAATTAATCAGTTGTTCCATACAGGGTTTCAACTGTTGCTCCTTGATCCACATACAGGTTTCTCAGAAGACAAGTAAGATGATCTGGTATTCCCATCCACAGTTTGTTATGATCCACACAGTCAAAAAGGCTTTGATGCAATAGATGAAACAGAGATAAGTGTTTTTCTGGAATTCCCTTACTTTCTCTTTGATCCAATGGATGTTTGCAATTTGATCTCTGGCTCCTTCTCCTTTTCTAAACCCAGCTTGGACATCTGGAAATTCTTGATTTACATAATGATGACACCAGTCATGCAAGATTTTAAGCATGACCTTACTAGCGTGGGAGATGAGTGCAATTATCTGATGGTCATTGCATTCTTTAGTACTACCCTTCTTGGGAATTGGAATGAGGATTGATCTTTTCCAGTCCTGTGGCCACTGCTGGGTCTTCCAGGTTTGCTGACATATTAAATGCAAAACCTTGATGGCACATCCTTTATGGTTTCTAATAGATCTACTTTAATTCCTTTGCATCCACTAGCTTAATGAACAGCAGTGCTTCCTAAGGTTCACTTGACTTCACTCTCCAGAATGTCTGGCTCTGGGTGGCTGACCACACTATCACAGTAATCCAGTTCATTAAAATCTTTTTTGTACAGTTTTTCCATGTGTTCTTTCCATCTCTTCTTGATGTCTTCAGCGTCTACGAGGTCTCTACTGTTTCTATCCTTTATTGCGGCTGTCTGTGGGTAAAATGTTCCCTTGATATCTACAATTTTCCTGAAGAGATCTCTAGTCTTTCCCCTTCCATTGTTTTCTTGTAGTTTTATGCATGGTTCATTGAAAAAGGCCTTGTCTCTCCGTGCTGTTCATCAGAACTTTGTGTTTAGTTGAATATATCTTTCCCTTTCTCCCTTTTTGCTTCTCTTCTTTCTGTAGCTATTTGTAAGGCCTCCTCAGTTAGCCACTTTGTCTTCTGGCTTTTCTTTTTCTTTGGGATGATTTTGTTCTCTGCCTCCTTTACAATATTATGGACCTCTGTCCATAGTTATTCATGCACAGTGTTTACTAGATCTAATCCCTTGAATCTATTTGTTACATCCACTGCATATTCATCAGTTCAGTTCAGTTCAGTCTCTCAGTCGTGTCCAACTCTTTGCAACCCCATGAAATGCAGAAAGCCAGGCTTCCCTATCCATCACCAACTCCTAAAGCTTGCTCAAACTAATGTCCATTGAGTCAATGATGCCATCCAACCATTTCATCCTCTGTTGCCCCCTCTCCTCATGCCTTCAATTTTTCCCAGCATCAGGGTTTTTTCTAAAGAGTCATTCTTCACATCATGTGGCCAAAGTATTGGAATTTCAGCCTCAGCATCAGTCCTTTTAATGAACATTCAGGACTGATTTCTTTTAAGATTGACTGGTTTGATCTTATGGAAGTCCAAGGGACTCTCAAGAGTCTTCTCCAACACCACAGTTCAAAAGCATCAATTCTTGGGCGCTCAGCTTTCTTTATAATCCAACTCTCACATCCATACATGACTACTAAAAAAAAACGTAGTTTTGAGTAGATGGACCTTTGCTGGTAAAGTAATGTTTCTGCTTTTTAATATGCTGTCTAGGTTGGTCATATCTTTTCTTCCAAGGAGCAAGCATCTTTTAATTTCATGGCTGCAGTCACCATCTGCAGTGATTTTGGAGTCCCCAAAAATAAAGTTTGTCACTGTTTCCCCATCTATTTGCCATGAAGTGATGGGACTGGATGCCATGATCTTCATTTTTTAAATGCTGAGTTTTAACCCAGCTTTTTCACTCTGCTCTTTCACTTTCATTAAGAGGCTCTTTAGTTCTTCTTCACTTTCTTCCATAAGGGTTGTGTCATCTGCATATCTGAGATTATTGATATTCATATTCATAGGATATTTTATTTAAGTCATACCTGACTGGCGTAGTGGCTTTCCCTGCTTTCTTTAATTTAAGCCTGAATTTTGCTATGAGAAGCTGTTGATCTGAGCCACAGTCAACTCCAAATCTTTTGTGTTTCTGTGTGTATGTGAGTGTGTGTGTGTAATTGTATGCAACTTCTTCATCTTAGGTATATGATACAAATACATACAAAAGATGTAATCAATTTGATTTTGGTATTGACCATTTGGTGATGTTCATGTGTAAAGTCATCACTTGTATTGTTGAAAAAGAATATTTGCTATGACCAGCGCATTTTCTTGGCAGAATTGTTAGGCTTTTCCTGCTTCATTTTGTTCTCCAAGGCCAAACTTGCCTGTTACTCCAGGTATCTCTTTACTTCCTATTTTTGCATTCTAATCCCCAATGATGAATAGAACTTTTTTTTATATTAGTTCTAGGCAGTTTTCTAAGATCTTATATCTCATATAAGACATTAAAAAATTACAACATATAGTCTTATATTTTAATTTTATTTCTCCAAGAATTATATTGCTTTAAGTATTGCTTTAAAATATTGTGCTTAACTTGTGGCTCAGCTCATAAAGAATCTGCCTGCAATGAGAGAGATCTTGGTTCAGTCCTGAGTTGGGAAGATCCCCTGGAGAAGGTAGCCGCTCATTCCAGTATTCTGGCCTGGAGAATTCCATGGACTGTGCAGTCCATGGCGTCACAAAAAGTCAGATATGACTGAGCAACGTTCACTTCAAATAAAAATATAAAATTTTTAATAGTACAAGGCTTTGTAAACTTGTGTTTAAAATGCTAGAATAAATTATTTCTTTTATTTACTTGATTATAACTGAAATAATTTTGTGTAAACTTCATATTACAGTTGTAAGATTGTAACAATACTGTGATACAGTACTTGACCTCAAGGATTTATTCTAATTGAAAAGAGGTGAAAATATACAAAAGGATGCAAATGTTCTTTTCTAAAGATCTACTTAGGAAGATAAGGCACACAGCAAACAACTAATAGCAATATTGGAATGTCGGGATCAAAAGAAGATAAAAGAATAGAATATTTCTCATGAATCTTGAATAATAATAGTTAATACTCAAGCAGAAGGAAATAACATTTTGTGGGAGAAAAGAGATGAAGAGATAAATGAGAGAAAACTAGTATTTCACTATATATATATATATATATATATATATATATATATATAGCATGAACCATGACCATTAGTAATATATCCATGTAGTTGTACCCATGTAGGTAGGTAGATGAGTAGGATGCTCTAACTTGGTAAAATAGAACTCCATTCTCTCCTGAAGTCTTCCCAAATGCCTTGAATTTTGTGAAATTTCCCATATGAAATATGAATAACACAAAAGAAAACAAAGCAGAAAGAAAAAGTACAACTAGAGGCAATCTATATTTTTAATGAAATCAGACCATTTAAGCAAGCACTGAGTAAAACAGTCCAAATTAGCTCAAGGGTAGACATAGAATCTCAAGACACAGTTTCAAAGAAAACAAATAGAAGATGTAATAAATATCTTTAAATGAAAACAATGTTATATCTCCTGAAAATTATACTGTCATGAGTATTTGAAAAATTGTAACCAAATAGTCAAATTGGTAAATAAAATAGATTTGGATTCTGTGCTGAAATTCAGTAATTTTTCAGTGTGTTTTCCTTTACCAACTAATGGCTATACAATAGGAATTTTGCATTAATTAAAAGGAGAGCATATGCAGAGTTCTTGGCTCATAAGAAGTATTCAATTAATAACCTTCTGCTTTTATTTAATGTAAACACCCACAGTGTTATCTTCTTTTCTTTTATTATTTATAAGTACACTAGATATTAGAAAAATTACCCTTATTAAGTGCCTACCTTAGCTGTTACATTAAGTTGTGAGAGATGGAAGCTCAGTTGCAGTCATGCAGAAAGTGAAATCGCTCTGTCATTTTCGACGTTTTGTGACCCCATGGACTGACTACAGCCTACCAGGCTCCTCCATCCATGGGATTTTCCAGGCAAAAATACTGGCGTGGGTTGCCATTTTCTTCTCCAGGAGATCTCCCCGAGCCAGGGATTGAACCCAGGTCTCCCACATTGTAGGCAGACGCTTTATCAGCTGAGCCACTAGGAGAGTCATCTCAAAAAGGTGGCGATAATAGAGTTCTTCACTGCAGGATCTATAGACCTACTGCCATTCACTACTGATTGTGGAAAGTGCCTGGTGAGTCTGTGTTTATAACAGTACTACTAGATATTAGATAATCTTTGCTAAATATTCTAAGATCTTTAACCTTCATGTTAGGAAGTCAGGATCTCTCTATCTCTCTCTCTCTCTTTCCCCTTCTTTCTCTCTCTTACACAAATGAAATAAGGAACATTGAATGAGAAAATTAAAATTTATGACAAGAAGTATTTCAGGTGGATGATAAGATATTCTCAATTTTTTGAAGAATTGGAATGCTCAGAAAAAAAAAATCTTACATAGTCCGTGACTTAAGAATTGTTATTGTTCAGTAGCTAAGTCATGTCCAGTTCTGTGAATCCATGAACTGAAGCATGTCAGACTTCCCTGTCCTTCACTGCTTCCCAGAATTTGCTCAAACTCATGTCCACTGAGTCAGTGATGCCATCCAATCATCTCATCTTCTGACACCCCCTTCTTCTTTTGCCCTCAATCCTACCCAGCATCAGGGTTTTTTTCCAATGAGCTAGCTCTTTGCATCAGGTGGCCAAAATATGGCAGGTTCATCTTCAGTATTAGTCCTTCCAATGAATATTCAGGGTTTATTTCCTTTAAGATTGACTGGCTTGATTTCCTTGCTGTCCAATTGACTCTCAAGAGTCTTCTCCAGCACCAAATGCCAATTCTTTGGCACTCAGCCTTCTTTACAGGCCAGCTCTTACATCTGTACATGGCTAGTGGAAAAGCCCAAAGTTTGATTAGATGAATCTTTGTCAGCAAAGTGATGTCTCTGTTTTTAATATGCTGTCTAGGTGTGTCATAGCTTTTCTTCCAAGAAGCACATATCTTCTAATTTCATGACTGTAGTCACCATCCTCAGTGATTTTGAAGCCCAGGAAAATAATATCTTTCACTGTTTCTATATTTTCCCCATGTGTTTGCTATAAACTGATGTGACTGGATGCCATGATCTTAATTATTTCAATGTTGAATTTTAAGACAGCTTTTGCACTCTCCTCTTTCACCCTCATCAAAAGACTCTTTACTTCATCTTTGTTTTATGCCATTAAAGTGGTATCATCTGCATATTTGAAGTTGTTGATATTTCTCCTGGCAATCTTGGTTTCAGCTTATGAGTCATCCAGCCCAGCATTTTGCATAATGTACACTGCACATAAGTTAAATAAGCAGGTGACAATATACAGCCTTGACATACTGCTTTCCCAATTTGAAACCAGTCTGTTGTTCCATGTCTGGTTCTAATTGTTACTTTTTGACCTACAAACTGTTTCTCAGGAGCAGGTAAGGTGGCCTGGTATTCCCATCTCTTTAAGAATTTTCCACAGTTTGTTGTGATCCACACAGTAAAAGGCTTTAGCATCATCAGAAAATGAAAAACAGACAACCCTTCCTCTTGTGTAGTTTGAACCAATGATACTCTCACATTTTGATTTCCTTTTTCTTCTTTCTTTTCTTCTTCCCTCTTTCTGTCTGTCTATCTGCCTCTTCTCTCATATCTTCTTTCCTCTCTTTCTGCTTCTCTTTCTCCTTCCTTTTTTCATTTTATTCTTCCTCTTCATTGGAGTGTTTTCTTTGAAAATTAAGGTATATATGTCTCCCCACTTCTAACTCTTCTACCATTGTATTTTCTAGACCATTTTTGTGTTGTTTTTGCTACCATGCCTTGGACATTGCTGTACTGCTTTCATAGGCCAACAGGGTTTCCTCTTGCTCAAATTATAACCAGTCATTTTAACTGGGTTATTATAACCAGTGGTTCAAGCAAAGCCTAAATGCATGTCTCAAAGTTTTAGTTTAATGTTTGCTATTATAACAGTTTTGTGAAAAAGGGAAGAATTCTACTCAGGGGAGAAATACCAAGATCTTGGTAGCATTTTATGCTAAGATATTTAAGGAAGTTTCATTCATTTATGTGCTTGCTATTTGCTCTTTAATATTTAATATTTTTTTATTTCAAAGCACTAGAAAAATTAGCTTGAAACAGGCTAAAATCCAAACCCAGATGTAAAGAAATAATAATAAACCTAAAGTAACTATCACATACTGATAGTGTGTGTATCAACTATCACATACTTGCTACACACTAAGCTATATAATAAGCTCATTCCTTATAACTTTATTAGCATTATGTAATTAATCTTCAAAACCATTCTTTTTTCTATGGAATCTCATTATCATCGTTTTATAAATAGAGAACTTTTGGAGAAACTAATTTTGTCCAAGGTTAAATAATTATGTATTTGTTCTAAAACCCATTCTCTTAATAGGACAGTATAATATTTTTTTTAGTATTAATTGAATGAATCCTAAGGACAGATTTTTTAGCCAAAGTACAGTGCTTATTAATTAGCTTTCCTTTTGTGAAAGATACTGCAATTTTCCTCCAACATTAAGTTTCACATTCCTAAGCTGTAGAAAGTTATAGCTTCTGAAGCCTCATGGTGGACTTCCACCTTGGGAACTGTTCTTGATTGAGTGCTGTTTTCTTACCTAAATTTATGCCGTCTTGTCAGGAACATCCTGTTTCTAAAGACCATTTTGTATGGGTGATCAAAGTTTCATCCCCTTTGCTCTAATTCAGACAACTCTGAAGGGTAATTCCAAGTCCAGATGTCCTGGCAGAATAGCCTGAGGACTCTTGCAACCAGATCTCTTTTTACTTCTCCCTCTGCTCACCTAGCTTTACTCACTTTCTCAAAAATGTGATTCCTAAGTCTGCCACTAAGTAAGCTTGTGAAAATATGAAAACATTAGTTTCTCAGTGATGTCTGACTCTGCAACCTCATGCATGGTAGCCTTCCATCTTCCTCTGTGGAATTCTCCAGGCAAGAATACTGGAGTGGGTTGCCATTGCCTTCTCCAAGGGATCTTCCTGATGTAGGGATTGAAACCAGATCACCTGCATTGTAGGCAGATTCTTTACCATATGAGTCACTGTGGAAGCCCAAGTAAACTTCCTACATACAAGTATCCAGCTCCAAATCCATTGTCATGGAAACAATTCTGAGACATTTTGTCCTGAATGATTTCAGAATGCAAATTTAAGTGGGAGATCCAGAAGTCTTATGACTTGCCAGACTTCTGACTTAGAATACTTAATCACCATTAATAGGTGGCATTATGAAAGCCCTCAGAATTGTACAACAGACAAACTGTTATAATTTTCCTTGTGTTGAACTCGAATGGGATTCATGTGAATAGAACTGACAGATGTAATATTCTATGCATTTGATTGGTACGCATTTGATTGGTGGGGGGTAAGTGAGAGCTCTGAGGATACAAAACAGTATGATATTGTTGGATGCTCTCCATGCATAATGAAAAGTCAGTTAAAGTCTGACTTAATGTGAAGTCTGAAAATCAATGAGATTCCTTGACAGCTTAAAAGTTAATTTCATTTCCTTTATCCAAGGGCTTAAAAAACCTGAAATCAAACTTAGACCATAAATATGGGAGCAGTACTGCCCCAATGATATTTGAATTCTCATCCCAATCAAGTATTTTCACAAGATCAGAGTCCTGAATAGAAATGAATGGGACCTTGAAAATTGGAATTACTTTGAGATCATCAAATTTCAGATTTTTCTGAACCCCCTTAAAGTGCTAAAATGGCTCACTCTTCCCTGTTAAAGACCAGAACCATCCTAGGCCCTTGCTTCAACATGATGAAGAACCATCTGCCCTAAAAAGAAACATGAACTTCGTTTAGATTTAGTCCCATTTTCTCTCTTAGCCAACGAGTAAATAACAATCTCAGTCTGAAATTGGAGAAGTGCTTCTGCTAAGGAAGAAAGAAACCAAATGTCAAAAAAATTAAAAAAACAAAAAGCTATAGAATAAATCAACATGTATCAACTGAAACCAAGAGAGCATGAATAGGAATGCAATAAGAGGGTGGAGGGCCAAGGGCACTAAAATATAAAGTTGGATATTGGAGAGTTTATCAATATGGGACACTCTCCCAGAGATGTATATCATCAACCTGGGAAAGACAGAAAGTGCAGAGGAACTAAAGAACCTCTTGGTGACGGTGAACGAAGAGAATTAAAAATCTGGCTTAAAACTCATTGAAAAAAATTAAGATCGTAGCATCTGGTCCCATCACTTCATGGCAAACAGGAGGGGAAAAAGTGCAAGCAGTGACACATTTTATTTTGGGGGGCTCCAAACTCACTATTGATGGTGACTGCAGCTATGAAGATGCTAGTTTCTTGGAAGGAAAACTATGAAAAACTGAGACAGCCTATTAAAAAAGCAGGGACATCATTTTTCTGAAAAAGGTCCATATAGCCAAAGCTATGGCTTTTCCAGTAGTCATGTATAAATGTGAGAATTGGATGATAAAGAAGGCTGAGAACTGAAGAATTGATGCTTTCACATTGTGGTGCTGGAGAAGACTGCTGAGAGTCCCTTGGACTGCAAGGAAATCTACCCTGAATAATCACTGGAAGGACTGATGCTGAACCTGAAGCTCCAGTACTTTGGCCACCTGATACAAAGAGTCAACTCATTGGAAAAGACCATGATACTGGGAAGACTGAAGAGTGAATACTGACCTTTTCCAGTCCTGTGGCCACTGCTGAGTTTTCCAAATTTTCTGGCATATTGCGTAAATTTGAAATAGCTCCCTTTTTTTTTTTTTCACTTTTCATACTTTGTTAATCCTATTGCATTTTTTTTTTTACTTTATTGTGTTGGTTTTGCCATACAGTAACATGAATCTGCCATGGATCTACACATGCTCCCCCTCCAGAACCCCCCTCCCTCCCCCCTCCCGACTCCCTCCCCCTGGGACATCCCGGTGCACCAGCCCGGAGCATCAACCCTGGGCTGGTGATTGATTTCACATATGGTAATTAACATGTTTCAATGTCATTCTCCCATATCATCCCACCCTTGCCCTCTTCCACAGAGTCCACGTGTCCGTTCTATACATCTGCGTTCCTTTTGCTGTCTCACATGCAGGGTTCTCATTACCATCTTTCTAAATTCCATATATATGCGTTAGTATACTGTATTGTTGTTTTTCCTTCTGGCTTACTTCACTCTGGATAATAGGCTCCAGTTCCGTCCACCTGAGTAGAACTGCTTCAAATGAATTTTTTTTAATGCTGAGTAATATTCCATTGTGTATATGTACCACAGCTTTCTTATCCATTTGTCAGTTGATGGGCATCTAGGGTGCTTCCATGTCCTGGCTATTGTAAACAATGCAGTGATGAACATTGGGGTACACGTGTCTCTTTCAATTCTGGTTTCCTCGGTGTATATGCTTAGCAGTGGGATTGCTGGGTCATATGGCAGGTCTATTTGCAGTTTTTTAAGGAATCTCCACACTGTTTTCCATAGTGGCTGTACTAGCTCAACTGGAATTCCACCACCTCCACTAGGTTTGTTCATAGTGATGCTTTCTAAGACCCACTTGACTTCACATTCCAGGATGCCTGGGTCTAGGTGAGTGATCACACCATCATGATTATCTGGGTTGTGAGAATTTTTTTGTACAGTTCTTCTGTGTATTTTTAATATCTTCTGCTTCTCTTAGGTCCCTACCATTTCTGTCCTTTACTGAGCCCGTCTTCGCATGAGATGTTCCCTTGGTATCTCTAATTTTTTTTGAAGAGATCTCTAGTCTTTCCCACTCTATTGTTTTCTCCTATTCCTTTGCATTATTCCCTGAGGAAGTCCTTCTTCTCTCTCCTTGCTATTCTTTGGAAATCTGCTTTCGGATGGGTATATCTTTCCTTTTCTCCTTTGCTTTTCACATCTCTTCTTTTCACAGCTATTTTTAAGGCCTCCTCAGACAGCCATTTTGCTTTTTTGCATTTATTTTTCTTGGGAATGGTCTTGTTTCCTGTCTCCTGTACAAGGTCATGAACCTCCATCCGTAGTTCATCAGGTACTGTTTTTCAGATCTAGTTCCTTAAATCTATTTCTCACTTCCACTGTATAGTCATAAGGTATTTGATTTAGGTCATACTTGAATGGTCTAGTGGTTTTCCCCACTTTCTTCAATTTCAGTCTGAATTTGGCAATGCAGAGTTCATGATCTGAGCCACAGTCAGCTCCTGGTCTTGTTTTTGCTAACTGTATACAGCTTCTTTGTGGCTGAGAGGAGCTATCCCATGTCCAAAGTAAGGAGCAATGGTTGTGCTTTGCTGGAGCAGTCATGAAGGGATACCCCATGTCCAAGGTAAGAGAAATCCAAGTAAGATTGTAGGCACTGAGAGAGGGCAACAAAAGGAAGACAGACTGAAAACACAATCACAGATTACTAGGCAATCTGATCACATGTACCACGGTCTTGTCTAACTCAATGAAACTAAGCCATGCCGTGTGGGGCCACCCAAGATGGACAGGTCATGGTGGAGAGGTCTGACAGCATGTGGTCCACTGGAGAAGGGAATGGCAAACCACTTCAGTATTCTTGCCTTGAGAACCCCATGAACAGTATGAAAAGGCAAAAAGACAGGGCACTGAAAGATGAACTCCCAGAGTGCATCTCAAGATAGAAGAGAGAAGACTAAAATCGATAAAATTAGAAATAAAAAAAAAATAATTTTCCGCAGACATTGTAGAAATGCCAAGAATCCTAAGACACTACTACATGCAATTATATGCCAATAAAATGCAAAACCTGGAAGAAATGGAAAAATTTTTAGAAAAGTGTAGCCTTCCAAGAGTGAATGAGGAAATAATAAAAAATATGAACAGACTACTCACTAGCTGCAAAGAATATAATCAATCTGATTATAAAGATGCTACTGGAGATCAGTGGAGAATAACTCCAGAAAGAATGAAGGGATGGAGCCAAAGCAAAAGCAATACTCAGTTGTGGACAGGACTGGTGATAGAAGCAAGGTCCAATGATGTAAAAAGCAATATTGCATAGGAACCTGGAATGTTAGGTCCATGAATCAAGGCAGATTGGAAGTGGTCAAACAGGAGATGACAAGCGTGAACATCGACATTCTAGGAATCAGCAAACTAAAATGGACTGGAATGGGTGTATTTAACTCAGATGACCATTATATCTACTACTGTGGGCAGGAATCCCTTAGAATAAATGGAGTAGCCATCATGGTCAACAGAAGAGTCTGAAATGCAGTACTTGGATGCAATCTCAAAAGTGCAGAATAATCTCTGTTCGTTTCCAAGGCAAACCATTCAATATCACGGTAATCCAAGTCTACGCCTGGACCAGTAGCTCTGAAGAAGCTGAAGCCGAACAGTTCTATGAAGACCTGTAGGACCTTTAGAATTAACACCCAAAGAAGTTGACCTTTTCATTATAGGGGACTGGACTGCAAAAGTAGGAAGTCAAGAAACACCTGGAGTAACATATGTCCTTGGAGTACAGAATCAAGCAAGGCAAAGGCTAATAGAGTTCTGCCAATAGAATGCACTGGTCACAGCAAATACCCTCTTCCAACAACAATTGGAATTCCAAAAACTTCTCTTCCAAGACAAGACTCTACACATGGACATCACCAGATGGTAAATACTGAAATCAGATTGATTATACTATTTGCAGCTAGTGAGTATTCTGTTCGTATTTTTTATTATTTCCTCATTCACTCTTGGAAGGCTATACTTTTCTAAAAATTTTTCCATTTCTTCCAAGTTTTGCATTTTATTGACATATAATTGCATGTAGTAGTGTCTTAGGATTCTTTGCATTTCTACAGTGTCTGCAGTAAATTCTTTTTTTTTTTAATTTCTAATTTTATCTATTTCAGTCTTCTCTCTTTTATCTTGATGATTCTGGCTAATGGTTTGTCAATTTTGTTTATCTTTTCCAAGAATGTGTTTAGTTTTTTCCTTAATTGATTTCTACCCTTAGTGCTGTAGTGAAAAAAGATGCTTGATACAGTTTCAATTGTCTTAAATTTATGAAGGCTTGTTTCATGATCCAAGATGTGTTCTATCCTAGAGAATATTTTGTTTGCACTTAGAAATATGTATTCTGCTCCTTTTGGACTGAATGTCTAATAAATATCAATGAAGTTCATCAGTTCCAATGTGTCATTTAAGACCTACATTTCCTTATTAAAATTTTTTTGTCTGGATCATTTGTACATTTTTTAACTTAGGTGTTAAAGTCCTATTATTGTGTTACTGTTGCTTTCCTTTTGTATGACTATTAGCATTTGCCTCTTGTATTGAGATGTTACTATGTTTGATGCATAAATATTTATCACTGGTATGTCTTCTTTCATTGATTCTTTGTTCATTATGTAGTGTCCTTCCTTGTCTCTTTTAATATCTTTTATTTAAAAGTCTTTTTTATCTGATATGAGTATTACTACTCCAGCTTTCTTTTGATTTCCATTTGCATGGAATATTTTTCTCATTTCCTCATTTTCAGCTTTATGCGGCCCTAGGTCTGAAGAGAGTCTCTTGTAGATAGCATATATATGGGTCTTGTTTTCATGTCCATTTAGCCCATCTTTGTATTTTGGTTGGAGCATTTAATCCATTTACATTCAAGTAATTATTGATACATATATGTTTCTATTAGCATTTTCTTAATCGTTTTGTGTGTATGTGTGTGTGTGTTTGTCTTTTTTCTCTATTGTGTTTTCTGCCTAGACAAATTCCCTTAGTATTTTTTGTAGAACCAGTTTGGTGGTACTGAATTCTCCTAATATTTCCTTATCTGTAAAGCTTGATATCTCTGTTGAATCTGAATGAAATGCTTTTTTCTGGGTAGAAGAATTTTGGTTGCAGTTTCTTTTTTTCTTTCACTGCTTTACATCGATCCTGTCACTCCTTTATGGCCTGTAGAGTTTCTGCTATAAGATCAGCTGTTCACCTTATGGGGATTCCTTACATGTTGCTTGTTTCTTTACTCTTGATACTTCTAATATTTTTAGTTAAGCTTATTTTTTTGTTAATTTAAGTAATATATAGATATATATGGACATGTTTATATATATATATATATACATATATATATATATATAGAGAGAGAGAGAGAGAGAGACATGTTTCACCTTTGATTTATCTTGTATGGGGCTCTCTGAGCTTCCTATACTTGATTATTTCCTTTCTCACATAGGGAAGTTTTAGACAATGAAGGGAAAGTGAAAGTCATTCAGTTGTGTCTGACTCTTTGCAACCCCATGGACTATACAGTCCATGGAATTCTCCAGGCCAGAATACTGGAGTGGATAGCCTTTCCCTTCTCCAGGGGATCTTCCCAACCCAGGGATCTAACCCAGGTCTGCCACATTGCAGGCAGATTCTTTACCAGCTGAGCCACAGAGGAAGCCCAAGAATACTGGAGTAGATAGCCTATCCCTTCTCCAGTGGATCTTCCCAACCCAGGAATTGAACCAGAGTCTCCTGCATTGCAGGCAGATTCTTTACCAACTGAACTAATCTCTTCAAATATTTTCCCAGGTCCTTGCTCTTTCTCTTCTTTTGGGAGACATAAAATTCGAATGCTGATGCTTTTAATATTATCCTGGAGTTCTCTGAGAGTGTACTCAATATTTTCAGTCTTGTTTATTTATTCTGCTTTTCAGTAGCTATTTCCACCATTCTATTTTCCAGCTCACTTATCTGCTCTCCTTCCTCAGTTATTCTGCTACTGATTTCTTCTAAAGTACTTTTAATATTAGTTATTGTACTTTTCATCTTTGCTCATTTATTCTTCATTTCTTTTAGGTCTTTATTAAATACTTCTTGCATTTTCTTCATTCTATTTATGAGCTTTTTGGTCAACTTTACTATTAACACTCTGAATCATTTATCAGGTATATTTCCTAATTCCTTTTCATTTATTTGATTTTGTGAGTTCTTACCTTGCTCCTTCATTTGCACAATATTGCTCTCCTTTCATTTTGTCTGATTTTCTGTGCTTCAGGTTTTCTTTTCCCAGGTTTCAATGTTATAGCTGTTCTTGCTTCAGTTCTCTACCCATGTTGGGTGAGGCTGGCCCAGCAGCTTGTGCAGACTTTATGGTTGGAAGGACTGCTGCCTGTATTCTGGTGGGTAGACCTGAGTATTTTCCTCCTGATAGGCAGGGCCATGTCTAGTGGTGGGCTTTAGAGTGTCTGGAGGTTTAGTAAAACTTTAGGCAGCCTTTTGGTTGATAGTTGGGATTGTGTTCCTATCTTGCTTGTTGTTTAGTGCGGTGTTCCATGCTGGGGTCTGCAGGCAGTTGGGTGCAGCTGGGTCTTGGATTCAGTTGGAGACCTTTATTGGAGGTCTCATCTATTAATATTGTCTCAGGCCAGGAATTCTCTGGTGGTTCACTATTCTGAACTCAGTGCTCCCACCATAGAGGCTCAGGCCTGACTTCTGAATGGGGAGCTAAGACCGCACAAGTTGCTCATCCTGGCAATAAAGGCTATTAAACACACTCACATACATACACGCACAGAAACAAAACAGATATAATTTAAAGATAAAACTAGACAAATAGAAACAGGAACAAAGAAACATACACCCCCCACCCCCCCACACACACATAAAGGAAGCCAAAACAGAACCAAAAAGTAAGTACAACAGAGCATCCAGTTTAACAAAAGAAATAAAAAATGAAATCAACCAGTTAAAAGCAACACTAATTAAAACACCAAACAGAAAATCAAACAAAAGCAGAGTGCCAACTGAGGAATCAAGCAAATGAAATAAAACAAAAAACAGAAATATTTTAAAAAGAGAAGAGAAGCTAAAATAGAAATATTAATATACAAAAAGCTTTGTATTTAAAAAGACAGAAAACCCCACAGAGAATAGAAAATCAAAGTAACAGTAGAAATATATAAAAAAATTAAATTATGATTTAAAAATCTAAAAACCCTAAATAGAACTAATAATAATAAAGACAATTAGAACAACAGAGAAAAAAGGAAATTAAAACAACAACAACAAAATAAATCAAAACATAAAAATAAAAATTTTTCCTAGGGGCTTAGCTGTCAGTGTCCTTACCCCTGCCATGAGTCTCAGCCCACCACCACCTCCCAAGGAGGCACTCCAATACTGGGGAAGGCTGATCTCTGGCCTGCTGTGGGCCCTGTGAGTTAGAGCATTTGTGTGTGTGTGTGTGTGTGTGTGTGTGTGTGTGTGTGTATACAGGGACACTCAGTGTCCTTTCATATATTCCATAGATGTAGAGTCTTATGGATTAGCTGCCACTTGTGAAGCTGATTGAAAGATTTTCCATCTTCTTCCTTAGTTGACCCACACATGGAGTTCATTTGTGGTTTTATTCTCACCTCTGCATATGGTCCATCTACAAGAATCTGTTCCTGAGGTTGCCCTGGAGAATTTGCATCTGACTCAGTAAGGGCAGGACATGGAGGTGATGCAGTTGCTTGGGTCATGGGAGCCCAGTCATTCCACGTGTGCAGGGAGGCCAGTGGCCATGGGCACTAGAGCTATGGCTCTCTTTGAAGTCTGCTCTAGCCTCCAGTTGGAGGTGTAGCCTCCAAGGGGCAGCCCTACTTGGGCCCTTTCTAGTGCCTGGCATCAGGCACAAAAGGGGCAGCCCTATTTGGTCCTTCTCTGTGGCTCAGTTGCTGGTGCTGGCATGTGGAAAGAGAAAAGCTACACTGGTAACTCCATTCCTTGCATGTGACTCAACAGAAGCATCCTGCTTCCATAGCAATCCACTTTTCCTCCAAAGATGTTCCTTGTTGTGAATTTCTTCCCTTCCATTCCCTCAGTTCATTTCTCTGTAGCCAACAGCAGTCCATGTTCCAAGATTGCTCTTCCAATCCCCATACTCAAGTGTCCAGCCCCCAGGCACATTGTCGGTCAGGTATCTCGGTCCTGAGTTTGTAGGGCCATGCCATAGATTTTTCTGTGGTGTTCTCACTCTCTCCAGACTATCACAGCTGTTTCACCCTTCTCCAGCAGCCCCAAATGCTTCCTTTCTGGCCAAACCAACATCCTTGTATGCAGGAATCTCTCCCCACTTCAGCTCCTCCACCCTGGGGTGCATGTCCAGTCCTGTTTGCTCTCATCCTCCTTTTCTCATCTTTTGTCCTACCAAGTTAATGCTTGGATCTGTATGGTCCCTCTGATGATCAAGGTCTTCCCTAGTTTTCAGCAATGTTCTGTGAGAACTGTTGCATCTGTAAATGTTTTCTTGATGTTGTTGATAAAGAAGCACTCTACCTCCACCTTCTCCTTTGCCATCTTGAAACTCCTCTGTTTCTGTCTTCTTAAAATGGAAACAGTTTAACTACACTCAGAGATAAAATATGGTTACTTTACTCTTCATTATTTTCATAATAATTCATTTATTTAGCAAGCATTTACTGAGTTCAGTTCAGTTCAATTCAGTCACTCAGTCATGACTGACTCTTTGTGACACCATGAACTGCAGCACGCCAGGCCTCCCTGTTCATCACCAACTCCTGGAGTCCACTCAAACTCATGTCCGTTGATTCAGTGTTGCCATCCAACCATCCCATCCTCTGTCATCCCCTTCTCCTTCTACCCTTAATCTTTCCCAACATCAGGGTCTTTTCCAGTGAGTCAGCTCTTTGCATCAGCTGGCCAAAGTATTGGGGTTTCAGCTTCTACATCAGTCCTTCCAATGAATATTCAGGATTGATTTCCTTTAGGATGGACTGGTTGGACCTCCTTGCTGTCCAAGGGACTCTCAAGAGTCTTCTCCAACACCACATTTACTGAGTACCTGTTACATATAACTGTTTCAGTGTTAGAGATCTGAAAGTCTGCCTATGGTATCTCTGATATCAATGATTTTATATTCTGATAATGTGTGTGACAGAAAGTAAATATAACTAGTTAAACAAAAGATGATAAAATATCAGGTAGGCATAAGTAATGAGAAGACATATTAATTTGTGTTATTAGATTAAAAAGGGGTGAGGATTACTATTTGAGATCAAATGGTCAGAGTATGTCTCTCTGGAGAGGTGACATTGAACAGAGATCTGAATAAAATTGAATAAAGCCTCCTGAAAAATATTTTCTTAAAGAACATTGTAGTCAGAATAAACAGGTCATGAAAAAGCGTTCATATTATCATTTGGCATATTGGAGAAATTTTAAAGAGGCTCATGTGGTAGGACATTATTCTGAAGATTATATTCTGAAGTTTCCTGATGCCCAGAAATTAGCTTATTTATGGATTTAGCCAGTGGTTTGCAAATGCAGATGCAAATTAGAATGATTTGAAGCCACTAATATATGAATTCTACCTCTAAACATTTTGACTTAATTAGTATTGTGTGCAACCGAGGCTGTTGAATTGTTAGAAGTTTACTTAATAGTTCTAATAAGCAGCAGATTTTGGCAACTTAGCTATGCTCTAAGTTATTTTTGAATCTTTGCACAACATAAATATTAAATTACATAACTGAAAATCAACTTCACGATCTATCCTCAATTTCTCCAAACTCATATCTACCATTATTCTCAAGTCCTTTCCCTTCTCAGTGTCCTGCTTATTCAGGGCACTAGATGCATGAATTTTCTTTCTTTTTGCCCACTCTCTTTAAGCAGCTCCCAATTCAAATTTAATTTCAGATGTCCCTTGTAGAGTCTTCTGTCTCTTCCAGACTAGTGTGTCCATTATTACAGGTTCCCTGCATATTTTTATTATCCTTGTTCCAGCATAATTATCAGTGATATCCATTTTAGTCACAAAAGAGCTCTTTTTTACCATAATTTATATGGTCATGTTTAATCTATTCCCACATTTCACATAATGTTTATAATTTGTCAAAGCATACTATAAAATTTAATTAACTTTGGTATATCCCTTATTATTATTATTTTTTGCTGATGAAAGGAAATGTTTATTACATTAACTGTAGTACATGTTTATTATAGAAAGTAATTGGGAAAATTCAAACATAGAAAACAAAATTGATGCCCTGTTCTGTGACCAAGTGTAAAACCTGTTAACATTTTGCTCTATTCCCCTCTACTTTATCAATGGTGTTTTTGAAGATGGCCTCAATTATATGTTTAGGAATAAGAATGCTGCATCTTTTTATTCTCCTTTTTAAGGAAAGAAATTAGCACAACTTTAGTCCCAAGTGCTCTGTAAAACGTTCAAATGGCCACAGAATATGGCACTGAGGTTATTCCATTGTCTTCATTTTCCTCTTGTTGGATTTGAAAAGGTGTTTTACAGATGTCTTTTTTCTCAGTTGTGAATAACATCCCTTAATATTTTTCAAACTCTATTAGGGTAAGACCGTCTGTTCTGTAAACTTCACAAGAACATTGCCACAATAATTGTTCACATACATTGTTGAATTGATTTAATGTATGTATAGAAGTTAATGCATACAAAGAATATGTAGCATTTTAATAAAATGTCCTCATATATTTATATTTTTAATTTTAAAACTATTTTAGCTCTTACATTTTAGGCCAATCTTCAATCAACTGTCTAGAATATTGTGGACTGAATTTGCACAAATCCAGTTAAGGTCACATCTGCAACACAGTGACAATGATTTTACCAATATAGTCTGAAACAAATTGAGGTCAGTGTACATTTTCTCAAGGCCTTGCTCTCAGCTTTTTTCCATGAACTGCAGAAGGTTTCAATTTACTGAAGCACTGAGGTAGGTAAGATCCAATCAAAGTAAAGGCAAAATCAATAAATACTAACTTCGAAGGGCTAAATAGTAGTGACATCAGTCATGAAGAGAAGTTGTTTGTAGCTATGAAACACTCCTGTTCTATAATGGTAGGAGAATAAAACTTCAACTATGACCATGGTATATTTGCTTTATTTGTTTTATTTAGCCTAACATATTTAACATTCAGACAAAGAGATTAAAGTGAATTTCATTTTATTTATAGCTTCATGCCTAACAAGGAGAAAAAATTGATCTTTTTATAATAATATGAAAATAATTATTATAACATTTCTGATATATTCTAACAATAATCACTTATAAAATGCTTCTAATGTCTGTTAAACAAACATTGTTGCTTCTTTTAAAATTAATACTTTTCAGGTATATGTGCAAATGTATACATGGATTTTACATCTAGAGCAAAATGTATTCAATATAGAGGAAAAGAGGAACTATATATCAAAAATATATAGAAAAGTAGTTTAAAGGACATGGTATTTGAGTCCAAACTTTGCCACTTTTATGCTATATGGACTTATTAATCTTCATTAATCCTGTTTGTAATACAATGCTACTTATCTAATATAATATGTTAAGTACAAGAAAATATATGTCTTAAATATTTATCAAATAAATGAATAAGTGACAGCATGCAATAGTAGATAATCAACTAATTGATGGCATTCAAGGGGAGGGCACTAGTTTTTCCATCAATAATTTTGTAAAGATCAAATGAGTAAAATTATTTGAGTGCCAAATGTAACTTGTAACATAGTTTGTCTCCAGTTTATTTTTACTAATTTTAATATGGTTGTACACTTTCCTTTCATTAATACATAAATCAACTGTGAATAATTGCTCTATTTGACCATTTTTTTCTCACAAAACCATTGGTTTTATGTATAATTTCATAGTTTCATTCTTCATACACTTCAAATTCCTACAAGGATTATACCTTGCATCTATTTTTTTTAATCTGTTGAAATAAAATTAAGGGAAGAATTATACATATCTTGTGTTTAATATGGTCACATAGAAAGCTGTAATCTTGAACTCATGACAATATTGTAAAATGATTTTTGCACTACTCTATCACACAGTTCATTATTTCACATCTAGTACATGTGTGTACTTAGTCTGACTCTTTGTGATTCCATGGACTTTAGCCCACCAGATTCCTCTGTCCATAGAATTTTCCAGGAAAGAATACCAGAGTGGGTTGCCATTTCCTACTCCAGGTGATCTTCCTGACCCAGGGATTGAACCCACATCTCTTGTGTCTCTTGCATTGGCAGGGGGGGGCTCTTTACCACTGCACCACCTGGGAAGCCCCTGCACAGAGAGCATCATACACTCATTTACATTTAGGTTATTGTTTTGTACTTCTATACTGTTGTAAACTATCTGATCTTAAAATCTGTAGTATAGAATAGATATTTCTATTGTGTGAATATTAGTTCATATCATTATATTTAAGCATGCTTGCTTTTGAGTAGTGAATGCTTTCCCAGAGAAGTTTATAATTCATCCAGGGAAGAGGTTTAAGACAATGTCCTAAAACTAGGAAGATGAGGCTTAGGGGCAGTCAAGTTTAAGGACTTCACATTCATCTGCCACATGAATTGGGTTGGGACCCATATGGATATCATCCTCTCTCATTTTTGCCCTCTTATTATCACTTAAGGCCTAATACAATTTTGATAAATCTAATCTGATTTCATCTTTTACCGGTGGAGGATGACAGGGTCAAGCAGATTAGTGCATTAGAGAGAGAACAAGGATCTTTGAGAACCCCATATTATCACGCTAACTGATTGGAGATCTCAAAGTTAAAATAAATAGTAGATACACCAGAAGGTAGACCAGTGAAGTCTAGCTTCACTTTTCCCCACATATTGTCCTTTCTTTGACAACTTAATTTGTATTATTTAGCCTTAAATGAGAAAGAAATGTTGTTATTTGTGACAGCATGAGTGAGCCTGGGGGACACCATGCTAAATGAAATAAGCCAGATACATAGATAAATATTGCATAATGTCACTTGTCTGTGGGAATTTTAAAAGTCAAACTCACACTAACAGAGAGTAGATTGGTACTTGTTGAGTGCTAAAGGTATGGTTAATGGAAGATGTCAAAGGGTAAAAACTTTCAGTTATAAGGTGAATAAACTCTAGAGACTAATGTAAAATATGATGACTATAGTTAATAATAACTGTATTTGAAATTTGGTAAAAGAGTAGGTCTCAAGTTTTCTCACAACAGACATGAAAACACACACACAAATGTAGCTATGCAAGGTGATGGGTGTGCTAATTATATTGTTTCACAATGTACATGTATGTCAAAACAGCATGGGATATACGTTACATACATATACTATTTATTTGTCAGTAATTTCTCAATGAAGCTGGGGACAAAAAAGTAAACTTTTCTAATGCCGAAGAAATAATTTTAGAGGAACATATATTATTTCTTTTCCTACAAATTAAAAAGCAAGATATTTTTATTATTACATTGATGACAAGACTTCATTAAAGGAATCAACTTTCCAATCTAGAAAATAACATAATGGTATGATCAATAAATTTTGGTTCCTGAAATTTATTTGTAGGTAGAATGAATAAAAACTTCATTGCATGTTTTATCCTCAGTGTTCAGTATTTGATTCCAGAAAGCCCCCTAGTTGGGGGAGGACAATACAAAGTAGTCAGATCTCTGTAGCTGCACCTACATGATGATGAGAAATTTTTTCATGTGTGTCGTTTTGGTTTGGTTTTTGCTCAACTGAAATCAAAGGAGTTAGCAAAACTAGAAGGGCACTGTGCCGGGAATAGAAGCATAAATCAAAATTCAAGACATTCACTGGGAAGTCTAGATATTACTGAAATGATAGAGCTAGAAGCAAATATCAAAGCAAAAATAAGCAACTGTAATCGAAGAAAAAGACAAGAGCATGATAAAGCTTTCAGAAGGTGCAAGTTTTGTCCATCAAATCAGTCCTATCCCCTTTTTCAAATGTAAGGGTGAACAACCAGATGAGTTTTTCTTTAAACAGTGACTGCCTGACTGAAGGAGAAAAAGAAAAAAAAGTTAAAAGTGCCTGAGAAAGAGATCAAGATAGCAGAGGAGTAGGAAGCAGAGTTTACCTTCTTCCAAAGAAACATTGAAAATGCTATTGAAATGCATCCACAAGTGGACCGATTCATATAAAACACATACTGAGCACTGAGAAGACATTAGACTTTCAAAAAGACAGGAAATCTCCACATAAACAGGGAGGAAAAAGGAAAAAAAAGAATTAGAATGGGGCCTGTTCTGCTGAGAGGGAACTGTGAAGGAACAAATATTTCCATACCTTGGGAAGGCTCCTCACCAGTGGGGAGATCAACCTGGATAGAGGGAGCACTTCAGGGCCTAAGAGGAGAGAGCAGCCAACTGTTAAGAATAACCTGCGTAGAAGGCTGACACCACCACACTGTGACCCCGACCTGAGGCACTCCTCTGTCAGGGGAGGTGGGGGTTGGGTGATGAAGCTCAGACTCCAGAGCTCAGGTCCAGGGAAAGCCCCAGATTTAAGTATGGAAACAACCTGAAGAGGTCAGCTATGACAACTAAGGGTATATTATGAAGAAGCTTGGGCCTGCCAGAAAGGCAAGCTACCATTATTGGGAGACACATGAGGAGAAGGGTGGGGCCACCATAGGAGCTTCTTTCCCTGGGAATGCTCCCAGGCAACAGGGCAGCACCAATGGGAGCTCCAGGGGCTGGCATGAATTGCTACAGCCATCTTGGGCTTCAGAGGAGGGCACTGGCTTCCTCTTCTAGACCCACAAGTAGAAGTCAGCTCCCTCCTCCCTTGCAGGCCTGGAAGAGTGCAGACAGCTCCTACCACTTAGAATTCTGCCAGTTGGCCCCAGGACCCTCCCATGCTGACCAGGAAGGGTGAGGATCGCTTCAGCCACTAGGATTTCAACAAGCAGGCTATAGAACCCACCCTTACTTACTGAGGAGGGTGAAAACAACTCTTGCCACTAGGGATTCTGTGAGTGGGCCCCCAGACTTGCCCACACTGTTCTGGGAGGGCACTGACAGATTCTGTGACTAGGAAATCCATCAGTGGGTGCGAGAACCTGTCCTTTTGTTCTGGGAGCATGCAGATAGCTACCGTCACTAGGAGATCTGTCAATGGGACCAGAATCTTCCTGCCCTGTTGCAGGGGGACACAAAGAAACTACCCCAGTAGAAAATGATCCAGAGGTGGGGCTGAAACCACAGCTGAGCACCAGGGGTTGTGTAAACAAGAGGAAAAGCTGAAATCTTTTCATGTGACTGTGCAAACTATGAAGTTACACCTCTGCTGATGACTTTCTAAATTCAGCACCTGTGAAACATCTGAAAGGACAACAAGTTCTCCTACAGTTAGGACCAGTCTGTTTTTAATAGCTGTAGGCTTTGTGGGCACATATACACTGTGTTGGGCCAGGCCAGGGTCTGAGTTGACTCCATAGACCCCACAGTGGGTCCAAGTGCACAACTACAGACAACAGTGATTTACACCAATGTCCTGGTGAAAAATGCCAGAGAGATATCAGGCTACTTGCAAACATACCCAGAGTAAAGGTGGGACCAAAAGTAGTGTCAAGGAGTATACTTTGTGAGTCTACACAACAGGCAAAGGGGGGCACAACAGAGCACATTCACAAGTCAAAGCAATTCCAGAGGAAGAATACTCAGTGACTTTTCTCCCAGTGTGAGTGCTCCAACCTCACCCACCTTGAACTGTACTTCAGCAATTACAACTAAGAAACTGATCTGGGGATGTTCTTGGTGGTCCAGTGATTTAATAATTTACTTTGGAATGCAGGGAATGTGGGTTTGATACCTGGTTGGGGACATAAGATCCCATATGCCATGGAGAAACTAAGCCCGCTTGCTGCAACTACTGAGCCCACACACCCTGGAGCTCATGTGCCACTGCTAGAGAGTCTGTGGGTCGCAATGAATGATCTCTCACAACACAAGGAAGATCCCACATACCACGACTAAGATCCAACACTGCCGAATAAATAAGAAATAAACAAATCTGGTGTTCTCTAATCCAACAACAAGGGAGCAGACCCTGCTCCTGATAGGGCAGTGACAACCACAGAACAAACGGGAAGTTTTTGGCACAAGCCTCTGCACCATCCTCACCCACTGGAGAAGACACCAGAAGCAGAAGGAACTACAATCCTTAGCACATAGAAAGGAAACCATAAACACAGTAAGTCTGACAAAATAAGATGACAAAGAAATATGTTACACATGAAGCAGGACATATGAAGGAGCAAGAAAAAAAAAACCTATAGGAACAACCAAATGAAGAGAAGCTAGACAATCTATCTGTAAAAATTCAGAGTAATGATAATAAATAGATCCAAGATCTTGAAAAAGGAATGAAGTCACAGATCAAGAAGATAAAGAAAAGATTAGCAAAGACCTAAAGTAACTAAATAATAAGCAAACAGAGGAAAAATGCAATAACTGAAATGAAAAATACTTTAGAAGGAATCAGTGGCAGAATGACTGACAAAAGATCAGATAAGTGTACTGACTCTGAAAGATCAATGAAAGATAAAATAGTGGGAATCTGCCACAGAATAGAATAAAGAAAAAGTAAATAAATAAAAAGACATGAGGACAGTCTCAGACTTCTGGGGCAATATTAAACTCCCAACATTGGAATAATAGGGGTCTCTGAATAAGAAAAAAAAAGAGAAAGAATCTGAGAAATATTTGAAGAGATTACAGTAAATAAACTTCTTTAACAGAGGAAATAAAATAGTCACCCAACTACAAGAAGCACAGAGAGTCCCATAGGGATAAATCCAAGACACAAATAATGGGCAAATATTAATCAAATTAACAAAAATCAAACATAAAGAAAAATATTGAAAGTAACAAGGGAAAATAACAAATACATACAAGGGAATCTCCATGAAGTTATCAGCTAATTTCTCAACAGAAATTCTGCAGGTAAGAAGGGAGTGGCAGGTTATGTTTAAAGGAAGAAAAGGAAAAAAATAAAAATAAAAAACCTACAATACCCTACCCCTACCCAGCAAGGATCTCACTGAGATTACATGGAGAAACCTAAAGATTTACAGACAGTCAAAAGGTAAAAGAATTCAGCACAACCAAATCAACTTTACAACACATGATAAAGAAAATTCTCTAGATAGGAAACAGAAAAGAGAACAAAAGAGGAAGGGCGGGAAATACCTACAAAAAAAAAATTAAACAATTAAGAAAATGACAATGGGAATATACACAGTGATAATTACCTTAAATAAAAATGGATTATAAACTCCAACAAAAGACACAGACTAACTGAATAGAAACAAAAAGAAGATGCATATATATATGCTGTCTACAAGAGACTCATTTCTGACCTACTGGCATATGCAGACTGAAAGCAAGGAAATGGAGAAAGCTATGCCATACACATGGAAATGAAAAGAAAGCTGGAGTAGCATTACTTATATCAGACAAAATAGACTCTAAAATAAAGACTGCTGTAAGAAATAAGGAAGGACACTGAATAATCATCAAGGGACTAATCCAATAAGAAGATATAAAACGTGTAATTATATATGCACCCAACCCCAAGGAAAATTTGACCTTTGAGAACAAAATGGATCAGGGCAACGGTTAACAGAGTTTTCCCAAGAGAATGCACTTGCCATAGCAAACTCCCTCTTCCAAAAACACAAGACAAGGCTCTACACATGGACATCACTAGATGGTAAATAGTGAAATCAGATTAATTATATTCTCTGCAAACAAAATGGAGAAGCTCTACACACTCAGGAAAAGCAAGATTGGGAGCTGACTGTGGCTCAGATCATGAACTCCTTATTGCAAAATTAAAACATAAATTGAAGAAAGTAGGGAAAACCACTAGACCATTCAGGCATGACCTAAATCAAATCCCTTAAGATTATCCAGTGAAAGTGACAAATAGGTTCAAGGGATTAGATCTGATAGACAGAGTGCCTGAAGAACAATGGAGGTTCAGGAGATTGTACAGGAAGCAGTGATAAAAACCATTCCCAAGAAAAGAAATATAAAAAGGCAAACTGGTTATCTGAGGAGGCCTTACAAACAGCTGAGAAAAGAGGAGAAGCTAAAGGTAAAGGAGAAAAGGAAAGACATACCCATCTGAATGCAGAGTTCCAAAGAATAGCAAGGAGAGATATGAAAGCCTTCCTCAGTGATCCATGCAAAAAAATAGAGGGAAACAATAGAATGGGAAAGACTAGAGATCTCTTCAAAAACATTGGAGATACCGAGGGAACATTTCATGCCAAGATGGGCTTAATAAAGGACAGAAATGGTATGTACCTAACAGAAGCAGAAGATAAGAAGAGGTGGCAAGAGTACACAGAACTATACAAAAAATATCTTCATGACCCAAATTACCATGATAGTGTTATCACTCACCTAAAGCCAGACATCCTGAAATGCAAAGTCAAGTGGGCCTTAGGAAGCAGCACTACTAACAAAGCTAGTGGAGATGATGGAATTTCAGTTGAGCTATTTCAAATCCTAAAAGATGATGCTGTGAAAATGCTGCACTCAATATGCCAGCAAATTCTGAAAACTCAACAGTGGCCATAGGACTTGAAAAGATCAGTTTTTATTGCAATCCCAAAGAAACGCGTTGCCAAAGAATGCTCAAACCACCATATAATTGCACTTGTCTCACACTCTAGCAAAGTAATGCTCAAAATTCTCCAATCCAAGCTTCAACAGTATGTGAATCATGAACTTACAAATGTTCAAGCTGGATTTAGAAAAGACAGAGGAACCAGAGATCAAATTGCCAACATCAATTGGATCATCAAAAAAGCAAAAGAGTTACAGAAAAACATCTATTTCTGCTTTATTGACTATGCCAAAGCCTTTGACTGTGTGGATCACAATTAACTGTGGGAAATTCTTAAAGTGATAAAAATACCAGACATCTGATCTGCTTCCTTAGAAATCTGTATGCAGATCAAGAAGCAACAGTTAGACTGGACACAGAACAGACTAGCTCCAAATTGGAAAAAGTGCACGTCAAGGCTGTATATTGTCACCCCTTTTTTTCAATTTATAAGCAGAGTACATCATTGGAAATGCTGGGCTGGAGGAAGCACAAGCTGAAATCAAGATTGCTGGAAGAAATATCAATCACCTCAAATATGTAGATATCACCCTTATGGCAGAAAGTGAAGAAGAACTAAAGAGCCTCTTGATGAAAGTAAAAGAGGAGAGTGAAAAAGTTGGCTTAAAGCTCAACATTCAGAAAACTAAGATCATGGCATCTGGTCCCATCACTTCATGGCAAATAGATGGGGAAACAGTGGAAACAATGGCTAACTTAATTTTTCTGGGCTCCAAAATCACTGCTGATGGTGATTGCAGCAATGAAATTAAAAGACACTTACTCCTTGGAAGGAAAGTTATGACCAACCTAGACAGCATATTACAAAGCAGAGACATTACTTGCCAACAAAGATCCGTCTAGTCAAGGCTATGGTTTTTCCAATGGTCATGTATGGATATGAGTCTTGGACTAAGAAGGATGAGCACTGAAGAATTGATGCTTTTGAACTGTGGTGTTGGAGAAGATTCTTGAGAGTCCCTTGAACTGCAAGGAGATTCAACCACTCCATCCTAAAGGAGATCAGTCCTGGGTGTTTTTTGGAAGGACTGATGTTGAAGCTGAAGCTCCAATTCTTTGGCCACCTAATGTGAAGAGCTGACTCATTGGAAAAGACCCTGATGCTGGGAAAGATTGAGGGCAGGAGGAGAAGAGGATGACAGAGGATGAAATGGTTGTATGGCATCACCGACTCAATGGACATGGGTTTGGGTTGACTCCAGGAGTTGGTGATGGACAGGGATGCTTGGCGTGCTGCAGTTCATGAGGTCACAAAGATTCAGACATGACTGAGTGACTGAACTGAACTGAACATATGCAACAAACCCACAGCAAACACTTTCAATGGTGAAAAATTGAAATCATTTCCTCTAAGATGAGGAAAATGACAAGATTCCAGACCAAAAAAAAAAAGCTAAAACAGAATTGAAATAAAGGTCATGGAAAGAGGCAAAGATGGACACTACATAATGATCAAAGGATCAATTGAAGAAGAAGATATAACAATTATAAAAACATACGCACCCAGCATAGGAGCACCTCAACACATGAGGCAAATTCTAACAAGTATGAAAAGGGAAATTAGCAATAACACAATAATAGTGAGAGACTTTAATACCCCACTCACACCTATGGATATATCAACCAAACAGAAAATTAGCAAGGAAACACAGACTTTAAATGGACCAATTAGTCCTAATTGATATCTATTGGACATTTCACCCCAAAACAATGAGTTTTGCCTTTTCCTCAAGTGCACACAGAACATTCTCCAGGATAGATCACATCCTGGGCCATAAATCTAGCCTTGGTAAATTCAGAACGATTGAAATCATTTCAAGAATCTTTTCTGATCACAAAATGCAGTAAGATTAGATGTCAGATATGGGGGGGAAATAACTATTAGAAATATAAACATATGAATGCTAAACAACATGCTTCTGAATAATCGACAAATAATGGAGGAAATCAGAAAGAAAATCAAAATATGCATAGAAACAAATTAAAATGAAAACATAACAGCCCAAAACCTATGGGATTAAGTAAAAGCAGTGCTGAGGAGAAAGTCATAGCAACACAAGCTTACCTCAAGAAGCAAGAGAAACATCAAATAAATACCCTAACTTTGCACCTAAAGCAACTACAAAAAGAAGAAACTCAAGGTTAGCAGAAGAAAAGCAATCATGAACATTAGAGCAGAAATAATTGAAAAAGAAACAAAGGAGACTGTAGCAAAAATCAACAAAAACTAAAAGCTGTTTCTTTGAGGAGATAGACAAAATGGATAAGCCGTTAGCCAGACTACTCAAGAAAAAAAAGGGAGAAGAGTTGAATCAATAAAAATAGAAATTAAAATGGAGAAATCACAACAGACAGCACAGAAATACAAAGGATCATAAGAGACTACTATAGCAATTATATGCCAATAAAATGGGCAATTTGGAAGAAATGGATGAGTTCTTAGAAAAGTGTAACCTTCCAAAACTGAACTAAGAAGAAACAGAAAATCTTATCAGACCCATTACAAGCTTGGAAATCAAAGCTATAATCAAAAATCTTCCAACAAAAGCCCAAGACCAGATGGCTACACAGGTGAATTCTACCAAAAATTTAGAGAAAAGTTAACACATATCCTATTTAAACTCTTCCAGAAAATTGTAGAGGAAGGTAAACTCCAAAACTCATCTATGAGTCCACCATTACCCTAATCCAAAACCAAGAAAAGATGCCACAAGAAAGGAAAACTACAGGCCAATATCACTGATGAACATAGATGCAAAAATCCTCAACAAAATTCTAGCAAACAGAATCCAATAGCATATTAAAAAGATCATACATCATGACCAAGTGGACTTTATCCTAGGGATGCAAGGATTCTTCAATATTCACAAATCAATAAATGTGATATACCTCAGTAACTATTTGAAAGATAATAGCCATATGATTATCTCAATAGATGCAGAGAAAGACTTTGACAAAATTCAACACCAGTTTATGATAAGAGCTCTCCAGAAAGCAGGTATAAAAGGAACATACCTCAACATAATAAAAGCTATATATTATAAACCAATAGCAAATATTATCCTCAATGTGAAAAATTGAAAACATTTCCCCTAAAGTGAGGAGCAAGACAAGGGTGCCTACTTTTACCACGATTAATATGCAGCTCAATACCAGAAAAATAAGCGACCCAATCAAAAAAAAAAGGGGGGGGGGCCAAAGAACTAAAGAGACATTTCTCCAAAGAAGACATACAGATGGCTAACAAACACATTAAAAGACCCTCAACATCACTCATTATCAGAGAAATGAAAATCAAATCCACAACAAGGTGCATCACATGCCGGTCAGAATGACTGCTATCAAAAAGTCTACAAACAATAAATGCTGGAGACAGTGTGGAGAAAAGGGAACCCTCTTACACTGTTGGTGGGAATGCAAACTAGTACAGCCACTATGGAGAACAGTGTGGAGATTCCTTAAAAAGCTGGAAACAGAACGCCATATAACCCAGCAATCCTACTGCTGAGCATACACACTGAGGAGACCACAAGTGAAAGAGACACATGTACCCCAGTGTTCATCACCACACTGTTTACAATAGCTAGGACACAGAAACAACCTATATGTCCATCAGCAGATGAAAGGATAAGAAAGTAGAACATATACACAACAGAATATTACTCAGCTGTTAAAAAGAACACATTTCAAACAGTTCTAATGAGATGGATGAAACAGGAGCCTATTATACAGAGTGAAGTAACTCAGAAAGAAAAACAATACAGTATATTAACACATATATATATGGAATTTAGAAAGATGGTAACAACGACCCTATAAGCGAGACAGCAAAAGAGACACAGATATAAAGAACAAGCTTTTGGACTCTGGGAGAAGGTGAGGGTGGTATGATTTGAGAGAGTAGCATTGAGACATGTATATTACTGAAAGGGTAACAGGCAGAAAGCCCAGGGGTCTCCAAATGGAAGAAATAGACTATAAGTGTCAGGCATTTTTTTAATCTCTCTCTTCAGTGGCAAGAGGAAACAAACTTTAAGTGTTAAGATTTTTTTCCCCTTCTCTATACAAATTTAAAAAGAAGTTTCTCTTAAAATTCTGTGTTGCCATGATGATACCTGGCTCCACCTAAACTTAACTTTTCTCAAATCTTGAGCTAACCAATGCATTTTCCTTGCGGAAATGTTTGCTTTAAGCTATGCTAATGAACTATGTTTTTACCCTAGACTCTGTCTTCAAGTTGGTCCCTCCTAAGACTCAGAACAGACTTGACTAACCAATATGTTTTACTTATGCAAATGTTCTCTTAAGCTATGTTAATGAGACTATTTGCTTGGAAACCTACCTTTCTTCAAGATTCATGTCACGCATTTTATGGCCCAGCACAACTCACCTTGTGCCAATGGTATCTCAAAATGCATGTTGCAGGTGAGGGGCCTGGTGCCAGTCTCTGCATTTTGAGACATTTCCTTCCTCTGATTTGCAGACTGCTAGTAGCTTTGTAACATGCAGCTAAAGACTAGCGATGGGAGGGGCACTCTTTCTGCCCCCTTCTGATGTCTATGTCTCTGTCTCTTTTATACTTTAATAAAACTTTATTACACAAATACTCTGCATAATCAAGCATCGTCACTGGCCCCAGATTGAATTCTTCTCCTCCAGAGGCCAAGAATCCTGGTGTCTTTTGTGGTTCAGCAACAACCTTTCATTACCTTATGTGAAATAGATGACAAATCCAAGTTTGATGCATGAAACAGGGCACTCAAAGCCAGTGCATTGGTACAACCAAGAAGTATGGGATGGGGAGGGAAGAGGGAGGGGTGTTTGTGATGGGTTCAGCCATGTACACCCATGGCTAATTCACGTCAATGTATGGCAAAAACCACCACAATATTATAAACTAATTAGCCTCCAATTAAAATAAATAATTTATATAAACTAAAAACGAAACAAAAAAGAATATTACTCAACCATAAAAAATAATACATTGAGTCAGTCCTAATGAGGTGGATGAATCTAGGTCCTGTTATACATAATGAAATAAGTCAGAAAGAGAAAAATAATATTACCTATTAACATACATATATGGTATCTAGAAAGATGGTTCTGATAAGCCTGTTTTCAGGGTAGCAATGGAGACACAGATGTAGAGAACAGACTTATGGGTGCAGGGCATGAAGCAGATGGGAAAAATTGAAAGAGTAGCATGGAAACACATAAAATATCAAATATCAAATAGATATCCAGTGGAAATTTGCTGTATGGGAGCTCAAATCAGGTGCTTTGTGACAACCTAGGAGGGTAGAATGGAGTGGGAGGAGGGAGGGAGGTTCAAGAGAGAAAGAACATATGTATGCCTATGGCTGATTCATGTTGATGTATGGCAGAAACCAGCACAATATTTTAAAGCAGGTATCCATAGATGCGTGGATTTATCTATGGATACCTGCTTTAAAATATTGTGCTAGTTTGACAAAGGAGGCAAGAATATACAATGGAGAAAAGACAACCTCTTTAACAAGTGGTGCTGGGAAAACTGGACAGCCACTTGTAAAAGAATGAAACGAGAACACTTTCTAACACCATACACAAAGATAAACTCAAAATGGATCAAAGATCTAAGCATAAGACCAGAAACTATAAAACTCCTAGAGGATAACATAGGCAAAACACTCTCTGACATAAACCAAAGCGGGATACTCCATGACCCAGCTCCCAGAATATTGGAAATAAAAACACGAATAAACAAATGGGACCTAATTAAAATTAAAAGCTTTTGCACAACAAAGGAAACTATAAGCAAGGTGAAAAGACAGCCTTCAGAATGGGAGAAAATAATAGCCAATGACGCAACGGACAAACAATTAATCTCAAAAATATATAAGCAACTCCTGCAGCTCCATTCTAGAAAAATAAACAACCCAATCAAAAAGTGGGCCAAAGAACTTAACAGACATTTCTCCAAAGAAGACATAAAAATGGCTAACAAACACATGAAAAGATGCTCAACATCACTCATTATCAGAGAAATGCAAATCAAAACCACAATGAGGTACCACTTTACACCAGTCAGAATGGCTGCCATCCAAAAATCTACAAGCAATAAATGCTGGAGAGGATGTGGAGAAAAGGGAACCCTCTTACACTGTTGGTGGGAATGCAAACTAGTACAGCCACTATGGAAAACAGTGTGGAGGTTCCTTAAAAAGCTGCAAATGGTCCTGCCATATGACCCAGCAATCCCACTGCTAAGCATATACACCGAGGAAACCAGAATTGAAAGAGCCACATGTACCCCAATGTTCATCGTGGCATTGTTTACAATAGCCAGGACATGGAAGCAACCTAGATGCCCATCAACTGACGAATGGCTAAGAAAGCTGTGGTACATATACACAATGGAATATTACTCAGCATTAAAAAAAAATTCATTTGAAGCAGTTCAACTCAGATGGATGAAACTGGAGCCCATTATCCAGAGTGAAGTAAGCCAGAAGGAAAAACAACAATACAGTATATTAACACATATATATGGAATTTAGAAAGACGGTAACGAGAACCCAACATGCGAGACAGCAAAAGGAACACAGATGTATAGAATAGACTCGTGGACTCTGTGGATGAGGGTAAGGGTGGGATGATATGGGAGAATGGCATTGAAACATGTTAATTGTCATGTGTCTAATCAATCGCCAGCCCGGGGTTGATGCTCTGGGCTGGTGCATCGAGATTTCCCGGGCGGAGTGAGGAGGGAGGGAGGAGGGAGGGGGGTTCTGGTGGGGAGCATATGTAGACCCATGGTGATATCATGGCATTGTGTGGCAAAAACAATAAAAGGGAAAAAAAAATAAAGCAGGTATCCTCCAATTAAAATTTTTAAAAAATTAAAAAGTGAGAAATGTTGTAGTGCTTGTGTACAATGTAATATTACTTAGTTTTAAAAAGGAATGAAACTGCATCACTTGTAGTGATGTGGATGAATCTAGAATTTGTCATACAGAGTGAAGTAAGTCAGAAAAAAAAAGCAAGTATCATACGTTAATGCATATATATGGAATCTAGGGAAATGGCCAATTTGCAAGGTAAGAATAGAGACGTAGATCTATAAAACCTATTTGTGGGCACAACAGGGCAAGGAGAGGGTGGGATGAATTGAGAGAGTAGCATTGACATATCTACACTACCAAGTGTAAAATAGATAGCTAGTGGGAAGCTGCTGTGTAACACAGGGAGTTCAGCTTGGTGTTATGTAATGAACCAGAGAACTGGAACTGCAGGCTCAGAGGGAGCCTCAAGATGGAAGAAATATATGTATGCTTATAGTTGATTCATGTTGTTGTACACAAGAAACTACTACAACATTGTAAAAATCAATTATCCTCAAATTAAAAATAAAATGTTTTTTGAAAAATAATTTTTAAAGCTACGTTTTAGTGTATCAAAAGCTTCTTTCACAAATGACTAACTGTGAAGGGGGATCTTTGTTGGCCTCATATAGCAAGTGTTTTCTCAAAAAAAATCAAATGAAAAAGAATTAAAAATCTAAAAAGAGATAGAGACAGGCTCTCTATTAATATTAATATTGTGTTTTATCATTTCTGTTTTAAATTTGAAATCAATATGAGAAAATAAGCTTTGTTTTCCTTTCAAGTGATTATGCTAAGTTCAATGGAGTTTAAAAATTACAGATATCATATAGAACCCTTTGCAAATTTTGCTGGATTTGTGGTGCATTGCTCATTTTTTACCAAAAATTAATTGAACTGTAAGGTGCAATATCCACAGTATTTACTTCTCCCTTACATAATTATGTTGTTCTGCACCAATGTGTCAAACTTGGCACAATTTTTAAAGAACATTAAACTTTTATTTAGGTAACAGTTCAAGATATTAGGGCTTTAATAGAGGTTCTGTAGCAATAAAATCTAATATAAGCTATAATCAGAGACAGATATAGTGTTCATCATTTAATATTTTTCTTCCCTTATTAATTTGGATGCTCTGAGAAAGGTAACAAACTCAACCCAGTTTGAAGATTTCCCAGAGCTTTTCCAGATTTTAGCTCTGTAGGTCACAGGTAGACATAAGGAATAAGAAGAGACATTAATTTGTGTTATTGGGTGTCTTAGTTCCACTTACCCAATACATCATGTATGACTTTCAAAAAAAATTAAAGGATATACTAAAAGGCAAAAAAAATAGTCTGAAAATACAAAGCAAGCATCAAAGCCAGACTCACATATGCAAATATTTTAGAGTTATTAGGCAGGAAATTTAAAATAATTATGATAAAAAGAGTAAGATTCCAGTGGGACTGGTGGGCAACACATGAAAACAGATGGGTAATGCAAGTAGAGATATCTCTATGAAATAATCAAAAGGAAGTGCTAGAATAAATTTGAACAGGAATGAAGAATGCCTTTAATAGCTTTGTCACCTTGTACATGGTTAAGTAAAGAATGAGTTAAATTTTCTATATATCAATAGAAACATATAAAACTGAAATACAGAGAGACAAAAGAATAGGAAAGAGGACAGAAATATCCAAGAAGTGTTAGGCAGTTACAAACGGTATAACATACACAAAATTAGAACACATAAAAGAGAGAAATAAAGGAGCAGAAGAAATATTTGCAGTTATACTTACTGGTAATATTTTAAGATTAATGACAGACACTAAAACAGAGTTCCAGGAAGCTCAGAAAAATCTAAACAGGTTAAATACTAAAAACTCTAAACATATGCATGCCATATTCAAATTGCACAAATCAAAGATAAAGAGAAAATATTTTAGTAACCACAAGGGGAAAACATAAACTTACCTACAAAAAAATAAAGATTAAAATTATGTCAGAATTCTCTTCAGAAACCATGCAGGCAGGAAGAATGTTGAATGAAATATTTAAAGCATTGAAATAGAGAAAATAAGGACATCAATTTAGACTTTTCCATCCAGAAAATCATTTCAAAAGTGAAAGAGAATTAGACTTTCTGAGACAAACAAAAGTTGAGGTAATTTTTTTTTTTTACCATAAGACCTACATGCAATAAATATTAAAAGATGTCCATCAGATTGAAGGCAAGAGGAGAAGGGAATGACAGAGGATGAGATGGTTGGATGGCATCACCAACTCAGTGGACATGAGTTTGAGTAAACTCCTGCAGTTGTTGATGGACAGGGAGGCCTGGTATGCTGCAGTCCATGGGGTCACAAAGTCAAACATGACTGAGTGACTGAACTGACTGACTGATCAATGAGAAGGAAATGATATAGGTTAGAAACTTCTATCCGTATAAAGTAAGGAAGAGTTAGAGAAGAAATGAATGGACATGAAATAAAATATTTTATTTTTGTTATTTTTAATTCATATAATATATGAGTTATTTTGAAATACTTAATAGCAGTGATGTGTTTAGTAAGTATGACATGTATAAGTAAAATGAATGACAGCAATGCTATAAAGTATGAGAGGGAAGAATAAAAAAATACCCTATTTTGAGTTCCAAGCATGCTTCATTTCATTGTACTTCACTTTATGGAACTTCAAGGATATAACATTTTCTTTGTTTTTACAAACTGAAGGTTTGTGGTAACCACACATTGACAAAGCAGACCATTTTCCCAACAGCATTTTCTTTTTTTTTTTTTTTTTAATTTTATTTTTTTTTTTTAATTATTGTTTTAGCCATACATTGTTATGATATCACCATGGGTTTACATATGCTTCCCCTCCGGGTCCCCCCTCCGGGTCCCCCCTCCCTCCTCCCTCTCCCCCTGCAACAGTCCCGAGCATCAATCCTGGGCTGGCGATTGATTAGACACATGACAATTAACATGCTTCAGTGCCCTTCTCCCATATCATCCCACCCTTACCCTCATCCACAAAGTCCACAAGTCTATTCTATACATCTGCGTTCCTTTTGCTGTCTCCCATGTTGGGTTCTCATTACCGTCTTTCTAAATTCCATATATATGTGTTAATATACTGTATTGTTGTTTTTCCTTCTGGCTTACTTCACTCTGGATAATGGGCTCCAGTTTCGTCCATCTGAGTAGAATTGCTTCAAATGAATTTTTTTTTAATGCTGAGTAATATTCCATTGTGTATATATACCACAGCTTTCTTATCCATTCATCAGTTGATGGGCATCTAGGTTGCTTCCATGTCCTGGCTATTGTAATAGACCTGCCATATGACCCAGCAATCCCACTGCTGGGCATATACACCGAGGAAACCAGAATTGAAAGAGCCACGTGCACCCCAATGTTCATCGCTGCATTGTTTACAATACCCAACAGCATTTTCTTACTTTGTGTCTCTGTTTCACATTTTGATAATTACCAAAAAGTTTCAAGCTTTTCATTGCTATTCTGTTTTTTATGATGATCTGTGATATATCATCCTAAATGTTGCTGTTATAATTGTTTGGGGCTGCCACAAACCAATCCCATAGAAGATGGTGAACCTATTTAATAAGTATTTTATGTTCGGACTCTTCTGTTTCCCTTTTTCTCTCCCTTTTCTTGGGATTTCCTATTTTAGAGACACAGCAATGTTGAAATTATGCTAACACTACAATAGCTTCTAAACTTTCAAGTGAAAAGGAGAGTCTCACCTCTCTCACTATGTATCAAAAGCTAGAAATGATTAAGTTTAATGAGGAACACATGTCTAGAACCTATATAGACCTAAAGCTAGGCCCTTTGTACCGAGTTGTTAGCAAAGTTGTGAATGCAAAGGAGAAGTTTTTGAAAGAAATTAGAACTGCTACTCCAGTGAATACACATGTGATAAGAAAGTAAAATAATCTTCCTGCTAATATGAAGAAAATTTTAGTGGTCTTGATAGAAGATCAAATCAGCCACCAATTTCCTTAATCCAGAGAAAGGCCCTAACTCTCTTCAGTTCTGTGAAGGCTGAGAGAGGTGAGGAAGCTGCTGAAGAAAAGTGTAAACTAGCAGAGGTCACTTCCTGAGGTTTAAGGAAGAATCCATAATATAAATTTGCAAGGTGAAGCAGCCAGCATTGATGTCAACACTCCATCAAGATATCCAGAAGATTTAGCTAAGATAACAAATAAAGGTGGATGCATTGAACAACAGTTTTTCATTGCAGATGAAACTGCCTTTTATTGAAAGAAGATGGCATCAAGAACTTTCACAGCTATAAAAAAGTCAATGCTGGCATCAAAGCCTCAAAGGACAGACTGACTCTCTTGTTAGGGGCTAATGCAGTTAGTGGTTTGAAGTTGAAGTCAGTGCTCACTTACCATCCCAAAAATCTTAAAGCCCTCAAGAATCATGCTAAATCTACTAGGCCTGTGCTTTATTAATGGAACAACAAAACTTGGATGACAACACTTGGTTTACTAAATATCTTAACCCCACTGCTGAAACCTATAAAAATATTCCTTTTAAAATATTAGTGTTCATTGATAATGCAGCAGGTTACGCCAAAGTCCTGATGAAGATGTATAAGATTAGTGTTTTTTCATGACTGCTAACACAACATCCATTCTGAAGCTCATGGACCAATGAGTAAATTCAACTCCTAAGTCTTATTATTAAAAGAAAATACATTTTATGAAACTGTAACTGCTGTAAGTAGTAATTCCTCTGATAAATCAGGGTAAAGATAATTGGAAACCATCGGAAAGGATGCACCATTCTAGAGCCATTAAGAACATTAATGATTCCATGGAAGAGGTCAAAATAACAGGAGTTGGGAGAAAGTTGACTCCAACCTTCAGCGATGAGTTTGAGGGCTTACAAAGACTTTAGTGCATAATGTAACCATAGATGTAGTGGAAATAGTAAGAGAACTAGAATTAGAAGTGGAACCTGAATATGTAACTGAATTTATGCAATTATAGCATAAAACATGCACGAATAGTATGTTGTGTTTTATGAATGAGCAAAGTGTTTCTTTAAGTGGAATCTATTCTTGGTGGAAATGAATGGAAATTGTTGAAGTTACAATTAATGATTTAGAATATTAGAATAAAGGATTTAGAATATAGATAAAGCAGTAGCAGGGTTTTAAAGAATTGATTTCAATTTTGGAAAAATAAAAGAAATCTTACTGATGACAAACTGCTACCAAACAACATGCTATAAAACAGCATGTATTATATGCTACAGAAAAATTGTCTAAACAGAAGAGTAAATCTGTTCATTAAAGTTCATTGCTGTCTTCTTTTAAGACATTACCAAAGTCAATCCAACACTCAGTGACAACCACCCTGAGAGTCAACAGCCATCAACATCAAGGCAAGACTCTCCATTAACAAAAAACTTATGACTCATAAAGGGGCCAGATGTGGTGGTTTAGTTGTTAAGTCTTGTCCAACTCTTTGCAAGCCTATGGACCATCACCTGCCAGACTCCTCTCTCCATGGGGTTCTCCAGGCAAGAATACTGGAGTGGGTTGTCATTTCTGTCTCCAGGGGATCTTCCCAACCCAGGGATCAAACTCAGGCCTACTGAATTGCAGGCAATCTCCTGCATTGCAGGCAGATTATTTGCCATTTGAGCTACCAGGGAAGCCCTATGGGCAAGATGATGTTTAGCATTTTTAGTAATAAAGTATTTTCAATTAAGTTATGTGCATTAATTTTTAGACATGCTGCTATTTAAATAATAGTCTGCACACTTGCAGACAATAAACAGAAATATTATATGACCTGAGAAATCAAATAATCCATGTGACAAACTGTATTGCAATATTTGCCTTATTGCAGTAATCTAGAACTGAACCCATAATATCTCCAAGTTGAACCTACATGTGCACTACTATAAAGTGGTATAGTGTTATTTGAAAGAGAATTTGGATTAATTTTAAATGTATATCACAGCTTATTGGATGTTTTAAGATAGGAAATAAAACAGAATCACGTGAAATACTCAATTAGAACCAGAGAAAGAAGAAAAAGAGAAGAGAAAGAGAAACAAAGGAAAGCAATAAATAGAAAACAATTACAATGTAGATATTAATCCAAGTATATTACAATCACTTTAAATGTAAATTATCTAAATAAACATCAAATAAAAGACAGAGTGAGAATGGGTTAAAAAAACTCTATAATATGCTGTCTACAATAAATCCACTTTAAATATAAAAATTCATATAAGTTAAGAGTAAAGGGATGGAGAAAGATAAATACTTACTAGTCAAAAGAGAGGTATAATATATAATTTTCAACAAAAATTTCAGGCAAGAAAGATTAGTGACATAAAGAGAGACATTGCAAAATAATAAAGGAGTCAACTTTCCAAGAACATACCAGTCCTCAACCTTTAAGTCAAGTGACAAAATACATGAGGAGCTACAAACAGAACTAAGGAAAAATAGACAAATCTCATATTGTACTAATAGTTGGAGACTTCAGCACTCAACAGATCTAGCAGACAGAAAATCATTAAGGATATAAAGTTCAACTGAACAGCACCATCAATCAACTGGATGTAATTGACATTTATAAAATACTTATTCCACAACAAAGCCAGAATACATGTTATCCTCAAGCTCATGTAAAAATTTCACCAATATAGACAACATTCTTGGTCATAAGGCACATGTCAGATCAAATTTAGAAAAATTGATATAATACAAAGTATGCTTTCAGAAATTAGAAAATTCCAGGAATGTAGCATAAAAATCCCCAGATAATTGGCTATAAAATTGTTGTTCAGTTATGATGTCATGGATTGCAGCATATCAGGCTCCTTGGTCATCCACTGTCTCCTGCAGTTTGCTCTAATTCATCTCCACTGTTTTTGTTTTGGTTTGGTTTTTTGTTTGGTTTTTGTTTTGTTTTGTTTTTTGGTGGGTTAGAAGGACCTGCACTTGGTGCAGAGCACCAAATTCGCAACTAGCTGCTAACAATCAACAGGAGGATGTTGGAACCCATCAAAAAAAGACAAGGACAAAGGACAAGCCACAATATGACAGGAAGAGGGGTGCAATCACATTTATGTCACATTTAAAAGCAAACCTCAAATCTCATACTCTCGGAGGGCACAAACGAAAACTTGTGTTCACCAGGACCCAGGGAAAGGAGCAGAGATCCCCACAAGAGGCTGAGCCAGACCTGCCTGAGTGTTTGAGGGTTTCCTGCAGAGGTATGGGTCAGCAGCTGCCACTACAGAGACAAGGGCACTGGCAGCAACAGTCCTGGGAGCCACGTCATGTGGTGACATGTGGTAAGAATCGTCTTGACGGAGGTTGCTATTAGTCCAACCATAGAGCTACCAGGCGGGTGATTCACACACTGGAGAACAATTATACCAAAAAAAGTTCTCACATAGTTGTGAAGGTTCTAGGCCCCACAACAGACTCCCCAACCTGGAGATCCAGAAAAGGGCCTGGGGATCACTGGGGAATCTAGCTTTGAAAGTCAGTGAGATTTTATTTTAAATTTTCCACAGATGAGGAGAAACAGAGACTCAAAGGACACAAACAAAATCTTGTAAGCACCAGGGCCCAGGAGAAAGGAGCAGTGATCCCATAACAGACTGAGCCAGACTTGCCTGTGAATGTCTTGGAGTCTCTGATGGAGGTGTGGGCCAACAGTAGCCTGCCACAGGGTCAGGGGCACTGGCAGCAGCATTCCTAGGAGTTGCAGCATATTGGAATAAGTCCTCTTGGAAGGGGTCATCATTAGGCCTAATACAGAGAATATAAAATATTTCCATAGGGAATACAAAACACCAGGACTGGGCAACCTTTGGCCAAACTACAGGGAGGGAGCATAGCCCCTTCCATCAGCAGATAATTAGATTCAAGATTTACTGAGCATGGCCCTACCCATTAGAGCAAGACCCAGTTCTCCCCACAGCCTGTCTCACCCATCAAGAAGATTCCATAAGCCTCCTACCCTCAATCACCAGGCGGCAGACAGAATGAAAACCACAATCACAGAATTAACCAAAATGATCACATGGATCACAGACTTGTGTAACTCAATGAAACTATTGAGGCATGCCATGTAGCGTCACCCAAGACTGACGAGTCACAGTGGAGATTTCTGACAACATGTGGTCCACTGGAGAAGGGAATGATAAACTACTTCAGCATTCTTGCTTTGAGAAACCCCTATGAACATTATTAAAAGGCACAAATATGAAACTGAAAGATAAACCCTCCAGTTCTGTAGATGTCCAATATGCTACCAGTGAAGAGTGGAGAAGTAGCTCCAGAAAGAATAAAGAGGCTGAGCCAAAGCAGAAATGACCCCAAATTGTGGATACGTTTGGTGGCGAAAGTAAACTCCGATGCTGTAAAGGACAATATTGCATAGAAACCTGGAATGTTAGGGCCATGAATCAAGGTAAATTGGAAGTGGTCAAACCTGAGAAACAGGAGAAAGCATTGACATTTTAGGAATCCATAAACTAAAGTGGACAGGAATAGGTGAATTTAATTCAGTTTATCATTATATCTCTTACTGTGTGCAAGAATTCCTTAGAATAAATGGAATAGCCCTCATAGTCAACAAAACAGTCCAAATTGCAGTATTTGGGTACAGTCTCAAAAAATGACAGAATGATCTTAGTTCATTTCAAAGGCAAACCATCCAATATCACCATAATCTAAGTCTAGGCCCCAACCACTAATGCTGGAAAAGATGAAGTTGAATGGCTCTATGAAGATCTACAAAACTAGGTTAAACACCAAGGAAAGATGTCCTTTTCATCATAGGTGTTGGGAATGCAAAAGTAAGAAGTCAATAGATATCCAGAGTAACAGTAAGTTTGGCCTTGAAGTACAAAATGAAGCAGGGTAAAGGCTAATATAGTCTTGCCAAGAGAACATACTAGTCATAAGGAACACCCACTTGCAACAGCACAACAGACTACTCTATACATGGACATACATCACCAGATGATCAATACAAAATCAGATTGATTATATTTTTGCTACTGAAGATGGAGAATCTGAATGCATTCAGGTAAAACAAGACCAGAACCTGACTGTGAATCAGATCATGAACACCTTATTGCAAAATTCAGACTAAGGTTGAAAAAAGTAGCAAACAAAAAAAACACTCAGCCATTTGGGTATGAACTAAATCAAATCCCTTATGATTATACAGTGAAAGCATCAAATAGAGTCAAGGGATTAGATCTGATAGAGTACCTGAAGAACTATGGATGGAGTTTTGTAACACTGAACAGGAGACAGTGACCAAAACCATGCCCAAGAAAGAGAAATGAAACAGGGCAAAATGGTTGTCTGAGGAGGCCTTACAAATAGCTGAGGTAAGAAGAGAAAAGCAAAGGAGAAGGAAACATACACCCATCTGAATGCAGGGTTCCAAAGAATAGCAAAGAGATAAGAAAGCCTTTTTTAAGTGAACAATGCAAAGAAATAGACAAAAACAATAGAGAATGACTAGAGGTTGCATCAAAAAAATTAGAGATACCAAGGGAATATTTCATGCAAAAATGGGCACAATAAAGGAAAGAAATGGTGTGGACCTAACAAAAGAAGAAGATATTAAGAAGAGGTGGCAAAAATATATCGAAGAACTGTATAAAAATGGTCTTAATGACCTGAATAACCATGATAATGCAGTCACTCATCTAGAGCCAGACATTCTGGAGTGTGAAGTCAAGTGGGCCTTAGGAAGCATTACTAAGACAAAGCATTACTATGTCAAAGCATGACTATTAGTGGAATTCCAATTGAGTTATTTCAAATCCTAAAAGATGATACTGTTAGAGTGCTGGATACAATATGTTGGGAAATTCATCAAACTCAGCAGTGGACATGGGAGTGAAAAAAGTCAATTTTCAATCCAACCCCAAAGAAGGTAAATGCTAAAGAATGTTCAAACGACCATACAATCGTGCTCATTTTGCGTGCTAGCAAGGTGATCCTCAAAATTCTTCCAGCTACACTTCAACACTACATGAACTGAGAACTTCCATATGTTCAAGCTGGGTTTGGAAAAGGCAGAGAAACCAGAGATCAAATTGCCAGCATCTGTTGGATCACAGGAAAAATAAGGGAATTCCACAAAAACATCTACTTCTGCTTCATTGACTACACTAAAGCCTTTGTGTGGATCACAACAAACTGTGGAATATTCTCAAATAGATGGAAAGACAGGACCACTTTACCTTCCTTCTGAGAAACCTGTATGCAAGGAAAGAAGCAACAGTTAGAACTGGACATGGAACAACAGACAGGTTCAAATTGGGAAAGGAGTACATCAAGGCTGTATATTGTCACTCTATTTAACTTATATGCAGAGGACATCATGGAGGATGCCGGGCTGGAAGAAACAAAAACTATAATCAGTATCACCGGAAGAAATATCAATAGCCTCAAATATGCAGATGACACCACCCTATTCACAGAAAATAAAGAGGAACTAAACAGCCTCTTGATAAAGATGAAAGAGGTGGATGAAAACGCTGGCTTAAAACAGAACATTCAAAAAATGAAGATCATGGTATCCGGTCCCATCACTTCATGGCAAATAAATGTGAAAAAAAAAATGGAAACAGTGACAGACTTTATTTTCTTGGGTTACAAAGTCACTGCAGGCACTGACTGCAGCCATGAACTTAATAGATGCTTGTTCTTTTGGAGAAAAGCTATGACAAATCTAGACAGTGTATTTAAAAAGCAAGAGGAATCACTTTGCCAACAAAGGTCCATATAGTCAAAGTTATTGATTTTCCAATAGTCAGATATGAATCTGAGAGGTGGACCATAAATAAGGCTGAACACCAAATACTTGATACAGGGTGCTCAGGGCTGGTACACCAGGATGACCCAGAGAGATGGAATCGGGAGGAAGGTGGGAGGAGGGTTCTGGAAGGGGAACGCATGTGTGCCCATGGCAGATTCATGTCAATGTTGGGCAGAACCAACCCAATAACATAAAGAAATAAATAAATAAAGCATATTGAAAGGAAAAAAAAATTTAAAAATGCAAGTTAAAGAAACAAAACAAAACACATGGAGTACCAATTAACACTACAACAATGGGTGTAATTTTTTTTTTTTTAATTTTTTTATTTTTTTATTTTCTAATTATTGTTTTAGCCATACATTGTTATGATATCACCATGGGTTTACATATGCTTCCCCTCCGGGTCCCCCCTCCCTCCTCCCTCCCCCCCGGGAAATCTCGCTGCACCAGTCCCGAGCATCAATCCTGGGCTGGCGATTGATTAGACACATGACAATTAACATGCTTCAGTGCCCTTCTCCCATCTCATCCCACCCTTACCCTCGTCCACAAAGTCCACAAGTCTATTCTATACATCTGCGTTCCTTTTGTTGTCTCCCATGTTGGGTTCTCATTACTGTCTTTCTAAATTCCATATATATGTGTTAATATACTGTATTGTTGTTTTTGCTTCTGGCTTACTTCACTCTGGATAATGGGCTCCAGTTTCGTCCATCTGAGTAGAATTGCTTCAAATGAATTTTTTTTTAATGCTGAGTAATATTCCATTGTGTATATATACCACAGCTTTCTTATCCATTCGTCAGTTGATGGGCATCTAGGTTGCTTCCATGTCCTGGCTATTGTAAACAATGCAGCGATGAACATTGGGGTGCACGTGGCTCTTTCAATTCTGGTTTCCTCGGTGTATATGCCCAGCAGTGGGATTGCCGGGTCATATGGCAGGTCTATTTGCAGCTTTTTAAGGAACCTCCACACTGTTTTCCATAGTGGCTGTACTAGTTTGCATTCCCACCAACAGTGTAAGAGGGTTCCCTTTTCTCCACATCCTCTCCAGCATTTATTGCTTGTAGACTTTTGGATGGCAGCCATTCTGACTGGTGTAAAGTGGTACCTCATTGTGGTTTTGATTTGCATTTCTCTGATAATGAGTGATGTTGAGCATCTTTTCATGTGTTTGTTAGCCATTTTTATATCTTCCTTGGAGAAATGTCTGTTAAGTTCTTTGGCCCACTTTTTAATTGGGTTGTTTATTTTTCTAGAATGGAGCTGCAGGAGTTGTTTGTAAATTTTTGAGATTAATTGTTTGTCTGTTGCTTCATTGGCTATTATTTTCTCCCATTCTGAAGGCTGTCTTTTCACCTTGCTTATAGTTTCCTTTGTTGTGCAAAAGCTTTTAATTTTAATTAGGTCCCATTTGTTTATTCGTGTTTTTATTTCCAATATTCTGGGAGGTGGGTCATGGAGTATCCCGCTTTGGATTATAGCAGAGAGTGTTTTGCCTATGTTATCCTCTAGGAGTTTTATAGTTTCTGGTCTTATGCTTAGATCTTTAATCCATTTTGAGTTTATCTTTGTGTATGGTGTTAGAAAGTGATCTAGTTTCATTCTTTTACAAGTGGCTGTCCAGTTTTCCCAGCACCACTTGTTAAAGAGGTTGTCTTTTCTCCATTGTATATTCTTGGCTCCTTTGTCAAAGATAAGGTGTCCATAGATGCGTGGATTTATCTCTGGGCTTTCTATTCTGTTCCATTGATCTATGTTTCTGTCTTTGTGCCAGTACCATACTGTCTTAATGACTGTGGATTTGTAGTATAGCCTAAAGTCAGGTAGGTTGATTCCGCCAGTTCCATTCTTCTTTCTCAAGATTGCTTTGGCTATACGAGGTTTTTTGTATTTCCATACAAATTGAGAAATTATTTGTTCTAATTCTTTGAAGAAGACCTCTGGTAGCTTGATAGGAATTGCATTGAATCTATAGATTGCTTTAGGTAGTATACTCATTTTCACTATATTGATTCTTCCAATCCACGAACACGGCACATTTCTCCATCTGTTTGTGTCCTCCTTGATTTCTTTCATCAGTGTTCTATAGTTTTCTATATACAAGTCTTTTGATTCTTTAGGTAGAAATACTCCTAAGTATTTTATTCTTTTTGTTTCGATGGTGAATGGGATTGTTTCCTTAATTTCTCTTTCTGATTTCTCACTGTTAGTGTATAGGAATGCCAGGGATTTCTGTGTGTTGATTTTGTATCCTGAAACTTTGCTATATTCACTGATTAGCTCTAGTAATTTTCTCGTAGAGTCTTTAGGGTTTTCAATATAGAGGATCATGTCATCAGCAAACAGAGAGAGTTTTACTTCTTCTTTTCCAATCTGTATTCCTTTGATTTCTTTATCTGCTCTGATTGCTGTGGCCAAAACTTCCAAAACTATGTTGAATAGTAGTGGTGAGAGTGGGCACCCTTGTCTTGTCCCTGATTTCAGGGGGAATGCTTCCAGTTTTTCACCATTGAGGATAATGTTTGCTGTGGGTTTGTCATATATAGCTTTTATTATGTTGAGGTATGTTCCTTCTATTCCTGCTTTTTGGAGGGTTTTTATCATAAATGGATGTTGAATTTTGTCAAAGGCTTTCTCTGCATCTATTGAGATAATCATGTGATTTTTATTTTTTAATTTGTTAATGTGGTGTATTACATTGATCGATTTACGAATATTGAAGAATCCTTGCATCCCTGGGATAAAGCCTACTTGATCATGATGTATGATCTTTCTGATGTGTTGTTGGATTCTATTTGCTAGAATTTTGTTGAGGATTTTTGCGTCTAAGTTCATCAGTGATATTGGCCTGTAGTTTTCTTTTTTTGTGGCATCTTTGCCAGGTTTTGGAATTAGGGTGATGGAGGCCTCATAGAATGAGTTTGGAAGTTTACCTTCGTCTGCAATTTTCTGGAAGAGTTTGAGTAGAATAGGTGTTAGCTCTTCTCTAAATTTTTGGTAGAATTCAGCTGTGAAGCCATCTGGTCCTGGGCTTTTGTTTTTTGGAAGATTTCTGATTACGGTTTCAATTTCCATGCTTGTGATGGGTCTATTAATATTATCTATCTCTTCCTGGTTTAGTCTTGGAAAGTTGTACTTTTCTAGGAATTTGTCCATTTCATCCAAATTGTCCAGTTTATTTGCATATAGTTGCTGATAATAGTCTCTTATGATCCTTTGTATTTCTGTGTTTTCTGTTGTGATCTCTCCGTTTTCATTTCTAATTCTGTTGATTTGGTTCTTCTCCCTTTGTTTCTTGATGAGTCTGGCTAACGGTTTGTCAATTTTATTTATCTTCTCAAAGAACCAGCTTTTGGCTTGGTTGATTTTTGCTATGGTCACTTTTGATTCCTTTGCATTAATTTCTGCCCTGATCTTTAAGATTTCTTTCCTTCTACTAGACCTGGGCTTCTGCATCTCTTCCCTTTCTAGTTGCTTTAGGTGTATAGTAAGGTCATTTATTTGATTTTTCTCTTGTTTCCTGAGGTGAGCTTGTATTGCTATGAACTTTCCCCTTAGCATTGCTTTCACAGTGTCCCATAGGTTTTGAGCTGTTGTGTTTTCATTTTCATTCGTTTCCATGCATA